>JAZEWT010000015.1:18232846-18265521 GCA_036362905.1 Mordacia mordax
CGTCAGCAGGCCAATTAACCTGGGCAGTAGCGTGTCTTTGAGCGGTGGGAAGAAACCTGAGTGCCCGGAAGAAAAAAAAACCCACGCGGACAGAGGAAGAACACGTAAACTCCACACAGAAAGGCACCCAAGCCGGGATTCGAACCCGGGTCCTTCTTGCTGTGAAGCGACAGCGCTACTCACTGTGCTACCACACCGCCTTTAAAATAACTTGAATACCCCTTTCCACCTGTACTGCACTGAATGGTTCTGCAATTCTCTATTACCCCAATAATAATAAAACTATATGCCAGCTGTGTCAAACCACTTTAAAGATCGTCTCGTGTTATTCTCAATTTGTTGAAGAGGTATTAAACATACCACCTATTGCCCCCCTACTGGCAGGTCACACTTGCAAACGAGACGTATAGTGATCTCTTAAATATTCGTAGGTTTAAACAAAATGGACTGGCAAACACAAGTAATATACTGTCGTGTACACTTGGGTACGGTATGTACTGAAGATAAAATAGTACACCTGTGCCAACTGTTAACGCCATAAGAGGTATTTTTGTCGCATTACATGTGGGTTTGATTAGATTGTAATTCCCACTGTGAGTTATTTAAACTCCAGAACTTGACTGGAGGATTTAACTATTTTAATAAATTTCCAAATAAAGTTTACAAACACAGCCATAATATACGGTGTGTCTCTGAGAACCCAACTGCTCAGAAAGACGTTTGTAAAGTTCCGTTTAATTTACGTTTCCAAGAAATGATCCAATCTCGTGAACCTCACGAGCATAGTGAATTTAAAAACACGACCTTAATCAAAACCTTCAGGTTCGTTTCAATGCACGGCAAATGTGAGCCGCGAATGCGCACTCGTGGCAGTGGCTGCGTTCACGGAGGAAACGCGGCGTGCGCGCGCCTGTGCCGTACAGCTCTCCAGCACGCCTCGGCGTTTGTACCGCACGTGTTGTTTAACCGCAGTGAATCCAATTCTCGGGCGGCACGGCGGCCCAGTGGGTAGCGCTGTCGCCTCCTCACAGCAAGAAGGTCCCGGGGTTCGAATCTAGGCTCGGGTGCTGCTTTCTGTGTGGAGTTTGCATGTTCTCTCCCCGTGTCCGCGTGGGTTTTCGCCGGGCACTCCGGTTTCCTCCCACAGTTCAAAAACATGCTGTTACATAGGTTAATTGGCTTGCAGACTAAATTGCCCGGTCCCCTGGTGATGGACTGGTGTCCCATCCTGGGTATATCCCTGCCTTGCACCCTGTGTCTGCCAGGATAAGCTCCGGCTCACCGCGACCCTGTACAGGACTAAGCGGTTTCTGACAATGAGATGAGATGAGATGAATCCAATTCTCAAAGAGGCTCCCGGCAGGTGGAGCAAAACGTTGGACATTGTGCCTGACAACAACACTCTGCGTGACCCAAGAAAGACGTTGGAGAGCCACTCGCAGAAAATAGCTTCAGATGAGAATTGCTCTTCAGAGCTGCTGTTCTGTGATATCCGTGTGAGATATTCCTGCTCTGTCGACATTGCTATCCCAAAAGAGCAGCGCTTAAGAGCAGTTCTCATGCATCCAACCGTGAAAACCTACATCAATAGTTTGAGATGTCCCCAATAAACCTGAATGGAAAACCAGAACGAAATTTGTCAATGTCACATAAAGTTGACACTTTAAGTGACATTGACATAGTCCGTCACTTAAAGTTGGCACTTTAAGTGACATTGACATATTCCGTTCGAGACAGAAATTCATAGTTCATATATACATATTTATTGTGGCATCTCTCATACAAATGTCACACTGGAATTAATGTATGGTGCAATAACCAGTTTTCTTAACATTTCAGTGAAAACTCACAGAGCCATGGTAAGCATTTGCATGCAATATTAAACATGTCTGCATATACACAGAGCCCTAAACAACTGTTGCTTTTTGTTTGATGGCTATTCTATTCTCATGGAAAACACATTCATGAGATTTAATGGGCCCCAATGCCTCTGCACGCATTGCTGCCAATAGTTATACCCTTATCCAGTGTTTGATTTTAAACAGGGCTCGAAGTCAAACATGAGGATATTGGAAATGGTAAAGTAGATGTGCAGTGTCGCGGTGGATAAGCTGAATTATTAGATTCAAGGAGACATTTTAATATTTTTAACCTTGGCACAAAACCAAACATCATATGTTTTAAAATGACCTTTGAAATCGGCGGTGTAGTTTAAGAGGAATTTACCAGGCAAACATACAGAATAGGAACATATCACAGATGTGAAATATCTGGTGATGGTGACATCCAGATCTCACATACATCCATTATGTTTCTTGAGCTTTATGGTGCAGTATGATCAGAACCACCTGGCTACTGAGTTGGGAAGGATTCGTCGCAACTGAAGCAAACTCACTCAATACGCCAACGTACAGCGTACTTTCCCAGAAGCCAAACAGCTAAAATGTTTCCCTGCTCAAGCCAACACCTGCACTTGTAGCTCCAAGCCAGCCGTGTAAATTATATATTTCCATGGCAAGGGTTCATAGAATGACCATCATCGACTTCACAAAGTGAAGTTGGCTTGAGAGCGATTATAGGCTGATCTAGTATTTAGCTCGGCTATTGACTCAACCTTCTGGTGTTAAGGCAAGTGCTCTTAACAGCAGAACTGCAGAGTCAGCGCCTCACTGAACGGTGATTTACAGTAGAATCCTACGTTGGACACTGCAATGCTATCACTACACTCACAGACAGCATTCTTTATGCTACAATGGCAGCACTGTGATGGACTGGCATCCAATTCTGTGTAGAGCCCTGCCTTCTGCCTTATGTCTGCCAGAATAGCCACCGGCTTGCCGCGACACTACAGGATTAGCAGGTACTGATAATGAATAGAGAAGCAGCCTTCTTAACCGTAAGAGTGCCAGATCAATAACCCCAGTCAAGGTCAGTAACTCTAAACCTAAGCAGAACTCAATACACTTGAGAATCCATTATAATAATTCGTGGGAAAAACCCCACATTCAAGTCCACGTTCTTATCAGAGCCAGATCAGTACTCTAACGTGGAACTTGTTCAACTTGCTGCTTGAGCAGCCCAGTTATGTCCCTGCTTTAAACTACTTTGACCAGGAATTGCGTCTAATGTATGTTAATCGTGAGGCTAATACACCATCCTCATCAATACAGCAACCTTCGCCATCGCTAAACGTTATTATATTCCTTGTTCACTCATAAAAAAATATAACGATATAATCACATTTACAAAGGTAATTCGTGGACCAGTAGCCTGCGGCAGTCCATAAAGCTATCCCGAGATTGCGACGCCATGTATCTCTAACGCGAAATCGCTCATTGGTATGCGTGACTGAGTGGTCCGGACCGCTTAAGCGATTATCTGGTCTCGCTGTAGTCTGTTATCATTTTCATTCGGAGACATCGGTACTGCATGCAGCCAATCGCACGCGCTATGATTCAGAATCACATGCGTTTCCGTAACGCAAACAGAAGTGCTGTGACACGTGTGCAATTGTGGTCAAATGCCTGCTGGAACAGCCCCGCAGTTTGCCCTTAAGTCACATGGAAAATAACGCTGTGGCACATGGAATCCAAACCGGTGGCTGCGAGGACGGGGAGAGTCCGCTGGTGCCAGAGATTTCAGGTTTTAGCTCGCAGCTGCCAAGGACGTGGGAATAAATGAGCGTTGGCAACCGAAAAACTTCCACTCCAATCAGACCAAAGCTACTCGATTGGGCGAGAGACGTCAGTTGTTTTCGTTCTCGAGGCACTCGGCGACATTAAAACGTCGTTATTTGAGACGGCGCATTGGTCAGCAGCGAGGCATCGAGACGGCGTGAATGCCATGTGAATCACTCAGTGCCGATGGCAGTAATGCCAAGTTCCAACTCGAGGTGGCCAATTGGCTTAGAGGGCCCAGACCAAGTCTGAGACACTTGAGTCAGCATTGCTGAGACTCTGGGTTTAAATCCAAGCAGCCATTCTTAATTACACGGGATTCTCGAGTGTAACACGTCTATGGTCTCATCAGTGATTGCACAAAATAAAGCAGTGCCGTGGGCAAACATATGTAAGGCAGCGCTTACATTTGCCAGCACCCAGTGTTCCACAGCACCTGCAATTTGGGGGCATGTTGTGAAAGAGCCATGAAAAAAACAATAGAAAACGGCTGAAGTCCGCTTCCAATTTATTAGTTCGTTGCTTACGTGGCATCGGTAGGAAGCTGTAGAGTAAATATACCGTTTAAACAATTCCTCCACTGCAAAATTAAACTATTACAGTGAGACGGTAGAATAAAATGAGAGATGTACGCTGTAAGCATGCGGCTAGCTTGGAAGTAGATTTTTTTTTATAGTCATTATAGAAGCGTTAAAATTAACATGATGTGCTATATTATCTCGATGGCTGCCAGTTTCAAGCAGTGCCTTCACAATTGTTAATGCGCTATATGTGAGCGGATTATGTATTTCGTGATATGTCAAAGAGCGCGCTGGAGGAGAGTATAGCCAGTGTCATCAATAACTTATTTCCAAATCTACGGGAGTGCTGAAACACTGATAAAGGTGGAAGATTTATTTTTAATCCAAATGTATGAGTCACGACAGAATTCAATTATGCTATTGCAACGCGGGTGGAGGTGAGGGAAAAGAACAAAGCGGCAGGAAGAGTAACATGCGCAGAGGTGTCCTAAGCGGTAATTGTTCGTCACTCCTTTAATTAGCGGTCACTTCGTCGATGGACGCGAGTGACATTGGTGAGATCTGTGGGTCCTCGCGCCGTGATGCGGCGTTGAACTTGATCTGCAACCCACGGCCCTTTACTCGCCCTTCCCTGCTCGCCTTATGACCAAAGATCCCCCATATAGCCTTCAAACGGACAATTGCTGTGAGTACTGTTAGTGCCTACGAAGGCTGCCACGGCACACGAGCGAGTGGCTTGTCAGCAACATTCCCAGACCGCCTTTGTCTTCCCGGTGCTTAAGATTACGCAGCGCAGCAAGTACTGATTCGTGGCTGAGTCGACATAAGGGAGATCCAGACATTCGTCACAAATGTTGCTCGCGAGCAGGAATCGAACTCGTGTCGCACGGTTTGTAGCGCAGTGCGCTAGCCGCCGCGCGACCGCTCTCTCCCCAACGACTGCCCCCCCCACCCCAGCCACACACACAGCATACACATACCCGCGCTGTGTCCCATCCACCTGATGGATGGTGTAATTTCCGTAATCAGCCGAGGGTGAAAGTGAAAGGGAATGAGGCATGGAGATAACGGGATCTCTGCTGACTCCAGTGGCCAGGCGCTCTCGTTCCGCCCGCCCCTCTCCCAAGCTCAGCAGCGCGTGATCATTCATTCATTGCTCCCTTTCCCGTCTTCACCCACCCCAGCCGCCGTGTCCCCCTCTCGCCAGCCGCCCACCATCACCGCTGACCCCCATTCTCTCCTCATTCTCGCTGCCACCGCGCAAGGCGCAGAGTCAAGTGGCGCGACTTGAAAAACTCTGCTCTGCATGATATTGAACGCTGCGTGGCTGAGCTAATTGCCAGTGTCAAAGGCTATAAATGTTCCACTTCAATATTTGATCTCCCCAGGAATAAATATTTATTAAATATTTTAAAAATATTCAGATATATGTCTTACCCTTTTGCATGTATGTAACCTGTTGGGGGGGGGGGGGGTTTGTAGCCATGTAATCCTAAACCCTAACCGAAATAAATGTTCACAATAAGTACGAAAATATTTCATGCTCACTTGAGCAGAGGCAATGCTCATCTGATACTCAAAACCCAGCGCCAGTGCTGGGAATTACACATTCCTATGGTGTGCGGGAGTCTATCCATAGGGCAACCATTGCTGACTTCCTGGTAAAGTGCTAGGTATTTTTTCTATCGTGAATGAATTATGGGCTGAGTTAATCATTACCTGGGATTTTAAGTCGCAACCTTCTGATTGTAAGCCACTCACTCATTCTACTGCTGAGCAACTCGGTTGAAACGAATTGTAAATTCCTTCATAAATAAATAAAAACATAATCAACAATATTCGTTTCTATGTTGGTAATTAGGTGTATAAATATTCACTGTATGGGTATAGGGTGGTGCGATGGCTACGCTGTAAGTAGAGCTGCTGCCTCACAGCAAGAAGGTCTCAGGTTCGGTTCCTGGCTCGGGTGCCTTTCTGTGTGGGAGTTTGCGTGTTCTCTCTCTCCCCGTGTCCGCCTGGGTTTGCACCAGGTACTCCGGTTTCCTCCCACCGTCCAAAAACACGCTGCTGCCTAGGTTAATTGGCCTGCTGAGTAAATTGCCCCAAAAAGTGTGCCCTGCGATGTATTGGCGTCACATCCTGGGTATTCCCCCGTCTTGCACCCTCAGTCGGCCGGGATAGGCTCTGACCCCCCGCAACCCTGCAGAGTATAAATCGGGTATTCCTTATCTCATCTCATTGTCAGAAACCGCTTAGTCCGTTTCAGGGTCGCGTGAGCCGGAGCCTACCTCGGAAAAAACGCAGGGCGCAAGGCAGGGATACACCCACAATGGGACGCCAGTCCATCACCGGGCACTGCGGGTAATTTAGTCTGCAAGCCAATTAACCTATGCACCCACGCGGATACGGGGAGAGAACATGCAAACGCCACACAGAAAGGCACCCCAGCCGAGATTCGAACCCGGGACTTCTTGCTGTGAGGTGACAGCGCTGCCCACTGGGGCACCGTGCCCCAGTGTAAAGTTAACCGTGGTGGACAGTGTTTTTATTTAAGTTTCTTGGGATTGGTTGCTGTGGGTTCAGGTTAACATTGCTGATGAGAAAAGAGAGGAGAGGCATAGGCTTACTGTTAAAATCCATGACTATCAATGCAAACATTAATCTGGGCAATGTAGAGCTTGTCTGTAATGCAGTGCTTTGGAGATAAGGACTGGTGAATCACACACTGTTGTGTTAAAATCCTAAGCCCCCCTGGGCTGCAACTTGCCCAGGAGATAGAAGTAGGACATTAGAAGGGAAAATCAGCAACAATAAAACATTGTTTTTTTAAAATATACACATCGCTGCAGAACAACATGTAAAATATGATCTTATTTAAAACTATTATTTAGAAATGCAAAGTTATCAGTGTTACTAATACATATATTGGGAAATGGTTTAATGTAACATTTGTCGAATAATAATAATTGCATTTCTATAGCACTAATCACCCGAGGGCCACAAAGCGCCTCACAGAGCTGCGGAGAGAACGGAACATTAACAACGAGATAAGAACGGCAATTCAGCAATAACGTTTGAATGGAGGTTTTTTTTTTACAAATCCGAGCTGCGGAAAGAACGGCATGTCAACAACAACATCAGGACAGTTCAATTAAAAGTTAAATAGTAGCAACACATTTTAGAAGCCTATAAAAGAAGCGATTAAAAAAATAACAATTCTGCAACAAAGAAAAAAGGAATAAATGTTCCCGAGCAGGCGCAGGTCGGAAGAGAGCCAGCATCTTGGCACGGCACCACTGAGCCGCATCAACAGTCCTAGCCGGACTAAGCATCACAATGCATAACTCTCCTGAAACATTATCTAGAGACTCATAATAAAGAATGAAATTACTTTGATACATTATTAAATGACATGTTTGTGACCAAATGTGACAAATAGCACCTAACTTTTAAACATCAGCAATAGAATTGCATTATACATTAAATCGTAGCTTGGGGGTACAGCTATTGTTTCCTATAGTAACCAAAATAAACGTAAAGCTTGTCCAGATAATGAAACAAAAATGGTATCGGCTGAGTGAATTTTTGCTGCTTGGGTAGAAAGTCAAATTCCAATAATTCATTTCCCTTTATAAAAAAAAACCGCTGAGAATTCATTGACTCTAGTCATCTCTGACAGCAAAATGACGAATGTTCACCAAAGTAGGATGACGCTGCTGTTTCACTGACATGGCATGGCGATATGATCGATTCAAATTTGAGAACTGCGCTGTGTTTTTCCTGATACACTATGTCTGAAAACACATCCAGTTTCCTGAGCCCTGTTTACCATTGCTCTGGGAGCACATTGACTATAATATGTTAATGTGTGTTCAGCCTTTTCCAAGCATCCCTGCACAGCCATTCACTGTTGTCTAAGCATGTCCTGAAAACCTCCGAAATATGCCGTCAATTTACTCAAACGTTGTGCTTGGGAGAGTGGATTCCAGTATTGTATCCACAAACTCAGTTTCCCGATTTCGGTGAAGGATTATTGACCATGGCTGGGCGGCGCGGTGGCCCAGTGGTTAGCGCTGACGCCTCACAGCAAGAAGGTCCCGGGTTCGAATCTCTCGGCTCGGGTGTCTTTCTGTGTGGAGTTTGCATGCTCTCCCCGTGTCCGCGTGGGTTTTCGCCGGGTACTCCGGTTTCCTCCCACAGTCCAAAAGCATGCTCCTGGAAAGGTTGATTGGCTCGCAGACTAAAATTGTCCCGCAATGCCCGGCGATGGACTGGCGTCCCGTCGTCGGGTGTATTCCTGCCTTACGCCCTGTGTTTCCGGGATAGGCTCCGGCTCACCGTGACCCTATATAGGATTAAGCGGTTTCAGATAATGAGATGAGATGGGAGAGATTATTGACCATGGCTAACATCAGTGAAAATTACCTGAACCGGTCCTGGGCCTTCCCTTGGGTGCAGTGTGTGGACATCAGCCCTGGGAACCGTGCGTGATACTGACCACATCACCATCTCATGTGAAGTGTTGACCAGAATAGGTGCTCCCTAACAGCACTTGCCTCAACAGTCTGTGTCGGCTACACGGGATGGGGGGCGGGGGAGGCGGGAGGATCTTTGTCTCTTTTTTTAGAGCAATAGATAAAACTGATTCATATACTACAGCTTGATGAATGTGCAACAACACCCTGCACGGAATAGTTTTTTCGCGTTTTGTAGATCACTGTGCTCAGCTGCAATCTGATGGGAGCCTGGGAAACACTGATGACTGACGTTCAGTGTGTGTGTGCGTGTGTGTGTGCGTGTGTGGTGCGGTGTGCCCTTGCCATCTGTTTGTGATGGCGGGATGGTAATGACGACGCAACGCGCGTTTGGGGGTGCGTACGTGAATACTTAACGAATTCCAAGGTTTTTTTTTTCAAAATTAAGGAGAACATCAACGGCCAATATCTGATCTGGTCCTGGGTCTCGCCTAGGTTGGCTTCAACTGTAAATAAGTGCCTAGAGCCATATGTAAATATCAGTAATGAGGACATAAAGCTGGCTAGGCATGGTCCTGGCCAACCTATGCCAATGTGTGCCTTTGCAGCCTAAATAAACTCTCTCCAAGACCACTTGCCCAACAGTCTACAGTATATTGAGTGACCTTGGTCTTTGTGCCATGCTCGAAGCAAAGTTGTATTTACTGGGTCTCTACTAGGTCAGCTCCGGCTTAAATGGGTACCTATTGTGGTGTTTAAACATCGTCAGGTTGGGAGACAAAAGCAGAGCTGAGCGTAGGGCCAACCACGCCACCCTATTGTGTGCTGTGCACGCGTCGTTGACAAGTTACTCAATGACGGCACTCGCCCTCGATAAGTCCGCATGACTCGCCGCGGGTTCTCTTCTCCATCTTGTGGTTGGCGCAGGCTGGAGTTTCAGCATGGGCTCCGCGTACCAGTTCCACAGCTGGCGAGTGTTCGTCATCGTGTGTGCGCTGCCCACCATATCGGCCGTCGTGGCGCTCACCTTCATGCCGGAGAGTCCTCGCTTCCTCCTGCAGGTATGTGACCAACTCCCCTGGCCTTCGTGCAGGAACCCTTGCCACCACCACCACCAACAACTGAAACAAACACGATAACAGCAACGGACAGAGATAAGCGTGACATCATTCATGCGTCAAGAATTGCCTCACTGTTGTTGAGTTGGAGCCCTGCCATGCTAGATGAGTGCAGGAGCATTAAACAACAGACAAGTATTTGAATGGAGAAAATTAATAGTTTATATGAATAACGGCCTTCTACTTACTTACTTACATAAGCCTCGGTGAGTCTCAAGATATAGGCAGTGTGGTGCTGCTTTTGAATGTGTTAGCCGATCATTACTTAGTATTTTTCCATGTGGGAGGAAACTAAACCACATGGAGACAAACCCACACATATAAAATAGAATAAAAATTTAAATTTTAAATGACCCGCTTTTACCGCACTCAAAAGTAGAAAGTTCATTTTTTGATCACCAAATCAATATATCTAGGGATACAGACTAAAAGCGGGTGGCCAAACTCTGACAATATGTAACTTACGATTGACTGATAATACAGTGAGATTTACATTTTAATTATTTTAGTTGTGAATACGTGTTTTTCTAATGTTTTGTATAAGGAACAACTATCAGTTATCACTTAATATCAGTATGGTTTAAAGGTTCTCATTAAAGGAAAAGATTATTGTCGCCTTATACGGTCAGTGTTTCAAGAAAATTATTTTCTACTTTTGAGTACGGTAAAAGCGGGTCATTTAAAATTTTAATTTATATCCTATTTTATTTTCTACGTTTTTTAAGATTTAGCCATATACTGTTTGATGTATACTTGCAAATCAAATCAAGCTCTTTGAATTGTTAATCAACAAAACAGAATTCTTGCCTCCAGCAATTCTTGTTGGGCAAGAACCCGATTAATTTATAGAAACCGTTTAGAGGTGTAAAGTTGTGGACTGGTTCACACCTAACTATGCATTGTCCCCTACAGACGTACACATGTCAAGTCAGCTCATTGCGTGCCTGGCATCGGGAAAATATCGCCCCCATCAGACTGAATAAATCTCATGTCATCTCATTATCTGAAACCGCTTAATCCTATATAGGGTCACGGTGAGCCGGAGCCTATCCCGGAAACACAAGGCGTAAGGCAGGAATACACCCGACGACAGGACGCCAGTCCATCGCCGAGACTGACTAAATAGTAATTTGAAAGGATCGTTTCTATGGCGGGCCCAGGATCAGCTTGTCACCAGTCTTCAAACTTTTCACTAGATTGTATTGTCATCCAGTTATGCCTGAGTGCAAAATTTCAGCTCTCCGGCTTTTTCGGAAACGCTTTAATGTTGTGCTCAAAGATTTCAACCGTTACACACATCCCCCAATGTAAGTTAAGTTAAAGCGGGTAATAAGGGGATAGCAATGTTTAAAACATCTGTATAGTAAGGTCAATGACATACGTATTCTACTGACATACTAGACACCCAGCATCACTGCAGGTGGCTGTCACACACACGATGTCTGTACAATACACCAAGCCTGTCGCCATAGTGCTGGACTACAGTTGTGGCCACTGCACTGAATGTCAGTAATATCGTGACCCGCACACAAAATGGCATATTCAATATAACCAGATTGTTTTACATCTACACGTAGGTTAGCAGACGGTACGCTTGCCGGTTAATGGTATCGCTGTATGTTGTGATCGAGGATGCGAGTGGATTCATTGTTTAGGCCCATTACCCAAACTTTTTGCATCAGAACTATAATTGAAATCAAGACGTAGAGAAAATCATATAATACTCGTGCTGTATATATAATCGAGCAATCTCTCAGTCGTGTCTTCTCTGGAGAGAATAGATGAGCTCGGGCCAGTGACTGAACGTTCCAAAACAAAATAAATCATAAATAAATAAGATTGCAATTCAGTCAGTGTTAGATTTATGAAGAATATTTTCCAGATGTGGGACTAACATGAAGCTTGAAAACAGGATCCGCTTTGATAAATGTCACGCTTGCTCTGGTTTATATTTGCTGTGATCAGATCTGTATCAACATTCTTTTACTTAAATGATCAACTCTGATGTTGTTGACATGCATTTCTCTCCATAGCTCTGTTCAGCACTTTATGATTCTCGGCGCTTAAGAAATGCAAACATTATTAATATTATTATTGACATTCGTGGCACATTGGTCTTAACGGAGGGAGGGCCGCACTCAGGTGGCGTGCTGTCTGTGTTGAGTCGACTGGCAGGTATGCAAAATCCCTCCTGGTAAAACAAAGACTGCAGAATGTTGCATATCCACAGCAACATTCACAGCAGCCCTTTTCAATGCACTTGGAAAAGGAAAAATATATACAAAAGGACTTAAACAGTAGTTTTATTGCTGCTACGAGGAATTTACACTTTCAAATGTTTATGCTGGGTGGCACGGTGGCCCAGTGGGTAGCGCTGTCGTCTCACAGCAAGAAGGTCCCGGGTTCTAATCTCGGCTCGGGTGCCTTTCTGTGTGGAGTTTGCAAGTTCTCTCCCCGTGTCTGCGTGGGTTTTCGCCGGGCACTCCGGTTTCCTCCCACAGTCCGAAAAACATGCTGCTGCGTAGGGTAATTGGCTTGCAGACTAAATTGCCCGAAGTGCCCGGTGATGGACTGGCGTCCCATCGTGGGTATATCCCTGCCTTGCGCCCTGTGTGTACCGGGATAGGCTCCGGCTCACCGCGACCCTGTACAGGACTATGTGGTTTCTGACAATGAGATGAGATGTTAACACCACCAAAATATGACCCATTTGGGCTAGATAAATGCCATTCCTTTCATTGGTATGCTTACCTCACTTGCATCTTTTACAATGCCATTGGATTTCAGTTACAAATTTTGTTATTTATGTTTTTTTATTTTTATTACATTGAATGCATTAAGGCATATGTAGAGTAAGAAGCCAGCTACAGCACAGCTGTTGATGTAACATGAATGTAACACAAATAAATATACATGTTTGTGCAAGCATACACCATGTGTGAATACACAGTATAGAAACATAATACTAGCCTATGGCCAAATCTCCTTACATTAGCCAATTCTCATGGCCATGGGAAGTGAAGTATGGTTGCAAATGGAGAGTGTGTGAATGGGTGATCACCATCCACTGTTATAGGTTGCAGGGCTAGGTTTTGCACATCAGAGGGCATTGCAGCAACCTACATTTTTTGCATGGTACTTATATGCTCCCATATCTATGCTCTCCACATTCACCAAACTACACTGAGCAGCATTGTGAAATATTTCCAAATAACCTATAAAATCCATACAGTACACGGAGGTCCTTATCCAGCAGTGAATTGACTGTGCACGTAAGGCAGATATTGCTAGGTGATATCCACATTTTATTGTTTCGTAGACTTTTAGTTTAATGTTTATGGGGTTGCCAACACATATGCTAAGCATTATCACTACCTGTTAATCAACCATCTAGTGCTATGAAACCAGTGATTCATGATCTTATACAGCCTTTGGGTATTAATGCACTGCACGTGGCATGAGTATTATATTTTCCACCGAGAGGTTAGGATTGCAAGAACATATGTTCTCAGCATACGAGCAGCTACCCATTCATATTCTCTTCGCAATGATTATATTTCAGTCTTTACAAAAGCATCCCCTTCAATGCAAATGGGTGATCTTATTTACCTCTTTTATATCCAAAAGCATTCATTTGGCTACAACCAGACAGCAACCCAAAGACATAATACATCGTGTCAATGGAACTGTGTATAAATATAGTGAGTGGGATAAATAAAAATACAATATCTAGGTTATGAGGTTAAAGCAATGAATGCAATCCTGCATGTACAATGCATGGCTAAAATAATAATGCTCATTAATTTTTAAAAATAATAATCTCATCTCATCTCATTATCTGAAACCGCTTAATCCTATATGGGGTCACGGTGAGCCGGAGCCTATCCCGGAAACACAGGGCGTAAGGCAGGAATACACCCGACGACGGGACGCCAGTCCATCGCCGGGCATTGCGGGACAATTTTAGTCTGCGAGCCAATCAACGTATCCAGGAGCATGCTTTTGGACCGTGGGAGGAATCCGGAGTACCTGGCGAAAACCCACGCGGACACGGGGAGAGCATGCAAACTCCACACAGAAAGGCACCCGAGCCGAGAGATTCGAACCCGGGACCTTCTTGCTGTGAGGCGTCAGTGCTAACCACTGGGCCCACCAAGGTGGCGATTATGTTAAATAAATGTGTACAGGTCGATAAAGCGAACTGCTGGCTGTATTGCCATCCACTGGCCACCTCGAAGTCCTGCATGTTGGGAATTTCACACAGAATAATGATGCCGGGCGACACGGTGGCCCAGTGGGTAGCGCTGTCGTCTCACAGCATTTAATGTCCTGGGTTCGAATCTCGGCTCAGGTGCCTTTCTGTGTGGCGTTTGCATGTTCTTCCCGTGTCCGCGTGGGCTTTCGCCGAGCAAACCGGTTTCCTACCACAGTCCAAAAACATGCTGCTGCATAGGTTTATTGGCTCGCAGACTAAATTGTCCGCAGTGCCCGGTGATGGACTGGCGTCCCATCGTGAGTATGTCCCTTCCTTGCACCCTGTGTCTGCCGGGATAGGCTCCGGCTCACTGGGCCACTGGGCCACTGGGCCACCCCCTGTATTATTGACTTGGTGAGAAATATCCCTTGGAGGGCTAAAGCTCCGCGGACCACTCCATGGACTTTCGTGGGCTACATGCTGCCAAGCTTTGTGACCCTCGGGTGATTGGCACTCTAGAAATGCAATTATTATTATACGACGGTACATTAAACTAATATATGTATTATTAACACTGATAATTTTACATTTTTTTTATTATAGTTAAAAGTCAAATCATATTTTACATGTTTTTCTGCAGCGCTGTATATTTTTTTAAAATTCCCAAAAAATGTTATTGTTGCTGATTTTCCGTTCCAATGTCGTTGTTGTTGGCGTGTCGTTCTCTCCGCAGCTCTGTGCAGTGCTTTGTGACCCTCGGGTGAAAAGCGCTCTAAAAATGCAATTATTATTATTATTATTGTTGTTGTGCGTTCGCTCCGGGATGTGGACACACGGGCGTTTGCGTTGCGGCGTGCTGTGCTCTCGTTGCGTGTTTGTTGCAGATGGGCAAACACGACGAGGCGTGGATGGTGCTCAAGCAGGTGCACGATACCAACATGCGTGCGCGGGGTCACCCAGAGAGAGTCTTCACCGTAAGCGTACACGTGACGCCACAGACCTCACATTGCCCGATCCAGGCTCCGCACCCTTGAGGATGCAGGCTCGGTTACTCTGACGCTGCATTAGAACCATAAGCACACCATGGTGACACCAGGATTGCCACCCGTTGTTCTGATTTTATCAGAATGTTCAATATCACTTTAGTTCTAAGTGCTTGACGCATTATTACTCAAAAGATTGTGAGTTCAAATCCCGCTTGAGGGTAGTTCCAGCTACTATGCCTTTGTGCGAATTTTGTGGTGGCTTTTCTGATAGGAGACGGTCTGGTCTTGCCATAGGGAGGTGGATATTACACCACTGGCCCACCGTAACAAATCAATATGTGCACAGGTATTGGGTGTGCATTCTATGGAACTACACCGGGATCCACGAGCTGGCTCTGGACTATAAAGAAAAGGGGGAAGTTGCACAGTTGGAGACCCTGTTGTTTTTTCCATGCGCTATGGCCCAGACAAACCACATGATGCCACTGCCAGTAACGATAAACACAGCTCAATACTCTTTTGAGCAGAGACACAGCGTTAAAATTGTTTTTTTTGTATATTCAAAAAACAACTAACTTATTCGATATTCAGAATTATTGTTTCTATTAAGGTTAGTGCACATGCTGCTGCATCTATCAGTAGCAGGATATATATATTCAACAGACATCCATGATAGTTTTATGCCTTTGTCTGACATGAATTTCAGTTTATCCATGTGCGGCTAAGCAATTAGATGTTTCAAATATGAAAGAACTTTGGAGAGGATAGGCTGGAGCTGTTGAGATTGCTGTTCAAACAATGTTTATATTTCTTCAGTTTTTTCAAAGTCTGATCTCGGACCCAATTTTGTTTTATTGTTTAATTTGTGTCAACCACAGAATAAACTGTATTCAGTACAAGGTTTTGATTGTAAAACAATCAATGTGTGTGGCCGAGTCTCAGGGCCAAAGTGAGGAAGGCTAAGATTGAGTATGGATAAGGTTGATAAAATATCTAGCAAGATCCTGTACTGAAGGAGAATATCTTCTTAATGCAATAACTTAGAGAGACCCATTGAAACACGATACAATAAAACACCATCACACGTGGGAATAGAGGCAAGACTATTTTCCCCACAACAATGTTAGTATTTTTCAATGAGCCGCGTAATCAAACCAATGATTCGTGGAATAATCGATTGCTTAAGTCATCGTTAGATTTCATCTCTGGACGTGACTCTGAGGTCTGTGGGGGGGGGGGTGTCCGTGTCCAGGTGACGCAGATCAAGACCATGAAGCAGGAGAACGAGCTGGTGGAGATGCCGGGCGACACCACGGCGTGGTACCGCCGATGGCCCGTGCGCACCGGCATGCAGCTGCACGCAGTGAGTGTGGAGTGATCGACACGCGCACAGGCGGTGATCTTAAAAAAAAACACACAAACACTCACTATTTGGCCAACTACATCTTGATACATAGAGAATAGAGTGATGATTTAGGTTTTCACGGCTCGATGCATGACGATCGCTTTGAAAAACTGCTCTCTCGGGATAGCTACGTTGGGGAGAGATTGAGCGATCGGCGCGGCTGTCCCGAGAGAGCAGCTTTTCGGAGAGATTGTTGTGGCTGGCAAATGTTGGCGTCAGCTTATCACTAAGCTACCTTCCACCTTCAAATGCTTCCCTGCTGTTCCTCTGGCCTCTCAGCCACTCTCTGGCTCTCTTCGATGGTGAATGAATACTGTGCATGTTATGAGTGGTAAATTCATTATTTTAAAAAATATTATATATATATATTTTTAAATGTTTGCATTTCTCAAGCGCCTTTCACCCGAGGGTCACAAAGCGCTGCACAGAGCTGTGGAAAGAACGGCATGTGAATAACATCAGAATTGATCAGTAACATAAAATAACGACTATAAATCAATAAAGGATATAAGTTTAAAACGTATTTAGCATACGCCCTTATACAGGGTGACTGACATCATTATAGAGGTGTAGTGAGGAAACCACTGAGCAGCAAGGGAAGGTGGCCATGCATTCAGCCGGCGCCAACACCAAAAAACAAATAAAATAATTGTCAAAAAAAAAGATCACCTTCATATCTCTTTCTTGGTGTGAGCAAACACCTAAGGCCAGTACGGCCCTCGAGGAGGTAACATGGCCACAACCGTTCATAGCCGCCTTTATCTCCCCATTGCTTTACAAACCATACCAGATGTTTACTGAAGCTGCGTTAACCTATGCTCGGCCCCAGACTGGTTTATGTATCAATCATCTCTGACACACTGACCGTGGTAAGGAATTGAACTCGGACACATGATTGCAACACCACGCACGCGTCACTGTGTTGAAGAGCCTTAAACACAACACGCACACTGCACAAATACACAAGTGGTGCGTATTCGACACATGTTATGTTGTATTTTAGCTATTGCGCTAGCAATTGGAAAGGGGGGGAAAATCACTTTCATCATGATTGCATAATTAAATGTTTGTGCAAAACAATATAATGATGAATGAATACTTCAACGGCACTGTTTCGATATGTAAAAGGGTAAAGAATAACTAAAAAAACCTACATTTAAATATCACAGCCCACAAATGTTCTGCAGAGACCTTATCGCGGTGAGATAGAGCAGCATGAGATACTATCACTTCCCTCCAACGCCCACAATAATTTAATGTGTTCCTTTTTTTCATTTTTATTTATTCACTGAATTTCATCATTTCTCTCGGGTATTGCAATGCGTGATACTTTACGATGCAATATAATTTGAATTTACACACCCTCTAAATACGAACGCATCTCACGGCGTTGAAACAGTGGACACGCTTGCTTTGTACATCTAGTCAACTGTACGTATACTGTGAAGGTAAAGGTGCAGCCCTCAAATGTCTTGCTCACGCAAATAGTGGATGGAGACAGGTGATAACAGGACTGCCACTAGAAGACGCACTAGAGGGTTCTCCTAAAAGGCTAATTGGCCTACTCGTCCAGCTGGTCAGACGTCTTGAAAGAGGTGGGCGTACCCATACTTTACCCCACCACACACGACGTGCAGATCGTCTATGGTGTACATATTTATACTGCAGGGTTTAATAAGGCAGGAGGATTTAAGAAACATGCCCCTTGTTTCAAGTATCATGGTTACCTTTGGAGTGCAGGGCCCCATTTTGCGGGTAACAGAGGACAGTGGAACAATATCCATTGTACGTTTATGCTTCCACGTCAATGATTAGCACCTTCAACGACCACTAACCAGCGTGGTGAAGTATGGTCGAAAAACTCACATGACTGTGTGGTGAGAACCTTATCCAGCATTGGATTGATGAAAGGGCAGCACGTGTGCGTATCGTATTCTAACGCGCAATGCAGAAAAATAAGCAGGCGTATCATTAGTTTGGGAAACTTGGGAGGGCCATGCACCATATGGTCTGTATATCGTTTCATTCTGAGCTGTCCAAGTCGCTTAAGTACTGAAATTTGAACCGGTGTTTAATTAGCGAAGCTTCCACATCAATTTGCGTGCCTTCATCCCACTTAAAAGGCCGTTGATAATGTAAATAGCTGCATGTCGAGTTCAAGGCCACGTCATCATATCCACATTGAAGTTTCTATGTGCCCAGTGTCAGGTATCGCTAATGAATAGATGGTACACATGTATTATGAAATTGTACTGTCATAAAGTACATGTTTTGGGGTCGGAATTCAATCCAAGAATTAAATCCTTTTTTACTCGCTTTTACTTAACTTACATTGGGGATGGGGGGGTTGTGTAATGGTTAACTTACATTGGGGCATGTGTGTAATGGTTAAAATCTTTGAGCACAAAATTAAAGCATTTCCGATAGAGCTGGAGAGTTGAAATTTAAAAATTACATTTTTATTTTACTTAAAAAGTTAATTTTTAAATGAACCGCTTTTACCGCACATATAATTTTTTTGAACACAAAATCAATCTATCTAGGGATACAGACAAAGCGGGTGGCCCAACACTGACCATATAATACTACAATAATCTTTTTTCTGTAATGAAAGCCTTTAAACCATACTGATATTAAGTGATAACTGATGGCTGTTCCTTATACAAAACATTAGAAAAGCACGTATTTATGACTAAAATTATGAAAATGTAAATCTCATTCTATTATCAGTCAATCGTAAGTCACATATTGTCAGCGTTTGGCCACCCGCTTTTAGTCTGTATCTCGATAGATCGATGTTGTGTTCAACAAATGTATTTTCTACTTTTGAGTGCGGTAAAAGCAGGTAATTTCTTATCCTATTTTATTCAACATCGTCGTGCATTGTAGCAGATGCAGTGAATGCAAGGGTCGTGTGAACTTCGCACACAACGACATGAATCAAACAAAATATTCGCTATGGGTACTTTTTTGCCAGTATACAAATATAAGATTACAATAGGTTTTACCGTATCTGGCGATTATGCAGGTGTTAAGATCTTAACACCTGCATAATAGATCTTAACACCTGCATAATCGTCAGATACGGTAAAACCTATTGTAATCTTAAACAAAATATTGTTCACCTACTTGGTGCAATACACGTGTGAATCGATTTTAATTGCAGCACCACTTTTACATGCCCCGCGCACCATATCATGTATCAGAATTGCACTGGCATAAGGTTTTCTGGTTCAAAAAATATTACCATCACTGGACCAGGCATGACATTCTTTAATGCTAACCAGCCGCATATTGCTGTTATTATCAAGACCCATTTCTTACAACTTGCATGCTAATCCTGCCCAACAATCAACATGAATATTATCTCATCTCATTGTCTGAAACCGCTTAGTCCTACACAGGGTCACGGTGAAGCCAGAGCCTATCCCGGCAGACACAGGGCGCAAGGCAAGGATATACCGACGATGGGACGTCAGTCCATCGCCGGGAATCCTACAACACCTGGTATTCCCAGGCAGTCTCCCATCCAAGTACTAACCAGGCTCGACCCTACTTAGCTTCCGAGATCGGGCGTATTCAGGGTGATATGGTCGTAGGCACATGAATATTATGTAAAACGTAAATTTCGTATTTATTCAATGAGTGGTAGATATTAGAAGATGCACCAAGCATTATTAAAAAAAGCAAACGAGAGTGGAGCAAATGAAACATGTAGTTCAGACACCCTTTCCCAATTCTCACCAGTCTGCCGTGTTTACCCAGACGTGGATAACAAAACCACCACACTCATCTGCGACTATGCATGCATTGCCTATACATCAGCTGGGATTTGCACATTCAGCTCTGTGTCATTTCACAGAGACGCCTCGCCGATGCTTCAACGCGAGCGCCTCCTAGTCATCGCATTCGGGACTGCGTTTGATTTACCCTCATTGTCATACATCCGGGCCGCTCGAAGAGTGTGGTCACAATGGACCTTTAAATGCCAATAAAACAACTCTGTAAGCAAACTCCTGCTGATGAGGAGGAGATTTGTTGATTTGTAAATGGGACCTCTTCAAATTACAGACTTGTTGCAAATAATAATTATTATTATTATTACATTGCAGTCCTTTTGCCAATCCACTGCTGCATGAAAGGATTAGGCACAGCCTATTTTTGGACACACCACCCTAGTCAGTGTGAGGTTTTTTGCAAGTCGGCAGTAAATTCAGGTTGCTTGTTCTATAGCGCAGTGCGCTACTCACTGCACTACAAGTCAAGTAATAATAATAATTGCACTTCGAGAGCGTTTTTCATCCGAGGGTCACAAAGCGCTCCACAGAGCTGTGGAGAGAACGGCACGTCAGCAACAACGACATATGAATGGCAAATCAACAACGATAACACACCTGCAATAAAAATTTATTTATCACTATTGATCAATGATAATTGTATGAAAGTGTTTTATCAATACATTGATTAGCAACTGATCCTATAGCCAGCACCTCTATCACCTTGTCATCAATCATGAATTGTATTGAATTTGTCACACTATGGATCCTACACGTTCAAATAACAATCGTACTGCAGTTGCCAACATTTCAACATTTGGACAGCACGCTCGTTAATAACTTTTCATCCACATCTGCCACCATGGTCCAGGGCCTCTCTTGACTTTTTTTTTAACTCGATTTCTATGTATCTCCACCCTACCACCTTTGACCCCTACCACTAACCCCTGCTTCATTTGCTTTTCTCCTTAAGATATGCAAGACCCTCCGGATGTGCTTTGCTGGTCCCATCAGGAGGACCTCTTTAATGCTCGTAGCTGTCTGGTGCACCCTCTCCTTCGGGTAAGCGACCTGCAGTCACCCAAGCACGTGTAAAGTCGCTTGTAAGAAACAACTGTAATCCATGACTCCGTTACCGCTTACAATTGCGCACGCGTGGCTTTGTATTCAATTCATTACAATGCCGCTGGTATACAACTTGGCTCATTGCGCAAATCACGCGTTGGTTTATGCTTTACGATTAATTTGTATGCAGTGTTGGGTGTGTGAGAAGCAAATGGGCTGAATTAATGCATTGGTGAACATACCTTTACGCTAGAGCAATATACGTCAACGAAAAAAAAACGTAACATGGATCAGTGAAATAATTATAGCGGGATTTAGATATCTAGAAAGGATGACCTATTTTTCACAATGTGCCACTTTTAATCGTAGTGCCGTGCACACAGTGATCATAGCTGCCATGCGTCCTCTGTTGCAATGTTCCTCATTAACAGATACTACGGGCTAAGTGTGTGGTTCCCGGAGATAATCAAGCAACTGCAGAACGAGGAGTACGCAAAGCTGATGAAGATCCACAACAAGCAGAGTGTGGTGGACACCACGTTCAACTTCTCCATGGCAAACCAGGTCCACAACAATGGGGAATTCGTCAATGACAGGTGACGCTCAACTGTGCACCCTCGCAACAGAACAGCTGATACAGTAGTGCAGGCTATAATTTTATGGCTTTGGAGAAGATAAAATGTTGGATGAGTTAAGGCAATGCTTATTGTTTTGACTGTGCCCTAATGTGACTGTTGTTCATAATATAAGGTCAAAGCCAGGTTAAAGTGTTATTGTGGTCAATTGAGAATTTGGGTGGTGCTAGTATCTACTGACGACCATTAGAGAGATATATACAATAATATTTTTAGGAACTATAATTTTAATGATCCTCACACGATGCAGCTTATTCATTTCTGAAACTTCATTGCATTCGAACGCATTTCACATTTCCTTTAATCTTTAAAAAAAATTATTTTAAATCCCAATTTTCTTCTATTTGCTTCTTTCCAGGTTCGTGCATATGAAGTTTAAGTCTGTCACGTTCAACAATTCCATCTTCAGGAACTGCTACTTTGACGATGTAACCTCGTTGAACACTTTCTTCGTGAACTGCACCATCATCAACACGACATTTTACAACACAGGTTAGTATCACACAAGTCGATGCAGGTAATGCCACCTTGGGAATAATGCTTTGCTGGTTTGATAATGCTATACTCCATGGCTCTTAACATCTTGATACGTGCAGCAGCTATATATAAAAAAGTTTGAAATCCTGATAACACTTGTAATTGCTACGCAGAAACTACAAGGGCATTACAATGATTCTTAAGAAAAAGAAAAAAAACCAAAGCTTATTAAAATGTTTCACTTGACAGCTTTCGGACAGAACCAGTAGCACGTATTGACCAATATAGCTCATGTACATTTATGTCTCGGAGTCACTTTAATTGCCTTGTGGGTCTGCTAGCTGCGTCACTTTACGTTGATGTGTTTTAATAAGAAGGGAGGTGAGCTTTGTTCATCATGGCAGGGTGCAAAGGAGCTGTCAAAAAAGGTTAAAATGTGAAGGTGGTTTGGGTCGAACGGGGATGTGCAAACCTCCGCATCGCAGCCCTTGGCTGACACTTCTACGACGTGAATTTAAATGTGTCCCAAGGGAAGGATATTTTTTTAGATAGCTGACAGACATTATGTGCATTAAATATGACAACCAGGTCCTGTCGCCCAATTACATTATTCCACTCCCACAAAAAAAGCCCATCTCCGTATGGTGGAAATGACGCATAATTTGGTCTCCTCAAGACAGAAGGGCTTACTGAGGGACAGAGTACGAGACCTTCACGATGTGTCACCTAAAGATAATGCACTAGAGTTGTATGGCATCGACGTGGAGGTAACCACATATGAGCAAGCGTGATCATGTAGGATTTGCAAATACGTGAATTGTGATTTAACAGAAACAACTCGCAGTGTTTCTACAAGCTTTATTTGCATTGAAGAGTTCCTGGTAATCAGAAATTTCACAATTTTACGTGAAATTTTTAAAACAATTATATGACAAATATCAAAAGTGTTCGTGAGTTTGGAGATGATTAAATGTAGGATGAGATAATCAAGAAAAATCCACACAGTAAAAACGTTAAACTATTATTAATTAACGGAAAATGATGTCTCTTCTTTAGTTACCAGATCTCGGCTCACAAACTGCCCCCTGGACCCCTTCCATCCAAAAACATCCCGGCAAATTTCAAATCCCTTGCCACGTTCGTCACTCCGTCACTAATCTCTTTAATAAATGACTTCGCTCTGGCATCCTTCCCTCAATATTCAAATGTGCCACAGTTACCCCTTTGCTTAAAAAGCCTGGCCTCGACGGCAACATCCCTGATAATTATCACCCCCTCTCAAATCTACCATTCACCTCTAAGGTCCTTGAACGTGCAGTAGCCGCGGAACTCCAGAATGTCTTTTGTGCTCTCCCCACTCAGACTTCTTTGCATTTAAGTTTGAGGGGAGCCTGCTGCTCAACACCACCTTCGAGAAGAATAAAGTGGGCTGTCACATCGGCTACAGCAATGACTACAGTGCCTTTTGGGTCTACTTCGTCACGTTCCTGGGCACACTGGCCGTCCTGCCTGGGAACATCGTGTCCGCGTTGCTCATGGACCACATTGGCCGTCTCAACATGCTCGGTGAGGACAGCCTGGACCGGCTGCAACATCTGTGTGCCTTCGGCAACAGGAGTCATGCAGCAGCAGCAGCAGCGTAATCATACCGAATTACATTTATTTAGCGTCTTTCACGCCGAGGCTCCAAGGCACTGCAGAAAAACCACAGCAAGGTGGTTTTACTATCAACAGGGATCGTGCCTTTAATATTAATAATAATAGTTGCATATCTAGAGCGCCGTTCACCCAAGGGTCACAAAGCACTGCACAGAGCTCTGTGCAGAGCACGGCATGTCAACAACATCTGAAAGGCAATGAAATAAAAAACGGCTTTTGCGTCACATTTCTAACAAACAAAAAAAGCGTTACACTTATAAAAGCGTAAAGCACCACTTCAGTGTGAGAAGCACCCAGCATCCATGCCACAATAGTCACCCCACCCATGTAATCCGCCGCACCACCACCAATTTCCAAGCGGAATGTTTAAATTGACAAGTATATATATATATATTCTTGCCCAAGGACCAAGTACAACATCCAAATCTCCATTTCAATTATAGACAAATGGTGGACCATTGTATTTAGTGGCCTGGTCCTTATCATCAACCATGGTAAATCCACAGCTGGTTGAAGGTCTTCCAAAGCCATTGATATTCTGCACAGTCTCTAAATGCAGCAATCCATCATGCACCTGCACGTGAGCTGCTTTTATTATTCCATCTCCATCCTGGTTGTCTTCTCAGGGGTTTTCAATCCATGATGAGTATTGATCACTCGCCATCATTCCATCTGGTAACATGTATGAGCCCAAACCCCAGTTAGGAATCAAAAATAAGTATTTTTATAATAATAAAAGCACTTTTAGAGTGTTTATTGCACGAGGGTCACAAAGCATTGCACAGATCTGTGGAGAGAACGGCATGTCAACAACAACAACAACATCAGAGCAGTTTAATTGAATCTCTCAAATATAAGCAACTTAATGAACGACTATTGTTCAGTTATAAACTGTACGTGGTTGGATTAAGACAATGCTTCAGAAGGAGTGTTATTCCATGTCATGCGAGGTAAACATCCAAAAATGCATCACCATCTCTGCAGATTCTCAGGTCAAGCCCTTAGAGAAACAAGTATAAAATGAACATTGCAGACCCCACATGGTGACAGCAATGGTATAATACTATTCACGGACTACCGAAAAAATACAAAAGCCATCTCAGATTATTATTTGCACGTAAATTGGTCACTCAGCAAATTCCCCTGCATAATGAACCGAGGCAGTTTTCGTAAAATAAAAATATATTGCTTTGCAAACAGGCAGTTGTTGAAGAGTGAACATATATGTATGCAGCTGTGTTTTGAACCAAAACCAAATATTTTTGAGCATACACGTGCACCAATGCACTTAAACGCTTTTGTATTCGTATTACATCCAGCTATATGTCTCAGAATTAGGCTCATATCAGAACGTTGTGAGTTCAACTCCTGATTAGGAGGCGATAAAATAAGTATATTTTTTCGGCAAGTCATCAGTGGCTGTCTTGTGGATAGGTTCACTGGTGCCATTGGAACATGGAATTTCCACCATTGGCTCAGGGCTGTAAGCAAATGAGAACCATCTCAATGCTCATTTTTATCAGGTTACTGTTGTAAAGGCATTGGTGCGTAGTGCTGAAAAAATAGTGTGGTGTGCTACAATCTGAGAAGTTTGGTGGGCACAGAGAACCTATTTATCGACCTAAATAGATGCTCACTAACATCAATTGCCCCATAAGTCCTTTGAGTAAACGGTGTGTCTTCGTCAATATGTTTATATGAACATATAACAAACAAATAGAACATATACAAAGTTCTTTCAGTGGTTGTTACCTTTAATCAGTATTGTCTAACACTTTTGAACAATTTTCATAAAAATCCTTCCTTCAAAAAATGGGGAAGCTTTGACGTGTGTGTGCGACTGCATTTACGCACTCGTGTGTGTATTCCTAACTCAGGTGGTTCAATGGTGCTTTCTGGCATCAGCTGTTTCCTGCTGTGGTTCGGGAACAGCGGTGCTACCATGATCGGCATGCTATGCCTCTATAACGGCCTCACGATCTCGGCGTGGAATTCACTGGACGTGCTCACCGTCGAGCTGTTTCCAACTGACCGCAGGTGACAACTACTATAAATGTACACTGCGCCAAATGCCGACTTTATAAGGAGGGATAAATGCTGTGGTGATAATGTTGATGGGCGGCACGGTGGCCCAGTGGGTAGCGCTGTCGCCTCAGAGCAAGAAGGTCCCGAGTTCGAATCTCGGCTCGGGTGCCGTTCTGTGTGGAGTTTACATGTTCTCTCCCCGTGTCCTTGTGGGTTTTCGCCGGACACTCCGGTTTCCTCCCACAGTCCCAAAAAATATGATGTTGCATAGGTTGGTTGGCTTGCAGACTAAATTACCCGCAGTGCCCGGTGATGGACTGGCGTCCCATTGTGGGTGTATCCCTGCCTTGCGCCCTGTGTCTGCCGGGATAGGCTCCGGCTCACCGTGACTTTGTTCAGGATTAAGCGGTTTCAGATAATGAGATGAGTAATGAGAAATTTATGAAGTAAGAAATAAACGATGGTGTATTTTGTTGACCAGCATGTATAGCCATGCATGATGGTGCGAGCTGTTAATGCAGCACTGTGGGGCTGGTGGAACATGGAAAGATCGTGTCAGTGAGACACATTTCTGCACGGTCAGTGAGCTTGCAAGCATATGGCTGTAAAGCAAGTAGATTACCTCGATTTTAAAATCAACATATCTTCATGCTGAACGCTAATCGAAGAGTGCTCATCTCCATTAGCTGCCTCGAGAGAGTGGTGGACACTCCAGATCGCTGTGGAGATGGCCATGAGTCTCTTCTTGCATCAAAATATTTAACAATAAATCTCATCTCATTGTCTGAAACCGCTTAGTCCTATACAGGGTCACGGTGAAGCCGGAGCCTATCCCGGCAGACACAGGGCGCAAGGCAAGGATATACCGACGATGGGACGCCAGTCCATCGCCGGGCACTGCGGGGCAATTTAGCCTGCGAGCCAATTAACCTATGCAGCAGCATGCTTTTTGGACTGTGGGAGGAAACCGGAGTGCCCGGCGAAAACCCACGCGGACACGGGGAGAGCATGCAAACTCCACACAGAAAGGCACCCGAGCCGAGAGATTCGAACCCGGGACCTTCTTGCTGTGAGGCGATAGTGCTAACCACTGGGCCACCGCGCCGCCCATATTTAACAATAAATGATTTTGGTAATTGAATAAGTTATAAAGCACAAGACCTAATACAAATAGTCAACTTGATTACCAGTGCTGGTAACGTTGGGTGCAACCGTTCCATGACAGGGTCACAGGGTTCGGCTTCCTGAACTGCCTGTGCCGATTCGCTGCAGTGCTTGGAAACATGGTCTTTGGTTCCTTGGTGACCATCACCAAGGTGGTGCCCATCCTGCTCGCCTCCGCCGTCCTGACGATGGGAGGACTCATCGCTTTCCGGCTGCCAGACACACGCAACATCGTTCTCATGTGAGCAGGGGGCCACTGCTTGGTCCAACAGCTGCGGGTCAAGTCGCACGTATACACACACATACACAGGCACGTACGCACACAGCATGCACGGGCACAGCAACACGTCCAGAGATATCCGCCTGTAGCTACAGCTGGCCATGGCTTACAGTGCAGTGGTAAGAAGAGCAGTTTTGTAAGCACGGTAATGTGATAGCTATGGTGGCTGGTGGGGGGTTGATTTTTTTTTGTTTCGATGGGCCCGCCTCCTTTGCTGCATAGATGGTGCACTATGGATAATTGTTGGGGGTACTCGCCAAAATGAATCATGCTTTTCCCAATATTAAGGCTATTGTTTAAAAATGGCACTTTGTAATGTATTATTATAGCATCACCGTACTACTGTATGTAATATATTAATCTGTCTGCTGCCATTATATATTTTTTGAAATCTTATATTCTTATATATGCCGCAATAATACACGTCATATTCAGTGTGTAATGTATGCATAGTATTGGGCCACCTATGGATTGGCCGCCCTCTGTCACAGGATTGTGGAAATCCCACCATGGGCTCAGGGCTATAAGCTGATTATTACTGTTGATTCTCAAAGCTATGGAGTTGCTTAACTTTAAACTTGGTACACATAATAAAATATAGTTGTTCACAACATCAACATTAATATGCAGCTTTAAATAAACTACTAATTCTACATTATACTGCATTCATATTTGAGTGTTATGTATTTCACCAGGTGCAATCCCCTGAAAGCTAAACTTTAATTGTATATATGCTACAGCATAAGCACTGTGTAAATGTTATTATTGTGTTTATGTTGATTTACATCATGACATAACGAGTTCCTTCAACAACAATTATACTACCAAAGGTGACATTTTGCCACGTACGACTTAATTCAATTTCAGTACTTCTTAACCAAACGAATTATGCCTATAAATGCATGCAATCGCTACACAAACACATGACAGCAGTCTCAATATTGTTCACCACGTCACATTTGCGGGTCAGCCACACACGAGAATACCTGGTAGCGTCACAAATGCTACAAATGGAAAGAACCAATGTAGTGGTACATAATATTCTTCAACAGCATACGCAACGTCGCATATGCTGGGGACCTCTGCAGCTACACGCATTGTACAACCAGCTGCCACGCAAAACACGTAGACTACTGCTGTTGCACCACTCGACAGCGTTGCAGTAGCTTCTGGTCTATGGCCTAGGTTTATGTTGATTACACACCGCATGTGCCAAAGCTCCCATCAGATATTTGTGGCGTTTGCTGTAACTAAAGCCATGTGAAAGCAAAACAAAACAAAAAAAAGTATTTTGAATGTGCTTTCCAAATTGCTGCTGTCTGTAAACTTTTGTGGCATTTGTTAACGTAATATTACGTTACACTGTAAAATACACCTGTTTGAAATGTGTTACGCTGTTGGAAAAATGCATGCGTTGGTAAAACATGTGTTCCCAAGCTCCTAAACCACAGAATGAAGTGACGTTGATGTGTATTAAGTGGGTGCCGTGGAATTTTAATATAAATGAGAACACTTTTTACAAAGTACATTGTTTAAACTTGACAGCACAGCTGCAGTACTCAATGGAGGTGAAAGTCTGGTGTAATGAAACTATTGCCACTTAGCCTATTGACTGTTGGCATAAAACACATTGTGTAATCTTCCGTCAGCTTGTGTGACTGAGGCAATGTAATGTATATAAAATAAAAGGTACTTTATTCAATCACGATAGCTTAAGGAAATGAAATGGTTGTATTCATATGAATATTCAGATTGATGATGAGAATGTCACGACTGTAATACCAATGATAATACATGAAGGTAATATGAAATTAAGAATAACAGAATATTGCGTGCCCGGCGATGGACTGGCGTCCTATCGTCGGAATATCCTTGTCTTGCGCCTTGTGTCTGCCGGGATAGGCTCCGGCTCACCGTGACCCTGTACAGGACTAAGCGGTTTCAGACAATGAGATGAGAATATTGCGTTTCCCACTGACCAAAAGGCTTCTCGGGGAGAAAGCCCGCCTCGCATGTCCCTGCACTGCTCCTTAAAGCTCGCTCATTGGACCAAACCCGAGTCTCCAAATCAAGTTCAATGTTTTCATTATAAATTAACTGTACATATCCACGCTGTTACGCTTAGAATGCTCTGCTCTAGTGCCTGATGTTGCCTCTTTGCAGACCATGTGTTGTGGTTCAGGGTTCGACTTAAACAACTGTTGTCTTCATTAAAGTTCACGGAAATCCTATTGTGAATGAAGTTACCAGTTATTTATTCTATAAGAGGTCCCTTCACATATTTAATCACACCAAAATACCTTCAAAGCAAAGTCACGTGTCTAAACTAGAAACATAACCAAGCCACATTATGAATACATACATACTGAAATTGTAATTTTAACGCCTGAGGATACCTCCAACGTGGGTGGCGAAACGTCGCGAATGAGAGAGGAGGGGCGATCGACGCGGCTATCCCGAAAGAGCAGCTTTTGGAAGCAATCATTGCAATTATTGGTTAACGTGACACGTCTTGTAAAAGCGTGCTTTGAATACGTGTATGCACTCCATTAATATTATAATATTGTATACCTATTGACCCATTTATTTAATTACATTCTAAGCACTTAATACACCGAATTTGAAGTGAAAAATTGCCATTGCATCCGAGGTGTGGTTATACGCAGAGTCCCGGATGTTTATATGTCGAGTACCGTACTGTGCGTAACGCAAGTTGAGTTATAACAAAACTGAACACTGGAGGGCGGTATTCACCAACTGGTGGGTTCATCTGCAACCGATACATTGTTTTTATATTTGCATTATATTGCAGGGGCGGCACGGTGGCCCAGTGGGTAGCGCTGTCGCCTCACAGCAAGAAGACCCCCAGTTAGAATCTCGGCTCGGGTGCCTTTCTGTGTGGAGTTTGCGTGTTCTCCCCGTGTCCGCGTGGGTTTTCGCCGGGAACCCCGGTTTCCTCCCACAATCCAAAAATACATGTTACTGCATAGGTTAATTGGCTTGTAGACTAATTTTCCCTCTACCCGGTGATGGACTGGCGTCCCATCGTGGGTATATCCCTGCCTTGTGCCCTGTGTCTGCCGGGATAGGCTCACCGCGACCCTGTACTGGATTAAACGGTTCTGACAATGAGATGAGATTATATTGCAATACTATACACAGTCTACCGCGCCACAATAAAGAAGCACCATCCCATATCCATCCATTGCATACATATATCATTTCATCAACCACAAGACCTTAAAATACAAATCAGCGTGAATGGTTCAGCACAAGCACGAACCATCTGTTAGATATAGGCCCTAGCTCGATACAAACTGTGTAATATGCAAGATAATAATTAGGGTCTTGTAGAGAATAATTTCAACCTCTACCGCCCACAGTATTGCACGAGGAAGCAGGCACGTTCGTGATCAGCAGTCACGCGGTGGGCTAGCGCCTTACCCAAGAACTGCATTCTATATATATTAAGGCGTTATCAGTCAATCAATGAGTGTTTTACATGTAGGAACAGGAGCATCTGGAGATAAATATCACAAGTGCGAGGGGGAGGGTAAATACTATGTCCCATACAGACGAAACAAGTCATTGGTCGCTGGAGCTGATTTTTTTTCTGAATAGCCGTATCGAGCGCAGGAGTGGTCTGAGTGATTCTGGGGACACAGGCATAATTCAGTGATGACCGCCGCCCCCCCTCCCCCCACACGCAATTGGACGGCCATCGGGCCCCCCTGCTAATTGCCGGGATTGGCCCTTGATGAAGGCCGCGAGTGGTCGAGCGCTGCTCTTCTATTCTGCAAACCTTTCGCCTTCCACGTTTGGAGTCCACATGTCCGCTGCACTGCAACATTTTTGGTGAGCCACACTTCGACGCCCACGAGAATCACTGTGTGGTCCACCAACCCTCGCCCCCAATGCAGGATTTACAGTCGTGTGCCACCACGCTTCCAGAGTGGCACACGAATCTTATGTTCTCCACAAAAAATACCTTCGTTTTTCGTACGGATGAATGTGTAACAATCATTAATCCATGTCTAAAGTCTAAATCCAAATTATGGTTTTATAAGCGAACAGATTAACACTTTGAAAATGTATCTCTCAAGCGACGTTCGTCAGCACCTACAAAATGCTTGCTATAAGAAGGTCTATTGCCCAAAGTCACCTTTTATATTTCAGTTTGAATGCCATGGTGTTATTGATTATTGTTGTTAGTTCATCATCATTATCAATACCCGCTTGACACTGTCGCAGGGGGCCGTAGCCTATCGCGGCAGACAGTGGGCGCAAGTCGGGGCTATACCCAGGATGTGACGCCAATACATCGCAGAGCACTGGAGACAATTTACTCAGCAGGCCAATTCACCTAGGCAGCAGCGTGTTTTTGGACGGTGGGGAGGAAACCGGAGTACCCGGCGAAAACCCACGCGGACACGAGAGAGAACTCACAAAACTCCACACAGAAAAGCACCCGGGCCGGGAACCTAACCCGGGATCTTCTTGCTGTGGTGAGGCGACAGCGCGAGTCACTATCATTGTGCACCACTGCCAATTCAGCAGCATCTCAACACCGGCTGTCACCCCAAGCTTCATTGGGGCATTAAGTGCCGCAAATGGACCGACGGATTTGCCAAACCCACATTATGACGTCGCTCCCTTAACGAACCCATGCGGCGCGACAGCGCAGCTGCCGCGGATTTCTCTTCTTGTTCTCGAATTAAAACTTATAAAAACTTGGCGAGAGAACTAGCGCAGGAGAACACGTTCTAGAGCGCCACGACGCTCCCGGGACCAAAGGTAACTTTGGCTTAGAGACTCGAGCCAACGCGTGACACCGCCAGCGCCCCTCTCCTCATTAGGGGGGGCGGCGCCGCCGCGTTAACCACGCCCTGCACCAACTCCGCCCCTCGCTAGCTCCGCCTTCCCGCTCGTAAGCCTCGCCCCCACCCCTGCGAAGCCCATTCAAAACTTTTACACAGAAACATATTCTCGGGAAACTTTAATGTGCGTTTAAAATATATATAAATGGAGTGATCTTGAATCGACCGTGGTTTAAAAGTGTACTCTCGAGCTCGTATCCACGACAACACGTTCAGACTTTAGTCGCATCTGTGCCACCAACCGCGTACAATATTAGTCAAGCCGCCCCCGAAACGATTAGCTATACAAACCCCGCCCCCTCCGCGCGATAGCTCCACCTCCTCCCCAACTCGCACCAAG
>JAZEWT010000015.1:18269869-18280926 GCA_036362905.1 Mordacia mordax
GTATTCCTGCCTTACGCCCTGTGTTTCCGGGATAGGCTCCGGCTTCACCGTGACCCTATATAGGATTAAGCGGTTTCAGATAATGAGATGAGATGAGAGGGGAAGTCAGACTGGTCATGTTTTTGCAAGTCCCAATACGTGAAAAAATATGCTATGCTGCTTTGTAATCTGAATAGAAGAGCGTGCATCGCATTTGCAGTTAATGTACCCTCAGTCCTAAACATTTGTCATTGCCTACATTACTGGTTGCAAGATGCATGGTAAGATGTTTATTTAATGTTCATATTTAAACAATGTTCACGATAGCTTGGGTTAAGGACCTTTTTGGGTATGGAAAAATCTATTTTTGATTGATCTGAAAACGATGTCAGAATTCTGATATTACCTCCATGCGGTGCAGGTGAAGTGATGTCATTGTTTTTTTCTTAGTCATTGTTTCTGTTTTGAATGAAACTGATTAACGTTGAAATGGTAATTAAAGTCATAGTTGTTTATTATCTAAAATGTATATTTTTCAAGCATATTCAGATAACAAAACAGATAAAAGCATGCTTGTAAAATGTTCATCTATCAAATTACATTTAAATTTAGCAAACATTGCAATGTGTTGATTATATGGTACTAATTGTTATATTGTAATGATTTCCATTATACTGTAAACCTTAAAAAACGAAAAATGTCACAACAATTCAAACTTCAGAAATCCAAGTAAAAAGCAAACACAATCGAAGTACATGAGAACTGGTGCAGAGAAAGGCACTTAAACAAACCTGCCTCTGACAAAGACAAAGATCCCCCATATAGCGTTAACAGACTGTCGGGTCAAGTGCCGTTAGCGAGGACCGATGAAGGTCGACACAGCACAGGAGGAGGTGGGTGACCAGCACCACGCCCGGCCGCCTTTGTCTCCAAATTGGCAATGTTTTCACAATGCACTAGGTACTCATTTGAGACTGAGTCGACCTAGGGGAGGCAGGCCCAGGACCAGTCTACAAAATCCTGCATCACGGAAGGCAAGTTGGGCGGCACGGTGGCGCAGTGAATAGCGCTGGCGCATAATAGCAAGAACCCGGGTTCAATTCCCTACTCGGGTGACTTTCTACGTGAACTTTGCGTGTTCTCCACGTGCCGGCGGGTTACTACGGTTTTCTCTCACCGTCCAAAGGCACGCTGCTGTCTAGGTTAATTGGCCTGCTGAGTAAATTGCCCATTAAGTGCACCCTGCGATGTGCTGGCGTCACATCCCGGTTATTCCCCTGCCTTGCGCCCTCTCTCGGTCGGGATAGGCTCAGGGCCCCCTCGACGCTGTACAGGATTAAGCGGGTACTGATGGTGAATGAATGGAGAGCAAGCTGTAACACCAGATATGAAAGTACTGCGCATGACTTATAAAAAGTTACGTTGTCATTTGAGGCAGTGTATGCCAGTTACTACTCAGTTAAGCAATTATAATGTCCGTTATTCTATTCATTACACAGAAAATTAAGTCAAATTACAACTAAGAATTCAATTGCTGCGTAACAAATAACTTTATGTTTAAGCTTTTTCAGTTCAAAATGTGCTTGGCAGAATATTTCAAATGCAAAACTCTACAGGGTAAAGTGTCGGCGATGTTATGCTACGTGACTCTACATGTCTACTTAGCTTCTATAAACACATTACACAGCTGTGATTCAGTGTATACCATACGTACGCATAGTTATAATAATAATTGCATTTCAGAGTGCTTTTCACCCGAGGGTCACAAAGCGCTGCGCAGAGCTGTGGCGAGAACTGCCCAATTATGCTCTGTTTATACACATAGTTTGTGCCTTTGCTCAGGTTTAATCTCAATCAACTGAAATGCATATGCTTGTTGAACTTTTAGGCAGATTGCAATACCTCGTTAGCGCTGTTCTGTTTAGTCCAATAGACAGTACTACATAGACAGTATTGTTAACCGGTAATCTGTTCTCGAGCTTATGTTAGTATAATAATCTTAATTGATGTAGTTTATGAAAGAAATGAACGCCACCAGCATTGTTGTAGAGAGCCATGCCATTCTATTTAATGTTTCTCTTTGAAAGCTGTTCGATGTACAGGTTGCAATAGGTAGAAACACGTGTGAATTTTATTTACATGGGTTGTCTTGTATCGCTCTAGAGTGACATAAGGGAAAACACAATAACGTGTGTCTTTAGAAGAAAAAACAATTTCTGGCTCTATATTATGATTCAGTCTGACTCGGTAGACAACACACTGGGGGTTTCTTTTGGATTTTCTTATTTCAGCTGACATGTTCAAGAAGCCAAATGTGATGTGCAAATTGCAAGTTTCGTGTTTTGTTTTCTGATCGATGCCTCACTGAAGTTGTGACAATATGACAACGTTTGTTGAGAACTTTTCGAACTTAGCGGTAATCATAATCTCTCCATTGCTCTCCGTGCGGTATACGCCGGAGACAAAATCATGGTCCGATGTTAATGGAAAGAGAATAAAAACTAGTTTTGCGATTTGATTGCGCAGTGCATTTTACGCATTATGATGTATTATAAATCTACGAGCGGAACATTGTATTTACGTGATCCCGCTTTACTTCCAAGATGTATATTTGGAGCAGCATGTTCTTAAGCTCGATAATGGGTGAATGGGTCACGTAAGGGAATTTATCTGCCTCAGCGGTAGGACGCATTTTTTTAATTACAAACCTTACAGTTCATAGATTCCCATAACCTAGGCCTTGTTTCCCAATTATTCAGATTTTTATTTATTTATACCAATATGCCTTTCAGATATTAGTTTAAGTACCTTGTGTGCACCAGTTTTCTTTAATCATCGTCAACACCATCGAGAGCCATGATCTTTCCGCTGCTGGATGGCGGCATTCCCACGTTGTTGCCATCACCTATGACCTTGCGATGCCACAGTTTGTCTCGCTGATTCACTTAAGCCAGTCTCCTCGATCTGTGTCCGTTACGTTTATCTCTTTATTCCTTCCCTTCCCCGAGCCTGCCATTCCATCACCAGTCTCATCCACAAGCCGTCAATGCTTCCAGTAATCTATCTGCCCAAGGCAGAGCCTCTCTCAGCAGACAGGGTGTAAGGCGAGGTTATACCCAGGATGTGACGCCAGTACATCGTCGGGGACGAGTGCTGAAGTTTGATAGTTGCTGTTGTACGCTATAGCTGCACAGGTGTATTGTCTACAACAATTGTATTGGTATTTTACATGTAATATTGTGTTGGTCTTCACTAGAAATGTGGGATTAAATACCTTTGCTTCACAAGCAACATGGCAGGTGAACACTGCCCATTACTTGTTTGATATAAGTTCACCAATAGGGAACCAAAGAAAGTGAAAACAAAATGAGAATACAAACTCATTTTAGTGAAGTATATTTCCTGTGCTGGTTATTTACTTACTATGTCGTAATAAAACTTCGTTCCAGGTATTATTGCTATATTGCATGTTTGAAAATGCTTAGAATTATCACTATTGGCATGAAGCAATGTTACACAACTGCCTCATTTAAAACCCAAGTTTTCAGTACAATAGTTATAGACAGGGGGCAAACGAATTTCCACCTTAATCGGACTATTACACGTTAAAATATATTCCTCTCGAGTTTTATAACGTCATATTCCTCAGCGACTCTTTTGTGATGGCGGTGTAAACCGTTCCTACACCATTTCACATCCCATGTTGGAGCCAACTTCAGGCTCTAAACATGTTTGAGAATGTCTCCAACATGGGAGATGAACTGCTCATCACAGCTATCCCTGAAAGAGCAGCTCTTAAGAGCACTTAGTTTTATACAAGTTAAAATTCACTTAATAATTAATTTACTTCACATCAAACAAGTCATACATTAGACACAATTTATATTGAAAACTAATATTGTTTGAAACGGAAGCCCTGTCCTTTTATGTAGTTAGCGTCATACTGTTCTTAAGGTAGTTTCTAAAATAAACGGTAAAAATAATTCTAGCTTTCCAATGCATCTCAACCGTGGCCTACTTATGTCCAAATTGGCACATTGGCTTGCGTAGCGTGATCGGTGCAGAGTAGTGCATTGGGTCCTGGTACCCGTAATGCACCTGTAATGCGGGTCGGAGTTAGGTCATCCGAACTAATTGGTGTACTGTTGTGACTGTCGGCTGCCTGGCATTGGTTCATTTTCTTGACAACATGTGTTTGTCACTCCACTCGTTTGACGTATATATATTGTTTATTAAGTACCCTTTCCAATTTTCAAGAAATACCAACAAATAAACCGTGAAAGAACAACGGCGTATTTGTGTGTGGTTGTACAGCAATTTAACAGCGTTACCCAGCACACGAGAGAGAATAAAAACTAATACAAGCTGAACTCGGAGAATCAGAGGTACTGCAAGAAGGGGCAGGGGGGTGGATATTAATAAAAAATGGGTCAGTGTTCAGCGGAGGGCTGGGCAGGGTTGGGTTGTTAAAATAAGTCACCCAAATTCGTTGGAACTCCTCCACCTCCCCACAGAAACAGAACCCAACATTACCCTTTTGTTGATACTATTGTAGTTAACTCGTTCAGATTAAACACGCTTTATTAGCACAGCAACTTGCATCTAAACCAAAATGTAATTTGCATTTGTAGAAATGTATAGCCTTTGGCATTTGTGTGTTTATGCGGAAATGGGACCTCTACCCACGCAGCAGTTTTTTTATTGGTTAGGCAGAGACATACACTTGTCAAGGGTGTGGAAGGTTAGATTAGTTCTCGAGATCACCCTGAGCCTAAACCGGTTTTATATTGCAGGGCATAGTGTCAAGCACCAAGACTGGTGACCGCCGATGACTTGTAAACCTTACCAGGCAGGCGCACAATTGGATGGACATTACTGTGCGCGTTAAGTTACTGTGCTCACTTATTTTTCACGTGAAATATTTTCTTGCATGCTAACGGCTGAAGGCAGCCGTTGACCCACAATACGTACAGCCTGCTTGCCATAATCTTTTCTGCTTTTTGTCGTAGTTCCCTGTGTTCTAATGCTGTTCATTCACTTGTGGAGTTACGTTCATATTTTAATTCAAATGTGAAACCCACTTTACCACCAGCTAATGCAGCCCTTACAGAAAAATGCTCCAAATCCTTTGCACAATATTGTCGTTACGAATAAACGTATGATATTGATGTATTTTTAGACTGCTGTGGTGTCACTCTTTAGAACACATTTAACCTTACTCAACGCGATATGTCTTCGATTGGGTGTTATGACTGGTAGAGTCCTGTTTCATCTGTCAGAGGGCATTAACCATGAAAAAGAATCATGTGATGCACATCTTTTACAAGGGAAACTGGAAAAACATGTTTATAAATACACAACTTGTCGATTAAAATACTGCACTAATGTTTTCTCTTTTCTATTCGTTCTGTTGGACGATGCAGAAGTGAGACCGTTCTTGAACATGTCACATTTTTTTGTATTTTAGCATATATTTGGCCTAAATGTCATCAGATTTTCATCGAAGTCATAATAAATAAATAATAACTATAATTGCATTCAGAGAGCGCTTTTCACCCGAGGGTCACAAAACGCTGCACAGGGCTCCGGAGAGAACTGCACGCCAACAATGACAGAAAACGAAAAATTAGCAAAACATTTTTGGGTTTTTTTTTGTACAACTCCGAATTGTGGAGAGACCGACATGCCAGTAACATCAAGACAGTTCAATTGAAAATCAAACAGTAGGGGTATATTATAGGACACAGCAGAAAATAAATAATTCTTCAACAAACAAGGAAGGAACAAATGTTACCGAGCAGATCTAGGCCAGATGATCATTAAACAAATACTACACAGCAAACATGTATTTTTTTTCATTTATATGTTGAGTAAAATTATCCTACAATTAATTTCCTTGTCGGAATAAAGTCTTCTTAATCTTACTTATGTTGAGTAACTGATGGCACTCCCTTTGTCAACCAAACGTTAACTGTTGATCAGTGCTGCACGTTGCCTTGGAGAAATTTTGGCCCATTCCTCCTTGCAGAACTGCATCAACTCAGATATTTGTGGGCTTTCTTGCATGAACGGCTTGCTTCAGGTTCAGCCACAACGTTTTAGTTCGGTTAGGACTTTGAGTTGACTATTCCAAAATGTGAAATCTCTTCTGCTTCAGATATTTTGTTGTAAATTTACTTGTGTGTTCAGGATCGTTGTCGTGTTGCATGACCCATTTTCTGTTAAATTTCACCTTACCGATAGAAGACCTGACAGTCTATTTAATTTGGTGGTATAATCCAGAATTTACAGTTCCGTCCATGGTGGCAAGCCATCCAGGTCCCAAGGCAGCAAATTAGCCGCAAGCCATGATGCTCCCACCACCAACTATGCTTCAAGGTTAGGATTAGGTTCTTATGTTGAATTGCAGTGTTTGGTTTTCAACCACACAATGGCAACATTCAAGGCAAAACGTTTCACTTTTGACTTATCTGTCTACAGACCATTCTTCCATTAGCCTTCTGGATCATCTAGGTTGTCTTTGCTAAACTTGCAAAAGGTGGCAATGCTCTTCTTGGAGGGCAATGGTTTTCCCCATACTACCCTCCCAAGCACACCATTTTTGTTAACCGTTTTCCTGAAGGTGGATTCAGCATTGTTACTGGGGATCTTTGTGACCTGGATTATTGTTCGCCTGGCCCTTGGAATGATTCTTGTTGGATGACCGCTCATGCAAAGAGTAACTGGTGTTGAAATCTATGCATTTATATACCAGCTGCTTGACAGTGGATGGGAGCAGCATCTATAAAAATGGTTTTGTAACCCTTTCCAGATATGTAATGCATCGACAATGCTCTTAGAGTGTCTCAAAAATCTCTTTTGATCCGGAAATGACACACTTCCACAAACCTATATACTGAAAACCAAACCGTTGATGACAACCAAAGATTATTTTTCATAAAGGGCACGGTTACCCAAGTTCACTCTTGATTGACATCCCATTGATCGAAAAACTTAACTCGAATTATCCCATTAATTCAGCTGATTAACCTAAAGGATCACATGCTTTTTCTGACAACTAAATTGAATGTTGGATAATTTTGGTCAATAAATTAAAAGTCAGATTTTTGTGTTAAGCTATTTGTTTAATCGGGTTCTCTTTATTATTAGGACTTTGATGACTGATGAAATTTTAGATCAAATGCAGAAACTTCTGAAGGGTTCACAAACTTTTTCAAACCCCTATTTTGGTTTCAAAAATACATATCCAGGTTCTACCTTGAAATAATTAAACTACGCACAAGTTCATGGTGCATTTATGCTTGGGTCAGAAGCCAACGCCAGAAGATGAATTGGCTCTCCATATAATACTCAACAGTCTCTAGCTGCACAGGCGTCCATGGTCTTTAAAGAAGTGATGACACACACCTTTGGTTCAGGGCTGGTGAGTAGCCTCAGGTTAAGTTTTACACCACTCAAAGCGCGACGAGATGGTCATGTTTTCGCTCTAATATTTAAAAAAAAATTGCTGGAATTGGTCGAATACCACTGAAGCAGGAGACTACCAAATTCGTGTTGAGCCTTGATACAATTTTGCTCAATGGTGATGTTTTATTAATGTACTGGACCATTAACTTGACGAGTCCTATTCTACACTGTAGGGGGGGGAGATGCGTTGGACATTTTCTCATTTGTGGTGGGAGTTGCTGGTTAATGATTGAGTTGCTCTTCTTTTTCATGTGTCCTACAGCCTTTACAGCAGCAACGTCAAAGTGTCGTGGGCAATTGCAGTCTTCAGCCTATGGCGCGAGGGTTATACAATTTTATTGGTGGGCTGAGCTGTGAATGTATTTTAAGCCCAGGTGTTCAACTTTGTTCCCGTCATTAGGTTGGTGTGACCACCGCGAACTGGTTAATATTATGAATCGTCTCCTGGCGGTGTGAACTTTGCGTTTAGTCTCGTTACTTTTCTTGCGTATATAGCCCCTTTCTACTTGAAAAATGTCACGGGCTTCGCAATCTTCAGGTAACAAAAAAAAATACATTTTAACTACTCACTTGGTAATGTATTGTATATGCAGTGTGTCATGTTTTATTGAACGCGTGTAGGTAATTGTGCTAGTAATAGAGAGCAAACTAACGTTTATTATATTTCTGCTGTTAGGCGTTTCTTGCATGCTGTCAACGAGAGAGAATATAATTGCAGTCCCGAGTAACATTTTTTGTAGATTATTAATTATTTCACCATTGACCTCCAACGTGACAATATAAAATGTAAATGTGGCGCAAGGTCAGAAAAAAGCTAGGAATTGTCTTAAGCGCGTGGTGTATTTATATACAAACATATCTCTAGTTGAAATGTCAAGTATTTTTAATGTTAGCAGAAGTTCAGCTCGATGTTGTACGGCTTTTTGGAGGTGTCTGGTTCAGAATGCCGCTGTGGTTTAAAGAGCGGTTTGACTCGTTAAGTATGTCCAGCTGTAGTAGATCGTATGGACACGTGTGCGTCAGGCGGATAAATCGTGTACCCGCAGCGATAGTTTCCGCGTTCAAACGTGTCCCTTCCAAGGACACGTTCCATTGACACGTAGCGCATTCACAATCAGCGGTGTTTAGAGTAACGACTTGAGTAACAAGTTAAGCGCTCCATCGGCCAATTGATCCGGGCACGCGCTTTCACTTGACAGTGTTCGAACGGTAAGAAAAAGAACTTTTCCCAATCACACATTAGCCTTGTGAGCACATGGATGGATGATGGTGGCGGTGGCACGACTGTATCCCCCCCCCAGCCGTTGGTGCGGGGCAGGGTGTGGTCCCATTCATTGCCCCCCCCCCACCGTGCACGGGGCTCTGCTGTGGTTTTCTCCCTTCTCCGCCTCCTGCATTGCCCTCCGGGCGTTGTCACGGCAGACTCTCCTCCGTGAGCGCACACACAGTTGTTACCAGGCCTCGGCAGTTGAAACAAATCACTGGTTCGCTCTCCACCCACAGCGTTCACACGTTCGGTGTTTACGGATCATCCTAACAGTTTTTACTGTTTACAATGTCCGCTTCCTTCTCCTGTTGCCAGCTTGCAAATGTTTCACGTTATGGAACTGAATCGTCTCTCCCCCCCCACACTTACTGATTGACGAAACGAGCGTGTTTGATTGATAATGAGCGTGGCTGCAGAATTCTGAAATGCAGAATTTGTAAACGGTACCTTGCCACTGGCGTGTTAAACGTTTTGTGTGTGTTGGATAGTTGTTTTCTGTCTCGGAAACTGGAATACGATGTGTAGAGTGCTCTTGAAGAGGCTTTACACAATGAAGTTTGCTTTGACTCTATACAGTGTAAAATGTTTTCTTTCCGTGAATAAAGCGCCTTAGCGTAAAAGGGAAAGGACTGGCAGAGGGATGTGAACCAATTTCAGACGCATTTGGAGTCGTGCCAGATGTTCATAGCATTGTTAAACTTTTACAATAATTCTATACACACAAAAAAGCGCCCAGCTATCGTCTATCTTGTTTTCCCAGCACTGTCTTCAAGTACCTTTTTAGTGCCAAAATGTACAAAAGGAAACACTTAAATGTGGGTTCCAACGAACGAGACTGCATGGGATCATTTCCCTAATGTGGGCCGTGGTGGCCATTGTGCCTCTGGAGTGTTGGCCTTGTGGACACCCTCAATTACACTTTCCATATATGTTCACGACTGTCAAAGGTTTTCCGACGGACAGAGTAATGACTGGGTTCGCATACTAAGTTGTTGGCGCATTCGTTCGCCTCTCATGTGTCCATGCATGAGGGAAGTTCACTGTAGCCGTGCAAACGGCGCACATGCTCCACGTTTGTATGTCAACCAAACAGATGTGCATAATCAATAATTAATAGTTTCAAAACGAAGCGTTAACAATGGAGAGTTTGGGGAATATAGCATTGGTATAGTCTTGACACCTGCGCTGCGTGTGGCCAAAGGGGTCAACGCCCGACTATTGACAATGTTTTTTTGTGGAATCGGCCAAGCATCCCACTGCAGGACCCTCTTGCGAAAGAGATTTTGAGACGCCGGTGACGCATTCCTAGGTGAACAATTTACATAATACTGATTGTTATTTAATAACAATAACTGCACTTCTATCCGAGGGTCACAAAGCAACTACAGAGCCGTGGAGAGAATGGCATGTCAACAACAACATATGAACGGCATGTCAACAACAACATTTTTTATCTTTGTTGTATGTCTGCACCTGCAGCCGTGCTGGACAATGAGCGGATGTCGGCAGAGGAGATGGATGAGAGGAGGAAGCAGAACATTGCATACGAGTACCTGTGCCACCTCGAGGAGGCGAAACGGTAAGCTTTCCACACATTACCGTCGTGCGTTCAGATGAACCGCTGTATGCTATGTTTATATCTATAGTAAGCTCACTACAATCACATATACATAATCTACGTCTCAAGACGCTGTGCAAATGAAGATGAGTCTTGCAAACCTAGATGCGTTGAATAATTCGGTATGCCATTTCTAGTATACTTCGAATTATAAATATTTTTTTCATCCCGTGATATTCTTTTGAATATGTTCTGTAAGCAAGAACACTAATCGGACTTTATAGCTTTCTGTTGTATCTTAGAATATGCTATGCAAGTGATCATAAACAACCAGGGTGGGGCCGTGAACGCCTAGGTTTTGTTTTGGGCACTGCAATGCACAGTAAACCGGGTGGCTGTTAATCCTGCACAAGCAAACACGTTGGTGTGTAAATGTTTTGCACCACAACAACGTATTTATTTTGCGAGACAAATTTCCATCGTCTGACCAAATTGATTCTTTGAATTTCTCATCAGCGGCTAAGCACAAATATTCCTAATTTACTTTGGAAGCTTGGAATCAGAATATTTGTGAACCTTCCTGCTCACCAGTATGGCTAGGATTTGTGGATGTATTTCGTAATAACATTGAGGAGTTCCACTCTGCATGTGACTCGTGATATCTAAACAACACCAACATTTCCATTCACTCTGCGTCTGCCGAAAGCAAATGGCTTTTATTTGAAGTGGCACTTTTTTGCTTTCTGCTATTAGAAACAAATGTTTCTGTGAAGCCTATTTGCATTG
>JAZEWT010000015.1:18286610-18315050 GCA_036362905.1 Mordacia mordax
GCAAACTCCACACAGAAAGGCACCGGAGCCGAGAGATTCGAACCCGGGACCTTCTTGCTGTGAGGCGTCAGCGCTAACCACTGCGCCACCGCGCCGCCCAGCTATGAATGTATTTGATGCAAATGTATATAATGCGTTTGCTTACATACCTTTTTCCAAAGCACTTAAAGTGCCTGAAAGTGTCAGACCTCCGATTCTAAGCTCGGTTAAAGGGACCGCCATGCGCAACAGGTTGTTGTAAGCTTTTGTCATCGTGGTAACAAAATGAATACCTTAACTATTTTATATTTCCATGGTACACAGCTCCCTGCCTTCACTAACCCACATTGAACGGCATGATTGAAGTATGATCAAATAGCCCTCACGGACCCACACAGCGTGGGGAGACCTTCATCCAGCAATAGGCTGAGAAAGGGCTGCTCATGTATATATTAATAATACATTTTATCACAGCAGTTGTTACTTGTGAAATTAATCTGTGTTTCTAATACAATTGTGTGCTTCTGACGTGCACTGTGCACTGGTGCCCTGTCTTGTGTCTCCCTGCATATTAAATGTCATCTGGTGCCTACTGTTCAGCCATTGTTGCCAAGCAGCATGTTGCTACAGTGAGTGTGTTGTCCTTGTTTAAATCTGCATGTAAAATATTTATGTTTTATGTATTCTGCTGTTTATATTGAAAAGTTCAGTACTTAATGCTGTGGTAGATGTGAAACAATATTTTGTAAATAACCTGCAACTGCTTTAATTTAACCTCTCCAGACATCATGCGAGATGTTTATATATATATTAATAAGAGCTGGTGGAGTTTTTTAGATTTTATACGCACTTAAATTGCTGTATTTGTCTCTGAACAGTTTCTTCTGTACATCCTACATTACCTTAGCTCAGTGGTTCTTAACCTTGTTGGAGGTACTGAACCCCACCAGTTTCATATGCGCGTTTCACCGAACCCTTCTTTATTGGAAAAATAAAATGTGATCACCTGCAGCCAGTGATGGCCAAGCGGGGCGTGTCATCACGAATCATATGAGTGAGGTGTGTGTCTTGACCTCCACCGAACCCCTGAGACTGACTCACCGAACCCCTGGGGTTCGATCGAACCCAGGTTAAGAACCACTGCCTTAGCTACATCTACAGTGGTAATTATATTCCACACTTGAATGACTTCATGTGCATTGTGTTTCTCCCATTCGAGCTTGAGTTTACGTACGTCAAAATAAACGGTCAACATTTAATCAGAATGTGGGTGAGATCTGACGCAGGTTACTTAATATATTTTCCATCCTCTTTTCAGTCGTATTTTGTACGGGCACCCCTTGCAAAACATTAATAGGGACCCTCATCATAGCCCTCACACCTAGACTCTTTTTTTCTGTAACTGTGACTACTAAAAAGGCTCTTTATAACCCCCCATGGAATGTGTACAATGATTTAGGAAATTAGATGTTAGTGTCCTGACCTCATGATTCGTTGCAGAAAAATCTAACCTTTAGCCTTAATTGCATGCTGCTGGTTTACAGGTGAAAATGTAAGCAGACCTAAAAGGTCACAAATGTTACATAGAAAATTTAAATCGTGAAAAAAGAAACTGGAATAATTGTTATTTATGTTGAACTTAAATAATCTCCTGTGCTAAAGGTAAGATTTGGCCAGGTGGCAGAGTTATATATTTGAATGGTCATAAATAACAAAAAGAGCAGTTCATCCTTTTGTCGTCCTTAATTTGAGTTCCATGGAAAGTTTGTTTTTTTGGAAGCTGTTGGCTTTTGCAATAGGAATATAGAATGTGTATTACTGTATCAGGGCTACACTATATATGAAGTGAAGGACACTGGTTTCCCACACTTCATATATTGCAGCCCTGAGACCGTACTCTAAAGAAAGAAATCTGCCCCACACGGACTTCAGCGTGGAAGTATGCTTGCTAATGGTTTGTTGGCGTTGTAAAAGTGATCGTGGTTAATGAAGCTCATGCGTCTCTAATGTTATGATTTAATGGTCTCGGTCACCAGTGGCTTCACAAAACACACAACTTTCAATTGTGTCTGTAATTTATCTAAATTGTCATTCTAAGTATTAAAATAACGTAACTGAACTGTAATGCAACAAAGATACGCCACAGTGGGAAAGAAGGTTGGAAAGTGTTTCTTTACCTATGTTTAACAATAATAATAATAATTGCATTTATGGAGCGCTTTTCACCCCAGGGTCACAAAGCGTTGCATACACCAGAATCCCCTCGACACGTTCTCAAAGATTTCGCCACAGCACCCACTTCCCTGGGTTGTTATTCGGCATGAAGAGTATTACTGATTGGGTGTGTCGCCATGACTAAATACAGTCGGGATAAAGTTGTGCATGATGATTGTTTTCAAAGCTGCTCTTTTTTTTGGGATAGCCGTGTCGAGCGTTCTTCCTCCTCCGTGACGCTTAGCCTCCCACGCCGTGAAAGGAGAGAGAGAGAGGAGGAGGAACACCCGACGCGGCGCTCACGAAACAGCAGCCTTTGCAAGCGATCGCCGCACGTTGAGCCGTGACCGGCAACGTCGGTGCAGAGCTGGGCACGCCGCCGCGCTTGCCTAGGGTAATGTTGCTGTGTGCACGCCATGCGCACAGGTGGATGGAGGCGTGCCTCAACGAGGAGCTCCCGCCGACCACTGAACTGGAGGAGGGGCTCATGAATGGTGTCTTCCTTTCCAAGTTGGGCCACTTCTTCGCTCCAGAAGTCGTGTCACTGAGGAAGATCTACGACAAGGAGCAGACGCGCTACAAGGCACCAATTGCACCACACTCGCTCTTCTGCTCCACTCGATATATATTTTGTCAGAGCAGCACGGTGTATATGTCAAAACATTGTGCAGTCCCCAAGCTGCCTTATTAGCCTCAAGTTTAAAAAGAATGAATTTCAGCCTTTAGTTCAACTTTTATTGCAGAATTAAATGGATTATGTGGTGATGCTGTGTTGGCAGTGGTGCACAAACACAGTTAACAAACAGACCTCAACACTTTCTCCAATAACACTGCCATGGACGAAAAATAAATATGTAATACGCCGCATTTCGGGAAATCGCCCTTCATCGTAGTGCATAAATAATAACAATAATTACACTTATAGAGCGCTTTTCACCCGAGGGTCACGAAGCGCTGCACAGAGCTGTGGAGAGAATGGATGGATGGATGAAAATGCGCGAGGGAGCCAATGGAAATCTGCGAACGTGAAAGGGGCATTGAGCAAAGTCCCGAGACGGTCAAAGATCCCCCGTGTAGGCTTAAGAGGTTGTCGGGTCAAGTGCCATTAGCAAGCACTTATGAGGTTCGACACGGCACACGAGAGGGTAGGTGACCAACACCACGCCCGGCCGCCTTTGTCTCCCTGGCAGCAGTATTTTCACATTGCACTGGATACTCATTTGAGGCTGAGTTGATGGAAAATTGTTTAGCCAGAGAGCTAGGATTAATAAGGTGAGGAGACTGCACTTTACCCCATGGGATTTTATGAGAATTATATGAAAATATATTTGATGACCATTTTGTTTAAATTGGCTTACGAATTCCTTGCTTAATATATTGGATAACAGTAAATTTATTTTTAAAATATGTTGCTCGTGCATTGCATTATGGAATGATTTGATCTTGTGAAAACGAGGCACTATTTATAATAATGCATTTCTGGGCCCGACTATAATTTTTCAAAATCACTCTTCATGAGTCCAGATAATAACTTAATATTTATCCTATTAGGCATTTGTGATGTACAGAGCAACAACTGAGTAATTTAGTAAGGGTTGATAATATGCTTTGTGGAATGTCGACATTGGTTCTGTGGATAGAACGGTCCCACCATGGGAATATGGAGTTTCACCACCAACGCTGGGCTTCCAAGTGCACCATCCTAGTCTCATTTGAGTGTAGGACACTTCAACATTTGTAAAATTCTATGTCCATGCAATTTTAGTACCAGACGAAATTAACTGCATGTGATTTAAAATTATAGGCCTACCTTATTAACATCCATAGCTCCAGATATAACAATTCAGGGGATATAAATGGTAAAGAGGCTTTACCATTTCTGGCAATAATGTGTTAACATCATAAGACACCAAATAGTAACCTTTGGTAAAGTGGCATGTTTGTAGAATCACGCAAATTTATGGCGAAAAATGCAAACAAAAAGCTTTGATAATGTATGCATTGTCATTGAAACTGATTAGTCCAGGAGATGTTATGCAACTAAAACAACATTTCTAGAGATTGACAATTCTATTTGCTTAAGTATGTCACTTTCAACTCTTTGGCTTTAGGCCATTGCCCTAGACCTATTTTCTGCCGGAAATTCTCCCGTCGCTGGCTGTATTGGAGAATACTAGTTGTGTTGGGCACAATGGCGTCATTGTAAATCTCTTGCCACTGCACGTCCGTTGGTATTACACATACATTCCCTTTTTATTTTACAGGTATGACATTAAGAAATAATTTAGCATCGAAGCTGGCTCAAGGGTGTGGGTGTTACAAAACATGTCCTGCAATTTCCCATCTATTCTCTTCAGTTGCAAGAAGGCACGCTGAAGAAGCCTGTTTGACAATAACACTTCCTTGAAAGGATAATAATAAACTATCCAATGTTGCGAGCAATGAGTCTTTTTCTACATAGCATGTAAATATAATTACCTTTCCTTAAAGCATTGTTATTGATGAATGTGTTGAGGGGGTTTTTTTTGTTGAGATTTGTGCTTCTGCACCACTGCCAACACAGCATCACCACTTGAGAAGCATAATACAGTTCATTTTCAGCCTGAGGACATAAATGTGTCAAGCACTGGCTGTGGTTCTCTTGGTCTTGCAAAAAAAGCCACTCGGTTGCACGTACAGACACGGAGTAAAATTAACCTGGCGAAGCCACAATAGCTTAATTGTGCGACTGCCTGTGCATGTCTTATTGCAGGCTATGGGACTGCATTTTCGACACACTGACAACATCATCCACTGGCTTAGAGCCATGGAAGCCATCGGTCTGCCCAAGGTGAGCGACGGGCAAGTTCATCCTTGCCCAGCACCCCGAGAGCCGTCCACTCGCTTGCACAGCTGTCTGTCCTGAGAGTGTATGACAGGGCCAGCCCCTGGCATGTTCAGAGCTCATGGAAGGGGAGACGCGTTGCCTTACATTACTGCAGACTGCATCATGCTTTAATCCAGTGTTTAGCAGCATTTATTCTGGAGTATGAAAAGAAGCCACCGTTCATGGGTTACTGCTTTACTTACCATGGAATCTAGTCCTTCCTATTAACAATTGTAATGGCATTGTTCGCTTGCTAAAATGTGATAAGAATATTTTATGTTTTTTGTACTTATAGTGCTGAATTTACACAGTGATCATTTTTGAATATTACTGCTCTGAAATATTATGACCGTAGAAAACACGCATTTGTCGTCTTGCTGTAAGAAATTAACATAATCTAATATCAGTTGCAAGTAAATTAGATGTATTTTGTTGTAATTAGGGGGATTAACTTTCCCCGTGACTAAAGCTACAGTTATGCATTCAGCAGTGCCTAAGGTTTTGGCTAACAACACTAGGCTTTGATGTTTGTAGCATCTACTTAATTCTATGGGTTTGCCATTAAAAATGTATATGTGTGCCTATGTTGTGTATACTATATTCCTATATAAATGCACATATTTTAGTGCTCAGCATAGCGTACAAAGATAGCATTTATTCACCATAGGACAAACCTATTAATATAATCAAAGCCAGATTCTGTGACATCATGCACTCAGTCGTGGCAATATGTCATAGCTACGTGTTGTGCGTAACTTTTATTGGAAATGCAATTGTTAGCAAGTTTCTACTGCTGAAATATTCACCGCAGCCAATTTGTGAGACTATGCATCTGTGCGTTTTTGTGTTCTCAGATTTTCTACCCCGAGACGACAGACATATATGACCGGAAAAATATGCCGCGTTCTATCTACTGCATACATGCACTGAGGTGAAGGCTGGTGCTTAAGCCATTTTTGCAGCAGTGTAAATCCACAACATTCTTTGTGTTAGTCTTGCCTTTTTAAAAGATCCAAATGTATGTTTGCAGGGTGTGGTTGGCATGCGCTGTGTAATCCATCACTGTGAAGAAGGCGAGTTAGTGCATCATACAGATATGGTCGTATATGTATGTGGTATCTTAACTGCAAAGATATGAATGTCATGCAGGTTCCTGACTTGTTTGTAGGTTTTTGAGTGCAATCTCCTTGTTTATTTGGATTGGGAAGCAGAACTTTGTAAAAAGTGTCTTGACACTCATTTGCGTCTTTACTGAGCTAATATATAGTCCACGTTGGGCTTTTAGTGATTGTTTAATGCTTGCTTAATTCGTAATTTGTATTGTCATCTTTAGTGACAAATTTTCTTGGTGATTTATTGCAGTTAAAAATATTTAGGCAGTCTGCATTTATCAATAATCCTCTATTGAAATGTCTCATGTTCTGTTTCCCAGCCTGTATTTATTCAAGCTGGGCATTGCACCACAGATACAGGACCTGTATGGGAAAGTCAATTTCACCGGTAAGTGAAAGAAAGCTACCATTATACCTCTCAAACTGCATGGTCAGCACCAAGTAAAATCCCAGCCCGTTTGGTAGTGTGTGGTACGTCCATTAAACAAAATCCAAACGCATTACATACTGTTGTAAAACGTGTTTACAGGCACTACAAATAATGATTTCTGTACCCTAGTGTGAGCAAGCCACGATGCCTTCCTTAAATCGACTTTGCTAAATTCCGTCTTAACGTAGCTGTAGCAAGTGCCATTAGACGTGTTCATACGAGAATCACACTCTAAAGTGCATGAATTATCTTTATAAGCAGGTGACAGGTCGTTAAGATGAAACCGTTTTGCATTGGAGAGCTGGGGCAAGATATGTGTAAAGATTTACATTTGCAGCCCAGTGTTAGTCCACTGTTGCTGAAGGCCTCCCCATGTTGTTGAGTGCAGTTTGGTGAATGCTTGGAGCATGGTTATCCAAGCTGTTATGTAGCCGTGTGGCAGTTTACAAGTGTTTTCAACACGTGTTTTGTGTCCGTTACCGATCTAAGCACTGCCCAGGGTCAGATCTTTTTAGCATTGAAGATCTCACGGGAGCGGGTGCATTCCAGGTGATTTGGTCATTGGATTGGTGAAAAAAGGAGGCAGACTGTTAAATGTTGGTGCATAAACAAATTAGACCTGGGCAAAAGTTTAGGAACACACGATTTTCACAACAAAAAACATCTATCTGACGTGACTAACATTTTTAAATAATAGGTTTTTGTAATTAATGTTCTTGTTTCCCAGGTCTGGAAGGGTACTTTATAAACAGACAGTTTACTGAGAAAACGCAGCTATGGAAATAGATTTTAGATATTTACTTATCGCAGAACACGTGCAGAATTTCCACAGAACTGCGGGTAATCGGAATCCAAACAAATACTTTGTCACGAGTCACCAGACAATATTTACTTACATTCTGAGTCATTGTATTCACCAAATTGCCCATTATTTATCTTCAGCTTATTTGCCTCCTGTGGCAGATAGTAAACCTGAATAGGACTACAGTATTTCAACGATGAAAGTATTACAATGAGAATGAATACAATAGTGTGAATAGCAGAGCTATATATACCTGTGATATGTAATGAGTAGGACCAGGTCAAAGCTTTTAAATTGTATTATTATTGATAAGATGACTTTGACACGATGATACAGGACACAATATAATGAAAAATGGTGCTATATCATTATGAATTTATGTAATCAGTCATTTTCGCAAGTGTGACAGACTATTAAGCATTGGTACGAACAGCATACGCTCATGAGGCTGGCCTGACCCCTGTACAATCGAGAGTTTTTGTGTAGGTTTGAGTGAAAAGTGGATTATGTTATATTATGAAAGTGGTTACAAGTATGGCTTATAATTGTATCTATCTGAATGATTGCTGGCCACGATAGCGATACCTTTCTGTTACCTCTGCCACATCATTTCTGTCTGGCGACTGGTTTCATTTGATAAGGTCTAATCTGAGCGAGCCTGTTTATTACTGGCATGTCGAGCAATTAAATTAAAACGCTAGTTATTGAAACTAAGCAAAGCATCCTTTTCCTACAGCATTATATATATGTAATTCACTTGTACATCCCTGTATCTGTGCTAAAGATTAATGGCTGTAAATATAACATTTTACACTGGCAAACATAATGAAATATTAATACCTTATGTCTAAGATTGGCTTGGTAAAGTGTTTAATTCTTTGGTTAACTATTTACAATTTTATTATTATACATCATTAGTGATGTATAACAGAATAGTGTTATTAATACTGTAAACTAGCGTGAGATTATCTGTTCTGTGCACTGTGATGTGGCAAAAAGCCCATCTTGGCAAAAAGCCCACGTAAGAAAGCCTAAATTGGTAATACCAGTGACATCATTTTTTTTTGCCCCAAACCATTTAAATAAACCTGTCTGCAGTGAGCATGGTTAGACTGGAGGAAGGAATTTGGATAGACAGAGCCACACCCATGGTATGGCTATGGCCCACACAAACAGGCCCTTCCTGCCACAGCAAAACACTGGTGGGAATTTACCACGGATAAAAGTTACGGGAACATAGCTAACCAGCTGGCGTGGGATATTTATTTGGTTGTAAAATTGGATTATTGTTGAATTACTTCAATTGTCTGCATCACTAGGGAATGTAATAGTACATTCCAATTAAATTGTGCGTGACAACAACTTTATATTTTACTCCTGCGTTGCTTTGGAGCTTTTTAGTGAACCTTCACAACACGTTATTTTACGTTGTAACGCAGTTGTCAGACACATCGTCTAAGTGTTTTTTTATATAAATAGACAATAGAGTTATTCTGACAACTTTTTTTATGGCCCAGTGTTAAGTCATTAAACATTTCTCTAATATTACTTCGAACTGCTTCTAGCCTGATTACAGTACCTGGTGAATTCCTAATACACCACTTCTAAGACACTCTTAACCTACTTACTGCAACAACTTGACTTCTCTATGGAGACCTGAACTCTAAGTTGTCCGATTTTGCAACATATGCCATGACTGGTATACAGTGTGTGGTAATAATGTATCAACACAGCCTTGCGCAGCGAGAGTCAATAAAGTATAAAGGAAGTGCTGGTGTTAGATTCGTAATTCTACCAACGATAACTTCTGTGGAATCATTTATGTATTGGGGCAAAGACATTCCTGAAGAAACAGCCATTGCAACCCGCATTTAAAAATAATAATTTATATGTAGTCCTTCTAAATCAAATTGTATATATTGGCGTACATCCTTCTGAACATTTAAGCAAAAATTGGAATCCCAGTTGTCACGCCATTAGCTTAAAACACTTTGTCAACATATTAAGAATATATTACCAATTGGCCTTGGATGATGACAGTAACTCCCAGTGTTGCTTAAAGAGGCGAGTCGCCCAATAGTAGATTGCATTTCTTCATACCGTTCAGAAATCCACTCCATGCCTTAACTCAAAACTTAAACCAAAACGTTACTTAAATGCACTAAATAAAGTAAACAACATTTTATTTGATTGGCATTTTCATGCATTCATTTGTGACTCGACTGAGACCATCAGCTTCTTGAGAACACTTAAATGCGGGTGGCCTTCAGGATTCTAACCCAACATCTCCCGGAGCCTCCTGAGTCACACGATGTACTGTACTGGGGATGTTTTTTTTATAATTCCATTTGGTCCCTCCAACGGACAGCCTGTTTATTTACGAACATCCGTGTATGCGATGTAATTGGGACAACAAAATGACAGCTTTGACAAGACTGGACAGATAACATTTACACTTACAGATGTTTGCATTGAACCCTCATGGTTATCTGCAAGCAAACACAGAATTGGGGCAATTTGGTAGCAACTGATAATGTCATGTGTGTGCATCGTTAGCCAGCTTAGTTTAACAATAGCCAGTTTGTATGTAGAATTGTGAAATGTATTCTCTACGGCATATTTTTTCCTGTTCCCTCTATATAGACATTTTTTGCTGTGAGACTGCTCTAAACTAAACATGTTTCCAAAGCAAGCATTTTTTAAGAAAATGTGTGTAATGCCCCAAAGCTATGTCGTGATCAATTTTATGCCGCTATGATTTAAGAAAAAATATATCGTTCATTTAAATTTTCACATAATATTTCAGCTGTAGCAGCTGTGTCTTTAGTGTGAAGCTTGCTAGAGTAAGAATGGGAATTTGCATTTACATACAACTATTCTACAGTGCCCTTTAAATGGTATTTCAGCGGTGGGGTGGTGCATTGGTAATTCTTTCACCTCACGGAAAGTTCTGCATGAGGCAGTTCGATTCCCACTGTAGGTGCCTCTCTGTGGACTTCTCACCCTGTTCTTCGTGGGTTTTCTCCAGATTCTCCAATTTATTCTCGCAAATAAGCAAAAACTCATTTTTTGGCTGATGACATGTATAGGATGAAATTTCTGGTAAATATTGGCACCAGCTGGCTGCATAACTTTTTCCCCCTTCTCTGCTTCTCTATATGGTTTCCTTGTGCCTCCGTATCTGTGTCTCTTCCATGACCAGACATGGAATTTGACGATCATCTCTTGCACAAACCCGCTTGATCATATATTGTTTATCAGAAAAATTCGTCACATTTGTTTGAAAGCCATAGAACCAAAATGTATATAACAGGCAAACATTTCAAGCAATGGTCAAATTTTCAATTCATTATGTGGATGGTTGTGTTTTGTGTGTGTGTGTATATTTTGAGAGTTTGGTGGTCATGATCATGACTTGTCTTCACAGAGGAGGAGATCAACAACATGCGCAAGGAGCTGGATAAGTATGGCATCCAAATGCCAGCATTCAGCAAGATCGGTGGAATCCTGGCCAACGAGCTGTCTGTGGACGAGGCTGCATGTGCGAATCTTCTGCCATCACCACATATAAAAAAAAACCACTAATGCATATGCGAAGTCTTTGCAGATACACACAGTTATATGTTAAGTTTAGTTATTCACAGCTCTCATTCGTTAGTAATGTTAGAGCATAACTACAGCATTAAGAAGTTTAAAAGCACATAACACCTGCAAGCACACCAAATGTATCAGCATTTTACAAATTAGCAATGACGCCCTCTGTAGCACATAGAAGCAGTGCATGCATTAACACGTTTTTGTTAAGTTCGTCATGGGTATTTTAAGTAGTCTGGTAGGCTGTGTATTGTTTGTTTACTGATCTATGGTTTTCTGAAGTGCGAGGTGCTAGGCATGGTAATATGTAGCTTACCGATTTCCTTAATTATATACTGGTGCATTTGTTCGATGTGATTTACAATATAGATGTAAAAAAACAAAGACTGTCCTGCTTAAAAATTACAACAACTAAACTCTGTAGATTACATGTGTACGTACACAATATTCCCACACAAATATTTCGATTGAGCAGTTGTTTAACATATTGATTGACATTTGTAATATTCTTGTAAACATTGCCGAATATCAGTATCGTTGATAGTGGACACTTTAAGCTCATGCCCTGTAAGCCGCCAGGTGCTGGAGTATAATACACACGCTCACATGTGCGCTAACATGTGCGTGTAATGACCCAGTGGAGGCGAGTTGAACAGGAGGGCCGTTTAGCACAATTTACAGTAACGTGTCACCAGGTCTTGCGCTTGGAGGCTGTCGTATTGCCATCAGCGTCACACATGTTGAGCGGAACTGGAGGGAGATTCCAGACGATCGGAAGACCCTCCAACTAAAGATTGTTGGCGTTAAGAAGGATATGCAGCTGTAAATCTGTATTTTGTAATACGCCTGCTATTGGGGGGGGGGGGGCAAACTGCCCAACCCGGTTCAAGCTGGATTACTGGCGGTTGAAGCAAGCAACAACTAACATATGCTAAGCACATTTGTTCACGTACGACTCGCACAAACGACTGATGTCTGCTTGCAGTGCACGCGGCCGTGATCGCCATCAACGAGGCAATCGATCACGGCGTGCCCGCCGAAACCATGGTGGCCTTGCGCAACCCCAATGCCCTGCTGGTCAACCTAAGCGAGCAGCTGTCACCGGTCTACCAGGAGACACTGTACCACGCCAAGCAGGACAAGGCCACCAATGCCCGCAATAAGGTGATGCACTCTTCTTGCCCCCTTATCTCCTTCCTGTTGCCCTGAGGGTGCAGCCATTAGTGCCTTCATGCTGCACAGTGTAGTTCGCTCGTGTGTATCCTCGGTTTAACCAGAGCAGTACTATTGCTTGCCCCCCCCCTCCACTTAGGAGAAATGTTCAGGCTGCACACTGTAATGTGGTTTGACTTAGAAAAAATCTTTTAAAATGTATATTCTTTGGTAAGGTTTCTTGTACGCTTGCCAACTGCTTTTGTCGCAACCTATCCAGTACTGTGTTTGCTGTTGCACGCCACGGTCTCGTGTACTTTACCACCACCAAGATGCCACAACTGTCTTGTACACCTGCTCTGCTGTGTTGGGCCACGGGAAGTTAGGAAGTGACGATGCTTGCAGTCTGCTGCATTACACTCCTGCATAGCACTGCTTGAGGGTAAACATTCATTTAGAGAACTTTAAACAATTTTGTGGCTTTTGATTTGGTTTCAGCAGGCCAGCATTCAGGCCACAAATGAACGTACCACAAATTACATTCCATCACCTGTAATTCCAGTACACGTTTTCTCTATAGGTTCAGTTCGACATCACAATCAACTAACAGACTGAGCATGTGAAAAAGCACAATGCATACAATTTAGAGACATTTTTTCTTTTGCTATTGATATGCAGTGAGAATTGCTCTTCATAGCTAATCTTTTGGGAATTGTGTATTAAGACGTGGCTATTTGAAAAGAACAGCTATGGTTATATATCAGCGATGGAGATCAATGCTCATACATTAAGCCATGAAACTATCTCCGTATTTTCATCTCATTGTCAGAAACCGCTTAGTCCTGTACAAGGTCGCGGTGAGCCGGAGTCTATCCCGGCAGACACAGGGCACAAGACAGGGATATACCAACGATGGGACGCCAGTCCATCACCAGGCACTGCAGGCAATTTAGTCTGCAAGCCATTTAACCTATGCAGCAGCATGTTTTTTGGACTGTGGGAGGAAACCGGAGTGCCCGGCGAAAACCCACGCAGACATGGGGAGAGAACTCGCAAACTCCACACAGAAAGGCACCAGAGCCGAGATTCGAACCCGGACCTTCATGCTGTGAGGTGACAGCGCTACCCACTGAGCCACCGTGCTACCCTGTCAATATATTGTTGAATATAAATATAACAAAACAACTGGTAATTTTAATAAAGAAAATCATTAGTGATTGTGTCAGTGCTTTGCAATGAAAGGTATGGACATTTGTTTTTTAACTAATCGTACCTAAGCAATCAAACTGCTGTACATGTAAATGTGATGCTTAACTAGTTAATGATGCTCTTATTAATGATGCTGTTAATAATTGTTTTTCAGTCTATGTCGGACGCCTCCAGTAACGAGAGGGATGTTTATGAGGAACTGCTGACGCAAGCGGAAATTCAGGGAAACATCAACAAAGTCAACAGTGAGTAGATGTGTTCAGGCTTTACGTGTGTGTGTGTGAATGTCAGTAAAGGCCTCGTCGAATAACAATGCTGTGTTTTAAACAAACAGGAACAAACGCCCCCTACGTCTGCGACAGACCACTGGTATTCCAACTTTTAAAACAAAACTCAAACGGCACTTTCTCCAACTAGAATACTTTCTTCTGAGCTCTGCACCTCAGAATTGGTAACTTGTTTTAACACGTTGACAAATTTTACTAATTGGCTGTTGTCGGTACCCAGTACCAGTAGCAGACAGTACCCAGTGTGGAGTTTGCATGATGCTCTCCCCGTGTCCGCGTCGGTTTTCGCCGGGCACTCCGGTTTCCTCCCACAGTCCAAAAAACATGCTGCTGCATAGGTTAATTGGCTTGCAGACTAAATTGCCCGCAGTGCCTGGTGATGGACCTGTCGTCCCATCGTGGGTATATCCCTGCCTTGCACCCTGTGTCTACCGGGATAGGCTCCGGCTCACCGCGACCCTGTACAGGACTGAGCAGTTTCTGACAATGAGATGCGTACCCAGTGATCTTGCAAGCTTTAAATGTGGGATTCCTGCAACACAACAAACGTCCAAACTGACCAACAACAACGCATAAAACCAAAGGGGCAAATAAACTTCCAGCAACAATGTGTGCCTGAATAAAACTAACCCTTATTATTAAAGTAAAGAGTAACACGCAAGACTACAGTTAATCAAACGTACAACACCAACTTGTACAAAGGTGAACTCCAACCATAATCATAAAATAAACAGTAGGACTCAATATTGCACTGCACAATAAATGAATAATATATTAAGTTGAGCAACAGTGGCATGGAAAGAATTTAATTGTATAGCACAACAAAAGAAAGGTGGCATATGCAACCCTTCAAAAAGACCAATCAATCTATACAAATACACCTGTGCCTAAATTTAAAGCATCCAAGTACACATCCACCTAACACATGGCTGGCCCTGTGGTGGGGGAAAGATAATTGTACAGTGGATAATGCTGTGGTGAGTTAAAACAGAACTGAGCTAATGTTTTACAGCTGCGCAGTGTACAGCGCCATGCTCATGTGAGTGGAGTCAGCAGAAACCTGTGGTCTGTGCTAGTGTGGCTCCAGGCAGCTGCTGTGGCACTGGAAAGTGTGGTGTTTGCACAGGCATAGGTCTGCATCTGCAGTGCATTGTTTACTGCCGTGATTTCGCGATAGGTACTGTGTTATTTTGTAATAAGCTAATGTGCTAGAAGCAGTCTACAAACGCTTGAGCGAAAATAATTACTGCAGGTAAGCAAAAGTATACACGGTACGTAAAGGGAGCAATGTTCGGTTTATCCATCGAACAGGTTCAGAATTTGTTTACAGCTTGGGAGGCGAATGATAAATTTAATTTACGGGTTAGTACTGTCCCATTTGTTTAACAGGATTGGTTGGCAGAGTTTCCACTTTGTATTGCGACCAGCTTGTTTGGGTTTTGGTGAGGTTCGCAGTGACCTTGATGGAGGCGTTAGCCTGTGTTTTTTTACAGGCAGCCATTTGTGCCTTAAGACTTTGAGCTATAGTTGGCTCCTACCTCCAGCCGACTTCATTTTATCCATAAAGATGTGATTTACTTTAGAGATCACGCATGTTTCCGTTGTTGTGTGCCTACAGGTTTTATAGATTTGTGTAGGCATAAGTAATGAAATATTAATTTCATCATCGTTGATTTTTATGAGTGTCAATGCCAGTGCACCCATTGTTGTTCTCGTACTTTCAGTGCTAAGCAGAAGGAATAATTGTATTACTCGCAGCCACTGGTGCTGCTCATGTGTTTGACGCTCTCACGCGTACGTGACTGATGGAGCACCCGCATGAGTTTGCGCCGTTTCCACTGCAGTGCCGCAGACTTATTCAGTTACTATTAAATACGTTATTGCGTTCATCGCAATCGAGTGAGTGGCTGCGACAAGTTACTGTGCTGAACCCCCGCACCCCGCACCCTTCTGCACGGACGGTTTGGGTCTCTTCAGTACAAGCTGCTTTGGAGCAGGTGGATGAAGCTTTGGAGAAGCGAGACGAACGAGCCATGATCCTGGCACTCAAACTGCAGGCGCTCGCACTCACTGGAGTGCAGCCCCAAAACTCGCCCTGGTACATGGAGCAGCTGAGCAGCGATCGTCAGCTGAAAGGCCAGGTGTGTGCTTTGTCCCGTGGATTTATTGCCTACTCGTCGCGTCAGTGGCTCTTATTCGGTTGTTTTTGGGGGCAGCAGTAACGCTTCCTCTTGTTGGTGTGAAGTTTTGCTTCTTGCCTGGGCAGAGTGTGCATTCTGCATTAGAAAGATTTGCATTAATATAATATGGTTAGGTTACATATCCCGTTAACCCAGATTTCATTGATGTCTTCAAATGAGATATTTGTATCCAAATGGGATTTTCCTGCTACTTGCTTTAAAAGTGCTGTTTAAACAAAGTACAGAATATCCCAATATGCATGTTCGAACATAAAATTACATGATAAGGTTTGTGCTTACACATCGAAACTGAATGTTCCAACATACAATTACACGTTCAAGTTTGTGCAATCACATCTAAACTATTGCTGCATTATATTTGCAATAGCAGCAGTGTTAAAAAAAAAAAAGACATTTTAAATTGTTTTTTATATTTGGCACCTATTTCTTTCGTGGCTTTCATTTCTGACTAACAGTTAACTGCTTGTTTGCAGGAGTCGGGTTCTTTTGAGCCCCTGAGCAAGGATGAGCTGCAAACTGGAGTCCGAATTGCCAACGAGGAGTCGTCACGCCACAAACAAAGTGAGGCCCTCTCTCAGCGTTCTGTTCCACTTTGCATTGGGATTTCACGAACATGTCCTCCCTTTTGTCTGTGTATTCTGTAGGTTAGTGTGCCGAGCCTTTTATCACTTTCAATGGCAGTGACATCACGTCACTGCTACTCGTTGGTGGATGGATGTTTGAGGTGTTTTTTTTAATCACTGTCGATTTCTTATTATTGTGGTTGTCCATTGTTGGAGAGAACTATGTTTACATTTGACATTGTGTATGAATACACTTGTACACATACGTGTGGGGGGCGGTGGCCCAGCGGTTGGGGCGGTGGCCCAGCGGTTAACGCGCTGGGCTACAAACCCGGTGACCCGAGTTCCAGCTCACGGCCAACACCAGTGACGCTTTTCTGGACCGGTCCTGTGCGTCTCCTAGGTCTACTCAGCCTAAAAGGAGTACCTAGTGCAATGTGAAAATATTGCCACTAGGGAGACAAAGGCGGCCGGGCGTGGTGTTGGTCACCCACCCCCTCGTTCCTTGTCGACCTTCATAGGTGCTCGCTAATGGCACTTGACCCTGAAGTCTGTTAAGGCTATATGGGGGGTCTTTGTTTTTATCTTTAAACAAAATGGGCGGTCGTGGCCTGCAGTGTACACTGAAACGACATTTGCTGCCTATATATACTTACTAGCTTTATGCATTTATGTTTGTCTACCACACATGTGGAAAAACTATGTAGTCTGTAAACTAGTGCGGTACGTAATAAACACGAAGGCAAGGAGACGGATTGTTGGGTATATTGAATAGCCTCACAACCTCCTTGTTCGCTGTAGCAGCCTTCAATGGCGCTTTCTCACACCAACTTCAGCAGTGATCCTTTTGAATAAACAAAAAAGCATGTGCGTGTGTGATAAAGCGATGCCGCGACTATTGCCGCAAATCACTGTGACCCAGGGATCCAAGCCCAGCCATGAATGCCGTGAATTGAAAGTGGTGTCTGAAGCTGTTCTGGACCGTCACTAGATCGACCCCAGCTGGATTGAGGACCTTTCTTCGTCCGTAAATCATGATCAGTTTGGGGGGAGACGGGAGATACGAGCAACTGGAATTGGTCCAGGTCACACCATCCTTGCTGATTTGCCGTCCCTGTCTCGTTGTTGTGGCCGTTCTCTCGACAGCTCTGTGTAGCGCTTTGTGGCCCTTGGGTGATGGGCGCTCCAGAAGTGCTATTATTATTATACGATAAATGTTGAATTAAGCCATTCCCAATATATGTATTATATTCACTGGTAATTTTGCATTTTAAGATTGTAGTTGAAGGTCTGATCATATTTTGCTTGTTGTTCTGCAACGCTGTGTATATTTTTAAAAAAATCCCCCCAAAAAATGTTGTTGCTGTTCATTTTCCATTCTGGTGCCGTTGTTGTTGACCTGTGCCATTCTCTCCGCAGCTCTGTGAAGCGTTTTGTGACCCTCGGGTGAAAAACGCTGTATAAATGCAATTATTATCAATCATTATCCCGTGTTGTACTGACTTCATTAGTTGCTCGCTCGACTGCACAGTACTCTGCCCATTAGCCTATAAGGCCTAACGGGAGGGGGGGGGAGGTGGAATCTTTGTGACGGTGTTCGCGTGCGTTTTGCAGAGCTGAAGGCTATCGCCAACTGCAACGAGGTGATCCGGCGAGGCGTGGCGGCCGACACTGTGGTGGCCCTCATGCAGCCAGAGGCACAACTCCCCGACGTGCATCCCTTCGCTGCAGACCTCTACCAGAGCGAGCTGGCCGCGCTGCAGGCACAGAGCCCCTCTGTAAGCATGACACGCAGCGCACAGCCATCCCCGGACAAGCGTATGAGGAGACCACAGCACAGAGGATTGTTTTGAGAAGGATAGCACAGCTTTTGACATTGGTCTTTCATTGTTTGATAAACACTCCGGTTGCTGGGTGAGTTCCTTGTAGGGATGGTGCCGTGTACAGATTGTAGACCCTTACGTGCAGAGTTAGCATGTTCTCCTCTGTCATACACTGGGTTCTCTGGGCATTTTTTAGTTTTCTTTCCTAATGGAAAGATTCTCAGAATGGAGCTGGTATAAAATTCTAAATGCTGAAATGTGCATTTACGTCAATATGCAGTTGAACAGAATTTTTTTTTGTGGATGCCCTAAGCCAGTTTTCTAATTCATACATTCACATAGCAAGGGATAACAGGATGTTTTCTCCATAGCATGCTTCCTCTTAACGTCCCATACTCTCAAAGGACGATAATTTACATAGTATTTAGAGTCATATGACATCTGAAATTCAGATATCTAAAGACCGTAAGATGAACAGAATAACCTGGGCATCAAGGGTAAAGGAGACATTTATTTTGAAGACAGCGATACCACTGTCTTTAAAATACGATACCACCGTACAGAAAGAGAGGAGATTCTTCAAACGTCGGACAAATGAGAGCAGCAGTGCATGTGTGTGCCATTTTTACCTCTTGCCTGATTGTGGGGAGTAAAGAGATTGATCGACTGAGACGGCAGCCAGGGCAATGTGTACAAGCAACACATGAAGCCTGTTGAACCCCCTAGCTCAAGTTGCCGCTTTTGTTCAACAAGAATATAGTTAAAAAAGTGAGTTTCACGTACTCTGTACTGACGGTGGCCAATTAGTTTCACTCTGCAGGCTGGTGCCGGCTGACAGTAAACCCTTGTGTGTTCGTCTTGGACACATAATAACCCAATTACATTCTGCACAGTTTGTTCTTTTCATTGTTTCACGTATGTGTGAATATTTGTGAAGTAATGTTTTCCATCGCGTGAGATTGGAGAAACTGTTTTCCGTTGCATGACCTGCCACTGCGTGCTATTTTCAGGCTCTTACGTGAACACGCTCAAACGAATAAAAATGCAGACAATGTGTGCTCTATTAATATAAAATATAACTGAAAAATAATCAATTCCCTTGCATTTGGTCACATCGTTCTAGCAAAGTAATTGACATCAGTATGCCATTTAAATATGTGACGCGTTTTAAAAGCTGTTGTGAATGTGCTCGTGTAGTGCTAAGAGGTGACAATTTATCAGGAACTTCTACTGACACTGCTCAAATCAACACTAGTAAGCCAACCTTATTTAAAAAAAATCCATGCTAGGTTCTCAAGTGTTGTGTGTTGATTGTTCGAACACTGTCAACAATCACTACAGCCAAAAAAACCCCACCATATTACATTTGCTTTATTCCAACTCTGTGGACTAACAAGACATCTTCAGAGCTCTTGCCATTTCACAGATAAATGTATAGCGAGTTGCTGGGAAGACATTTGACTGAACGTGAGAAGACATGTAGCCCTTTAACACAAGTATAGTGCTCTCCATTCTGTGACATTTTTTATATTGTATTTTCTCTTGTGGCATGACGCTGATAGCTCAGTTTGAAGTTTAACATGTGAAACCCTTTGGTCAATGCACTGCTTGATGAGGGTCTCCTCATGCCGTGGCGGTTATTGTTACCGTTCTTCATCTCCCTGGTCAGTGTGAGTTGGTGTAGGTGGGTAGCAAAGACGTTCAAAAAGCAGAATTATGAAACAAAACCACTCTCTGTTGCCAACTACGTAGCCCAACACATGGCCCTGTGACAACTGTGCATGGTGATGGCACATTCAAGCTCCATCCAGGCATAAATTCAGCTTAGCTTTTGGATTTCATGAGCTCCGATGTATTCTGAGTGGATTCATTCACAGTAAATTGGAATGTGTAAGTGCCAGGGAGAAAAGAAACCGTATGAATGTGTACCGACGCAGGGTGAACTTGCACATGAGGAGATGTACGTAGCGGTGGAGATGTTGTCAGCGGTGGCGCTCATCAACCAAGCACTGTCTTCGGGCGACCGGCCAGGGGTGTGGAAAGGTCTCACAAGTTCCGCTGCTGGCCTGGGCAACTTGGAAGATGACAACACACAGAAGTATTTGACTGCGTACCAAATTTCCCTACTGCCTTACCACCCCCCAACATGCACCTAATTCCACCTCCATGTGCTGAATCGATCAGAGGGGAGGTTTTTGTTATCAGAGCCACAATTCTAACTCAATGGTTTATGCTCTTTGATAAGTGTCGTTGGTTAGTTGGAAAATCTGTATTACCGGTGTAAATACCTGCAGCTCAACGGAATAGTTCTAGCTGTATGCTCTGTAAAAATCTGAATGTAGTGTGTCTTATTCTGGGCCTTCCTGGGATGGAGATATACTTATCTCAGTGGACTCTCCTATAATGTATCATGTTTCTTTCAATCATTTAACAATCGCAGAGAAGCTGTTTAGATCATGGTTGGCTATAATTAGAACTCTAGCTTTGTTTTTGAAGAGGCATGGGCCATGACGGTCTTCTTGACTATACTATGTGAAACATATGTTTTGTTTATGTATCCTTTTCTGAGGTTGTTTTGCAATAACCAGTTTCCCAGTTCCACATACTTTGTTGCGTTCTTATCTTCATTATTACCATGTTGGTATTTGGTTGTGGAAATTAGATTGGATGATCTGTTGCACTAACAATACTCCGACATAACCATCAGAAAATCATGAGGAATTAAACGAGATGAATTTGCTGATGAAGCACTTCACAAGTAACGAGAAGCATTTGCCCACTGTGCCGAGCATGATGGAGGAGTGAAATTGTGACAATGAAAAGCAAATTGAAATAGGATAATTAAATAATGCATTGGTACAGGTGTAAGATTTAAGATTAGTTTACAATGTATTGATTGGTTGAGGAAAATGAACTCTGTTATGATGTAGGCTTTCACAGCTCGATGCACGATGATTGCTTCGAAAAGCTGCTCTCTCGGGACAGTCGCGTCGATCGCTCCCTCTCCTCTCCCCATCGTGACGTTTCGCCTCGCACGTTGGAGGCATCCTCAGGCGCTTCTTCAGGCGCCTCCAATGTGTGCGGCAAAACGTCGCAATGGGGAGAGGGAGCGATTGACGCGGCTGTCCCGAGAGCAGCTTTACGAAGCAATCGAAAATAAACTCTGAAAATATGTATCTACCAATGGCTGGGGTTCATCTTCAGGGATGAAAAGCCTCTACTCCTCATTTGATTATAGAAATAGTTGTTCATAGAAAGTCAGAAATGGGTGAATGTGAGAAAACATCACTTGTATAATTTTCATTTTACAATACATCATTGCATATCGACTTAAATTAGAAGCTCAGAACGGAAGACTTGAGAAATTAACGTTAATTTACTAGATGTGACGTTTTTAGTCTTGTTGATCTTATGATCTTAAATAATGCTGTGGACATTTTGTGACGTGCTGTGGGCAGACCAAGCCACTGTTCATGATTGTTGTATGGTTTTCTGTTTATAAATCCAAATTTACGGTGAATTGTTACTCATTTCAATCCTCCATGAATGTTCTGCTCTCAAAACGTTCCGTATTTCAAGAAAATGTTAGGTGTTGTTGCTTGCAACATTTCAAGCCTCTTCGATACGAGCTGCTGTGAATGATGTGGGTCACCACCAGGGTAAAACGTGTTGTCCGTTGCCTGCAGGTACATTGACTCACTGCTCATACAGAAGACTCAGTCAGCAGCCGCAGGAAAAGAGTTCCTCACATGGAACGATATCCAGAGTTGCGTGGAGGATGTCAACAGCACCGTGCAGCAGGAGCACGAACGTGAGACCCCCCCCCACCACACTCACCCGTCCCAGTGGCAGCAGCGGCCTCATTGATTGAAGTACTGGAGTCCTTATGTCAGGCTAACACTGGACGAAGGCCTCCCAAAACGGCACAAGTTATGGTTGGGGTGGCAGGGGGCTTATTTGACTATTTCACCATGATGGTCCATACAGGTCTGTGAAGGCAGGAAGCATAGACATTGCAGCATAGTACAGTAGAGTAATGGGTTTTTTTTAATGCACTGCCCTTTGCTAACAATATAAGCCCGCAGCAGGTTACAGCAGCTGGTTTATGCCCAGTGGTCATACATCCAAGCACTGACCTTCCTCTGTTCCCCTTAGCTTAAAAGATCTTGTACGAATTTCATTCATTGTATGATATGGGCATATGCTACTCATCAATTCAGGCTGCAGCAGTCAAGATCATGATTATTTTGCATTTGTTTTTCTGGGCCAGACATCTGCAAGGACATAATCGCGACATGAATTGTTATGACAGGGTTGCCGCTTAAATGGATGACATAGATACATACATAACTATGCTCCAAATAATTTAAACTTGGGAAAGAGCAAAAATTACACTCCTCGATCTGGCTCTTGAAACCCATAGTGCATCTCACTGCCCTGTGTAAGAGGTGGTGGAGCTGAAATGGTGATGGTGCTCAATGGGCGTGCATCGCGTGGCAGGGATCGTGGCGATCGGCCTCATCAACGACGCCCTGGACGACGACGACCCCCAGATGACACTGAAGGCACTGCAGCACCCAGCCGCCAAGCTGCTGGGTGTGGACCCGTCACTAGCTCGCCACTATCAAGATGTGCTCAGGCAGGCCAAAGCCAACAAGGCAAAGGTGGGGAGACGGTCTCCAGGCCCTGTTTTCACATCGCCGTGCGTTTTTTACGAGTGTGCCGTTGCCGATTGCAGTTCTCTCGTTTGGTTCTCAAGCTGTGATTGGTCAGCTTTGTGTGGAACTTGGATCGAGATTCTTCTTGTAAGTGACTGATTAAATGAATGTTGGGAGGCTCCCGCTTTTAGCTACAACAAGCCTTAGTTGGAGCTCATCACACCATGTTCTGGGGAGGAATATTTGCTCTAATGGGCAGGATTCCCAGTCATTGTCTAATTGTGTTCATGTTGAGAGGTATTCAGAGAGATCTTGTTGTAGACACAAACTCAGCTTAAATAATCTTGTCTCTCATCTCATTGTCAGAAACCGCTTAATCCTGGGTCGAGGTGAGCCAGAGCCTATCCCGGCGGACACGGCGCACGGCAGGGATATACCCACGATAGGACGCCAGTCCATCACAGGGCACTGAGGGCAATTTAGCCTGCAAACCAATTAACCTATGGAGCTGCATGTTTTTTGGACTGTGGGAGGAAACCGGAGTGCCCGGCAAAAACCCAAGTGGACACGGGGGAGAACATGCAAACTCCACACAGAAAGGCACCGGAACCGAGATTCGAACCCGGGACCTTCTTGCCGTGAGGCGACAGCGTTACCCACTGGGCCACCGTGCTGCCCTTTTCACGGCTCTATGCACGAGAATTCCTTTCTGAAGCAGTTCTTTTGAGATAGTCGTGTCAAGTGCCTCCCCCTCGTTCCTTCACAATGTTTAACCTCCCAAGTTGGAATCATCTTCCGCTATCCTGAAAGAACAGCTTTGGAAAGCAATTATTGAACGGTGGGGTTTTTTTTTCGTAATTTTTGTTGTTTCTTTTATGTGTGAATATTGGTATCTGCATTTCTATTATCCAACATAGACCAGTTTCCCACTAATTGTCCTCCTGTTCTATATTGTGCGAATGATCTAATGCCCGTACGTCACAAGCCAAGCAGTCCATGTGCATGGTTTCTTTTCTTAGGCCAACGGAGACCCCTCAGCTGTACTCTGGCTGGAGGAGATTCAAGACGCAATAAACAGGGCTAACAAGCAAAACGAGGAGGCCCAGCGCTGTGAGTTGCTTTGTGTGCTTATTCCGAGTGACTAACCTCAGTCATCCCCCACTGTGGCTGTGTTTGTTTTTACTTCTTAAGGTTGTCCAGGTCCAGCAAAAAAACCCCCGCAAATTTCTGATCGACACCATCATTGCATTTTTTGCTCATGCAAAGTACTAAAAGTGCTTTGCATATTTATGAAGACAGAGAAATATCTTCTTCCACTTTTGTTTTGATCAAGCCTCCAACACCTCCCCAGTACTCACTTGCAAAGGAGCAGTTTAACTCATTGGCCTCTTGCCCAGTTGTTAAAGGCATGCATCTATGAATGTAAATCACAATAACACGATCGGGTGAGTTTTGTGTTTAAAATAGGGGGTGCTGATTTATCACGACCGACTTTCATGGTTGTGCTGTGTAGCTGATGTGTTCTTGAATTTTACCCCACATTGTTTGGACATCAATGCTGAACAAGTGTTACAACCTGAAAACAGCGCAGGGCGCAACACTTATTTTATTTCTTTGTTATTGCGTTTTAAAACAATGGCTCGTATATATTATATCTGTATAGTGACCTTGGAAAGCTATTTCATGGCATTCGATGTCACCACATGGATTTTGTACCTTCCTGCAATCGCGTGTATTGCGCAAGGAATGGTGCTGTGAGTAATTGATTGCGTCTCGCCGTACAAAACGAGGTCTGCTTTGCCTTTTGTAAGCCGTATATCGACTGTGCAGTGCGAGCGGGTGCTGTCAAGTAACTTTACGTCCATCCTGCAGTGGCGGTGGCGGTCGCAGCGATCAACATCGCGGTGGACGAAGGCGATGCGACGCAGACGTTTGCCATGTTGCGCTCGTCCGACGTGGGGCTGCGTGGCGTCGTGGAGGAATGCAGCGACACCTATCAGTCGGAGCTGTACGATGCCAAGCAGGAAAAGATGGCTGAAGGTGGGGTCTGGCACAGGAGAATCATGTCCTTCCTGTGATCTTTAAGCGCATTGGTTTCGTTTTATCGTCACGGTGGTGCTCTCCGGCTTCAGTGTTGACCAGTCGCGTTAATGCCCCCCCCGGCTCCACATGGCTATTGACTGCGTGAAGCAAATTTGACAATCTTCTCCCATGTCTTGCTCTGCTACAGTGTCATCTCGAAGTGGTATTCATCTTTTGAAATGTCGAGTAAAATGTCGAGCGCAAATGAAAAAAGGCCGAAACTTGGTAGTAATATTTAAACATACACTTCCGAAATCGATTTTTAATTTAATTTTTAAGATTCAATGGGCAACACAGTCTTCAGATCACCGATGGACTCGTTTCTGCTTGGCTCTAGCCCATGTCCCTCTCCACATACTCTGCTCCAGTAATTAACACTTCATGCTGAAGCTCACAATCAACATTTATTCCGCGAGAGATCGCTTGTACTCCTCCGCTGTGCCCACGCTCTGAAACACATTTCTCCTCTCATTGTCAGAAACCGCTTAGTTCTGTACAGGGTCGCGGTGAGCCGGAGCCTATGCCGGCAGACACAAGGCGCAAGGCAGGGATATACCTACCATGGGACGCCAGTCCATCACCGGCCACTGAAGGCAATTTAGTCTGCGAGCCAATTAACCTATGCAGCAGCATGTTGTTTGGACTGTGGGAGGAAACCGGAGTGCCCGGTGAAAATCCACGCGGACATGGGGAGAGAACATGCAAACTCCACACAGAAAGGCACCCGAGCTGAGATTCGAACCCAGGACTCTCCGATACACCCATCTAATAATAATAATTGCATTTATAGAGTATTTTTCACCCGATGGGCACAAAGTGCTGCACAGAGCTGCGGAGAGAACTGCATGTCATCAACAACGACATAAGAATGGAAAATTAGCAACAATAACGTTTTTTTGGAGAGGGTTTTTTTTACAAATCCGAGCTGTGGCGAAAATGGCATGTCAATAACAACATCGGGACAGTTCAACTGAAAGTCAAATAGTAATAATTAATCATAGGACAAAGTAAGCGGAAAACAATTCTGAAACCCCCCACCCCTGTTCAAGCCCAGAATCAAGATCTTCCATTTTCCTCTGGGTATGGCTATCTTTCTGTCTGTAAACTAAATATGCCTATTGTGTCTCTACAGTATATCTTCATACATGTATTATATTCACTGATGATTTTACATTTTAAGCTTGTAGTTGAAGGTCTGACCCTGTTTTGCTCGTTGTTCTGCAACGCTGTGTATATTAAAAAAAAAATCCCAAAGAAATGCTGTTGCTGCTGATTTTCCATTCTGGTGCCGTTGTTGTTGACGTGGCCGTTCTCTCCGCCGCTCTGTGAAGCGCTTTGTGACCCTCGGGTGAAACGCGCTCTCTAGATACAATTATTATTACTGCATGCCATTTGTGTACAGGTGTTACATAAGTACTCATTGTATATTTCAGTTTGCACACAGCACAAAGGCTCAGTCGTGATTCTCTTCTCCCGTAGGGGACAATGGAAGCCAGTGGGTTCAGCACCGCACCAAGGAAGGTTTCAACTATTACTTCAACCTGCAGGAGCTTCGTGGCACGTGGGAGCAGCCGAAGAAATTTGTGCAGAACAGCACACAGCTCAACCGTGACGACATACAGGTGGCTGTAACCTTTACAGTCTTTCCAACTGCGTTCAACTTGTGCGTCAGTCGATCATACAATGGTGTTGGTTTTTTTGGTTGAGAGCTTGCTTAAGCGAGTGCCCCGTTTTCTGGACAACAGTGTGGTCTTCTTATCTTTAAAAAAAAAATGTACAATTGATAATAACAATTTATTAAATACCGGAGAAAACGTTTCTCAACTTGTCAGCTCTCACTAATGTGTTCGTTATTATGAACCAGCTATTAACGCCCCATCCAAATTCACCACTGCCTGCTTCAGCACGTATAAAGTTTAACACGCTATAAATAGAGGCGGCACGGTGGCCCAGTGGGTAGCACTGTCGCCTCACAGCAAGAAGGTCCCGGGTTCGAATCTCGGCTCTGGTGCCTTTCTGTGTGGAGTTTGCATGTTCTCCCCGTGTCCGCGTGGGTTTTCGCCGGGCACTCCGGTTTCCTCCCACAGTCCAAAAAACATGCTGCTGCTTCGGTTCATTGGCTTGCAGACTAAATTGCTCGCAGTGCCTGGGATGGACTGGCGCCCCATCGTTGGTATATTCCTGCCTTTTGCCTTGTGTCTGCCGGAATAGGCTCCGGCTAACCGTGACCCTGTACAGGACTAAGCGTTTTCTGACCGTGAGATGAGATGAGAAGCTGTAAGTAAGTGAAGGTAACATCTCGGGTAAAACTAATCGTGCTTAATCTTTTAAAAGCATTTCATTGTGACACTCGGCTTCCAATTTGTTGTTGCATCCATGGGTATCACCCTAACAACCACGGTGTGTGTGTGTGTGTGCGCGCGCATCCCGCAGACCTCAGTGAGCCAGGTGACGGCGGCGTACAACCGTGAGCAGATGTGGCTGGCTCACGAGCCGACCATCGTGAAGCTGCAGGCACGTTGCCGTGGGCTGCTGGCGCGCCGTGAATTCCAGGCCAAGCAAGCCTTCTTCCACGAGCAGCTTCCGGCTATTACCACGATCCAGGCAAGATGCGCACTCACACTCGCATACTAGGGGGGGGCGGACACCGTGGTGCAGTGGTAGCACTCGCATCTCACAGAAATAAGCTCCTGGGTTCAATTCCTGACTCGGGTGCCTTTCTGTGTGGAGTTTGTGTCAGAAGTAAGAACCGTTATTAATTGAATGACAAACAACAGAGGTACAGGAGTGGATGAAATAGCAGTCGAACAAATAAAATGTTTTGAAAACGTTGGCTTAGAAAAAATGACAGTATTAAAGAGCTTTATGACAGTGAAGAGATACCTGAATATCTCAGTAAATCGATCTTTATTGCACTCCCCAAAAATCCTACAGCTTTGAATGTGACTTCCATAGAACCATTTTTCTAATGCACCATGTAACAAAGATCGTAAGTATTGGTGCTCAGAGCCAGAAACAGAATAAAACCAGAGGTTGCGAGAGCTCAATGTGGCTTTGTTCAAGATCAAGGAATAAGAAATGTCATTTTTATCTTTTATTATGCTTTCAAAAAGGGCAATTGAAATGAAGAAAGGCCTCTACTTGTGTTCCATTGACTATGACAAAGCATTCGAGATTATAACATGCAAGGCGCGAATGAAAATGCTCCCAGAACTGGACATTGATGGTTAAGATTTGAGAATTCTAAGGAATATATACTGGGATCAAACCACAGAATATTGGACAGTATCACCAAGTATGGAATAGAGGATTGAAGCAACTGAAATGTGGTTCTTTCGAAACATCTTGAAGGTATCTTGGACAAGTCACACCCCAAATGAAGAAATATTGTCACGAATGGGATGTAGAAAGAAGATGTTGAATGATACTAGATATACAGTTGAAGTGTCTCGGGCATATGATGAGGAA
>JAZEWT010000015.1:18315684-18328936 GCA_036362905.1 Mordacia mordax
TCGGGTTTGGGTACTGCAAAAGTAATATGTCTGATGCTGATGACCTAAGGTCATGTCACAACCAGAAACAGGTGCACATAAAGCTACTTGAGTGAAACTTTCCATGAATCACCTGCCTAATTTATTTTTCAAAAACACGTGGCCATGTAAAAACCAAGGAAATAGAGCCATGCAAATATCTAGTGGGAATTGGAGCTAGAGGAATATGCTATTGCCTGTGCTCCTGAAGTTGCTACTGAAAGTAAACTGTAAATCATGCAGAACTGTATCGTAAAATACATCAATCCTCGTACTTTTATTCAATGCCATTTCATGTCATGATCACGTTTTTGTGACTTGCATATATTTCTACAAATCATAGTGTCATTTAAAGTAAAATTTATATCATCCAGCGTATGATTGTAAGAACAGCAGTCAGTAATTTTCTGCAATAGAAAGAGCATTATAATTCCGAATTCAAAATCCAAGTTGCTAGGAAATGTTAACAGATTAGAGAGCAGCATAAACCACAAGTTGGTAATATAGTAAAAAAAATGTTTGCAGCTGCAGTCCTTGGTACGCATGTGGAGAGACCGCAAGAAGTACCAGGAGAGGAAGAAGTACTACCGGGACAATGTGAGTACTTTGTGTTTTATAAAACTGTCGAGATGCTGAGTTTCCATACATAGTTATGACATCTGTAAGTCGATACACTGAAACGTTGCCAGACTTTTCAACAATGGTCTTAATGTTGTCAAATGTTAATGTAGCATTATTTTTGGCAGTATTGTTCAACGCATGCAGTTTTGAGATGAAAAAAACATATTTTGGCATAAACTAAAAGTGGCAGCCATTACTGAAATATAATCACTTGTTCTTCGCCAGACATGGGTACTTTTTTCCTTAACAAAAGGAAGATTTCCTGCTGTATATTAAGACTGGCCAAAGTTTAAATCTACTAGAATCTGTTCATCAAACACGACCCTTCGGTACTTCTCGACTGGAAGTTGTTTTTCTCTAAGTGCTTAATAAACCATTTGCCCTCGGCAAGTGAAAATGTGTAAATGTGCAATAGTCACGACTGCTTTCATGGGTAAACATTAAACAATGCATGTGTCTCCTTGCCCCCTTAAGATGGAGTCCATTGTGAAGATCCAAGCCTTTTTGAGGGCGAACAAAGCCAGGGAGGATTACAGGACATTGAGTAAGGGACTGCCGGCAAGGCTGTGTTTATTAATTGTCACTTGTGCAATGATTCATGCACGTGGGTTATCGTCTACAGCATATGCTTGTTCAGGCACAGGGCTTCGTGGGTGTTACGTGTTTGCACGCATCAGTGCTTGAAATTGCTCTCTCGTTTGGAAATGTGTAGCACGTTGCTATGGGGAATCCATTGTGTGTGTGTAGACATACTCATGCGTATTTAGCTTTAACTGGTGATGCGTTGCGGATAGTGGGTTTACATCTTCCACTGGCCAGCGTATTAAAGCCGTGGCCAAACAACGCCGTGACAGAACAGTGTGCGTAAACATTCATCCATGTGTGGATTGACACGGGCCTGCACACGTTGATCGTTTTTATATGCGGTGGTCAGCACACTGTGTAGTGATCTTGATAACCTGGGTTTGAATCTTGGTATAAACGTCAGTGGCATTGGTTTCTGATCCTGGCCTTTGTTATTCCTGTTGTGTGACAATTAGCTCCATAGAGTTAAGGTGGCTTTGCATATTGTTTTGTCATTTGACACCTAATGTGCCATGTTGGCCTTAATAGGCATACAAGGCCCGAACACCAGACTATGGTGACGTCACCGCTATTAACAATTCGCAAGGAGTTGTCCTTGCGTGTGCCTGTTCACACCGATCACCGTGCCCACCTCTTCTGTGTGCAACTTCTGACGAGGAAACCATTCGTTCCCGATGCTCTGCGCGTATGCAGTCAGCGCGGATGACGCGCCAGTCAATGTAGTGCGCAAGTTCGTGCACCTCCTGGAGCAGAACGACCTGGACTTTCAGGAGGAGCTGGAGGTGATGCGATGCCGTGAGGAGGTGATGAGTAACATCCGCTCGAACCAGCAGCTGGAGCAGGACCTCAACACGATGGACATTAAGATTGGGCTGCTCGTCAAGAATCGCATTACCCTTGAGGTGACTTCAATCGCTCATTAAATGAGGTCATGTTTAAAGTGAGCCATCAGGCGAGAGCTGTTTAGTATTGCAGTGCAAGCTGTGATTGCTCAATAAACCTTTTAGCTCGTATTATATACGCCATACTACGACACGTAGGGTCAATTCTCTGTTGTTGTCGGACAGACTTTACGGTGTGCAGATGAGCTGTGCTTACATAGAAAAAAGTTAAAGTGCATTTTACTTATGCCACTGATTATATTATGAGCTGCTCCGTACTTTTTAAGCAAACGTATTGGCAAGTGAACATAAACATATTTGAACGATCCAAGTGAAACTTGAACCGTGTTGAAAAACTGAGTCTACTCACAGATATCGTGTGTAGCCGTATAGTATAGCAACAGCGCGGTGAGTCACACATTAGCAGCGACGTCTCATATTTTATTGAAAACATCTTTCATGTCTGTTTTCATCATAATAACCTTGAGCAAGCAAAAAGTGGAACACACGCGTATACATAAAACATCGGTAGCAATTGCCTGTGGAAACACGCGTATACATAAAACATCGGTAGCAATTGCCTGTATGTGATCAAATGAGTAATGAGATGGTGTTCATCGTTTTTGGTGGCCACGAGTCATTGGTGGAATTTCCACATTCCCATGGAAAAGACTTTACGATCTACGTAAGGCAAGAAAGACAGGTGTGTGTGTGTCTCTCCTGCAGGACGTAGTGTCACACAGTACTAAACTGAAGAAGAAAACCAAGGCGCAGGTGGCAGGCATGATGGTGGCAGACCAGCAGAAGGGCCTCAAGTCGCTGAGCAAAGAGAAGCGGCAGAAGCTGGAGGCCTACCAGTACCTCTTCTACCTCCTGCAGGTCTCTGCTTCCTTCTCACGCTCAGAAGGCTCTCATAAGCAATGTGTGTGCGCGCGTGAGGTGATGACGGCACGCACGTTGGTGGTGTTGTATTGATTGATTCCTGCACACGTGCGATTGAACGCTTTCATAATGTGCAGAAATATATTTCTTTAACCGCGCGGTGTTTTTTCATCACACCCACGTATGAAATGTGTATTTTTTTACCGCAGAATATTTTAATCGTATGCGGGTTATTGATCTTAGTACATATTCAGTACGGTGATGTTTGTTACCATCAGTTTAAAAACTAAACAGATCTGACCTACACATTTAAAATGAAAACAATTTCAGCGGTGTAGTGGGAGTGAGCAGGCGGCTCAGGCCAGAATGCTGAGTTAATTGGTGGCAGCGGCCTGTGATTAAAGCAAGTGTAGGAAGTTGATTGTCTCAGCATTGTCACCAATGACGGCATAGAAAATAATGACATTCAGTTTTGTGCTTGTTTTTGGCTTTTTCCAGCTCTTGGGTAGCAATGTCATTGCAGACCACTTCGGAATGTGTGCCCCTATAGTGTAAAGGATCAAAAAGGCCACTGGAACGTTTTTTGCGGATAATTTCTATTCAATTTTTTTTTCTGTAGTCTCTTCACTGACAAAGGGGCATAGTGCTTTCAGAGAATTATGAGTAAACCCATCATCTTATGGTGCTGATAATACGATTAAAATATATTGGTTGATGTCTTTAAGAAAATAACATTACTTTAACAATAGCCAGTGTTTTTGAATAGCCATAATTCAACCTCATAATCTTCTATAACAGACGAACCCGACATATCTGGCCAAGCTCATCTTCCAGATGCCTCAGAACCGATCGACCAAATTCATGGATGCGGTGATCTTTTCTCTCTACAACTACGGCTCCAACCTGCGTGAGGAGTACCTTCTGCTGAAGCTTTTCAAGACGGCACTGGAGGAGGAGATCAAGTCAGTGCTTATCACACCCTCACCTTGGTCTGGCATAGGTCCATGTCTATCAGGTCACGGGCACAGTCGTATCTGACATAGGTCCCTGTCTATTAGGTCACGGGCACAGTCGTATCGGTACATTTACATGTACGATCTTATTGTACAGCCACCACTTGGTGAGGGCCTACCCACGCCACGTTGGTTGGAGATGTTATTTCATGACACTTCACCAACACTAGACGATGCTGGTTGAAGGCAGGAAACTTTATATGCAACGTGGTAAAGTGCAACACTGTCATTAATTCTCCTAGGAAACCCTGGGTCAACCAGTGTGCACAATGTGAACGCCCATCCAAGCACTCGTCAGGTTCAGGCTTGCTTAGCTTCCGAGAATTGAATAAATTAGCTGCATTGCAGGTGATTTAGTTAAAGATAGTAATCCTTAAATGGGCCATTTGGTCCCATTTTAGTGCATTGCCCTTGGTAGATGTTCACTGATTTGGAAATGCCTCCACAGTGTAGTTGTGGCAGGTAATGGTGTACCATCTGTTTCTTAGCATGTATTTGTGGAGCATGTCATGTTTGTAAATGCTGTAATAAAAGCACGGCATAACACCGTTTATCAACAGAGTAATATTGCTGAATGAGCGAATCATTTTCCTCTAGCGTCATACATATTTAGAAATCCAGAGTGTAGAGAGCACATGGTCCAAAACGAGACACATCGGAATCCTCAACGCACTCATTCTCTGCAGGTCCAAGGTGGATCAGATGCAGGACATCGTGACGGGAAACCCGACCGTTATCAAGATGGTGGTGAGCTTCAACCGTGGCACGCGAGGGCAGAACGCCCTGCGGCAGCTGCTTGGACCTCTAGTGAAGGAGGTCATTGAAGACAAGTCCCTCAACATCAATACGAACCCTGTGGAGGTCTACAAGGCCTGGGTCAACCAGATGGAGAGTCAGACGGGAGAAGCTAGGTAAAGATACGTGATGCAACCCAAAAAAAACACAGCTTTTGTGTGTGCGGGTGTCGTGTTGTCGGAGCTGTACAGCGGTCGTTCAAAGTCCTCTTTTCAGTGGGAATACACCTTAAAATCGTCGGGCAGGTAGAGCCACTCCAACGTACTACAGTGGCTTAAGTGCATTCCCATATTGAAACATAAGGCAGTAACATCACTCGAAAATACTACTTCCACTTTCATTGCCCCATCATTAGAATATGGAATTTCTACCAGTGACTCGATTTGCCAGCAAATATTAGTACTGCCCAATGATTTTTTTTGTAAATGAGCAAACTCATAGATGCTGTAAGTAATTTTGACACTGATTCACACAACCCGTCATGAATTAGTAAATTAGTATGACAATAGAATATGTATATTATCAAATTGGAAGGTGAAAATGGCTGCTCATTTATGGTATGGAGACTTGGATATGAGATGTACCAAAATGCTAGTTCTATCTGTTTAAATGCCTGCAACAATGCTTAGTGCTGGGAAGCAATGTCGACACATTCCAGAGTGTTCCATAAAGCCGAGTTGCCTCCGGCCCTGTCGGCTTAAACGTGAAATCCGTTTTGCGATTGGCTCCGCTTTAAACTCTTCATTCCTTGTGATTCGTTCGTATATTTCTACAGCACAGTTGCCATGTCTGGATCCGGCGATGTGTGACGCGCACGACTGTCATCGTCCGCCGTTGTCCTTTCTCAGCAATCTGCCGTACGACGTGGCTCCCGAGCAAGCGCTGTCGCACGACGATGTCCGCAAGAGGATGGAGACATCGATCCGCAACCTCCGCCTGGCCACCGACAAATTCCTCCTCTCGATTTTCAACTCGCTCGACAACATTCCGTACGTGAGCCTGGCCGCATCGTGTGCGGAAATGAACTTGGGTAAAATGGGCGCCTGATGAGGAAGGGCTGGTGTTAAATTAAAAGATTAGAAATGTTCACATTGATAGACTTAGTGTAATGATAAGGTATTTGATTCCAACACTATTCTGTGGGCAGAATAACTCCAGAGAGGAAAGATGGGCTACCATATAATCAGAGCTATCCGTGGATTAGAATGCTACCTGAATGGTTTATTGAGCAAGGTAGCATTTTGATTTTTTGCCTTGCCCAAGGTAATTTCCTGATATTATTAATTGCCATTTAAACATATAATACATTTATCTGCCTACGAATTCCAGAGCAAAAACGTTTGTCTTCACTCTGATATGGGATCAAAACTATTTGTGCGTAATGTAATAATCATTAACCTTCTTGAGTGTGCTTCTTTTAATATGCTGGTAAAACAATGTTAACCATTGTGTTTTGTAGTGACGTGCATATTGTCGTTGCATCTATACTTAAATTACATTGTCAAACTAAATGTTTGTGGATTATTTGGACAAGTTCTATATCACAAGCATCCCAGGGAGTAGAGGGTTTCTTATCTATCATCATTTATACGAAAGCTCAAAAGTTAGAGGATATCAATTTATCGATGTCTCTTATTCTTTTACCGTCTTGTGTGAACATCATTGATGAAGGAAAAGTATCGTACCTGAAGTTCAGTTATTAAACAGTGGCTATAAAAATTACTTTACACCCACTTCTATATCAATATGAAATGCAACCTCGTATGCCTCTATTATGCAGATGATGCATCTTCTCTGGAGATGCAAATGTATACTGCAAAGCTATAACAAACGTGCACCGTCATATCCGCCAATAGCGCAGTCTTATCCCGTGGCATTGACCAGCATGTGTGTGTGCGCATGTAGCTATGGCATGCGGTACATTGCCAAGGTGCTGAAGAACTCTCTGCGTGAGAAGTTTCCTGATGCCACAGATGATGAACTGCTCAAGGTAGAGAGAGGCGACCCTCACCGGGTGTTCAGCAGTCTCTTCCGCCTCCTCTTCACTCCTGCGAAGCCTCAAGAAGCCTCTATTGCTGCCTCTTGCTTCGTATTCTTCTTTCTGGCCACAAGCTCGGTCCTGCTGTCTCTGTAGCTGGCTTCTTCACCCGCTGGGGAATTTCCTTCCAGTAGTTTAGTACAGCTTGTGCTGTATGCAAATGCGGCTCATCCTGCTGGCAAGCTACTCTAATGGTGATGAGCAAGACCTGTCCATCAACTTTGCTGATTGTCCAATGTTTGCTTGTAGAAGAAAACTTGAGTTCTGGGAGAACCCACAAGTACAAGAGGAAAACACAATCTCCGCATGTTTCCTGCCATGAATCTACTTTGACTGGAGTGCATCTGACAAGCACCTTTTTTCATGGCTCCATCGTGCTGTCACCCACAAGCCTTGCGGGATAACAGATGTTGACTCTTAAGCTTCGTAGTTGAATTCAGATAGATAAACTTTATTGTCGTTCCATTCGTATACAATTGCAGTATATAGAGGAACGAAATTGCGTTTCTCATGGTCCCCGTGCAAATACAAACAAGGAAATGACAACCCAATATCCTGCAATGCACGTATGAGAATTGCTTATTAAACTTACAATCTTAATGTTAAATACATATCTATTTCATTTATATCGCGAGGGGAGGAAAGGAAGAGAACGGCGCGGCTGTCCCGAGAGAGCATCTTTTCGAAGCAATTATCAATCATTTCATTGATTCTCACGAACATTTTGCAAGGTGGTCTTGTATTGGAATGTTTGACCAATTTCATTATAGAGCTCTTTGCTTATAGGCTGAAACTGGAACACCTGGAGAAGAAGACCATTGCATACATTTGGATAGTCAATGATCCATACAGATGATTTCATAAATGCGCGAACTGTTCTTCAACTTTCTTGGCAACTTCTCAGCCCAGTGGTTAGGGAATGTGATCTAAGTCGACATTGTTCATTCTCTCTGGGTTCCAAAGCATCGGCTTACAGGCGTACGCCACCTTGTGATTAAGTAAGGCTGGTAGCCTTGCCAATTGAAAACATTTCATTGCTCAGAAGAGCGTCACTGAAGACACTTCGACCCAAAAATGTCATAAGTTCTTAGTGCCTCTTATGCCTAAGAGACACCCGAACTGGCTGCTGCTGCTGCTCCTTTCTGAATTACCCTGCTGTTACAAATCTAATCTCGTAGTTGAAGTGCTTTCCTTTAGAGTGGCTATACATCTTATCGAGCAAAACCCTACTAATCTGCCACTGCTATTCTGAACTGCTATACTACGAATTAAATGGGTTAAATATAAAGGGTGTCTTTATACATTTTCAAAACGTTCCAAAAGATGTACAGTAGAATTCTTTCGTCTTTTGATTTTCTTGCATTATATGTCCTCTTCATTCTTAATGTGTTTGCATGTCAAAATGTTACCATGTTTTTAAATGGGTATAGTTTAATGTATGCATATATTTGTTATTTAATCATTAATTTGTATAGTTGTCCTTGGTTTATTAGCGTACGATTTTCGCAGTTAAGTCTCAAGTGACATTTCTACATTATTAATAAAACCTCTTCGCCGCCCATCATATTTACATTTAGCACACCAAATCAAAGCGATGTTTCAGAATTCCATTCAGGCGCGTACTCTTCGTTCGCCGCCTCCGTGATGCGCCGCCTAACCCCGCGTGCTGGCTTCGGCAGATCGTAGGCAACCTGCTCTACTACCGCTACATGAACCCGGCCATTGTGGCTCCCGATGGCTTCGACATCATCGACATGTCGGCGGGCGGGCAGCTGCACAGCGACCAGCGGCGCAACCTGGGCTCCGTCGCCAAGGTGCTGCAGTTCGCCGCCTCCAACAAGATTTTTGAGGGTGACAGCGGGCACCTGGCCTCCATGAATGTCTACTTGTCTGAGGCCAGCCAGAAGTTCAGGTGCGTGGCTGGGTGGGTTGGTGCTCGCGTGCGGGCAGAGAGGCGACTCGTGGGTTGGTGCTTGTGTGCGGGTAGAGAGGTGAGTCGTGGGTTGGTGTTTGTGCGCGGGCAGAGAGGCGAGTCGTGGGTTGGTGCTCGCGTGCGGGTAGAGAGGCGAGTCGATTATGAGCAGTGGTGCAGCAGTCGGCGCGCTGCTGTTCGAACCTGGTGAGCCAAATTCGATTTCCGGTGATGGCCAACACCAGCAATGAATTTCTGAACTAGTTCTGGGCCTTCCCTCGGTTGACTCGCCCTTGAACATATACCGAGTGCTGTGTGTAAAAATGCCCACTGGGAAGACAAATATGGCCGGGCGTGGTGCTGGCCACCCACCCCCTCATGCCGTTCCTGGTTTTCATAAGTGGTCGCTAACAGCACTTGACCTTACAGTCTGCTGTTATATACACACATAAAGAAGATCTTTATGTGTGTATATATACGGTATATATATTTATACACAGTATATATTATTAATGCAGCATGTTTCTAGAAGAAGTAAGGTTGATAGCCTGGCATGCTAAAACCCATCTCTCTACTCACACGACTGCAGGAAGTTTTTCCAGGCGGCGTGCGAGGTTCCCGAGCCTGAGGACAAGTTCAACATCGACGAATACTCAGACCTCGTGACCGTGACCAAGCCCGTGATCTACACCACCGTGGGCGAGCTCATCAACACGCACTCGGTGAGGAGGCCGCACCGCCAACCGCCAGCCTCTGGCCATAATGCCTCTCCTACGAATAGTCCGGCCACGTCCGTTTTACTTGGAATTACTCTGTGGCACATATCTGGCGTACGTCCGCCCTCCGGCACGCAGAGATATAACAGTTGTTGTACAATAATTCTTGGCATTTACGCTCATCGCCTCGATCAACCCGCACCTGACTTTATAGTAAGCTACGGTTAGTTAACCTGCGTGGCACGGGGAGGTCATCATCCAGTAGCGGATTAACCGAAGAGTTATTCGCGTTGCGCAGACCCGGCTAAGGCTCTGCTGTGCCCCGTGTTTGTGTCCTCGTACAGTTGCTGCTGGAGCACGAGGATGCGATTGCCCCGGATCACAACGACCCCCTGCACGAGCTGCTGCAGGACCTGGGGGAGGTTCCCAACCTGCAGGCGCTCATCGGTAAGCTTGTTGCGCAAGGAGCCAGGTGCTGCTACTTGTCACCACGTGACCCGGTGTCGTACGGTCCGCGTAGTGGCACTCACTGACGATGTGTTTAATGTGAACAGGGCTTTAGGGGTGTGTCAACTAATTATTTAAAACAAAATAATCGATTGACATTCCTTTTGCAGTCTCATTCTGTGCGCTGGTTGTCCCACAGTGTGCCATTCGTGGGGATTGGTTGGTGTACTCTGGACCTATAACCAGTTCAGATGTCACTGTTAATGTCGTGGCTGGGAATCGAACTCAGTCGTGTATAGACACCTCGGCGAAGTGTATTTTCGTATCGATTGGCCACAATCACGCCACAAACCGCGACTCTGTGTGGCGCCTGCTCCCGTGCAGGTGAGGGCGGGGGAGACATCTCTGACCCCAACAAGGAGGCGCAGCTGGCCAAGACCGAGATATCTCTCACTCTCGCCAGCAAGTTTGAGGCGCTAGAGGGAGATGACACCAACATGAAGAGCCTGCTGCTCAAGTAAGCCCAAGAGCAGTTTCCATGCACAGCATGCACTCCTCCCTCCTGTGTGTGAATGCACTTGTGGCTGGCCTGTGAGTCGGTGTGTGCGTGCGTGCGTGTGTTGCGGGCACTGGCGTTGTGGTCAGCACCCTCTGCTACAAACCAGTGTCCTAGATGGCAGATATTGGTGTGGTGGGTAGGGTTACTGTGTGTTAGTAGTCGGTGCTTATAAACAACACTAGCTCCAATGCCATGTCAGGCTCAATGAGGGATCTGTGTTCGTGTGTGTGCAGGACGAAGCGGCTCATTGTGGACGTCATCCGTGTGCAGCCTGGAGACACTCTGACTGAGATCCTGAAGACTCCAGCCACATCTGAGCAGGTGAGAGCATGAGCCTGCGACCGCGCAAGACATGGGATGCGGCACACAGGACATGAGCGATGATGAGAGGGAGACCAGTGTAGGCTTTTGCCACCACCAGTGCGTTGCGTTTGCGCAGCTCTGGTCAAAAAGTATGACCCTGGCATAGAATGAGCTGTCTTCCAGAGGAAAGAGTTTTGAATATAATAGGTGATGTTTGGTCTGCATACCTCACACCCTGGCTGTTCACAGATGACACAACCTCAGATTGTCGTGTAATTTTACAAGTTAACATGATGTCTGCTAGAGGGAGTAGAAATTATATTTTTGCATATTAACTATATTTTTTTATAATAGAAAATAGTGCCATGATAATTGATAGTGTTTCGTCTTGGATGTGAAGTTGATGGAAGGAGTAAGAAGTGCAGCGAGCCAGGACAATGGTATTCTGAAGAGTGTCGAGGATTGCAGAGAGCAGGTGATCTCCCAGTGGGTGGAGGCTGTCTGAAGGTGTCCTCAAAAGGCCCTTGCATGGAGACACGCCTTCTGACCGCATGCAAACACGTGTGTGGTGACGAGTGCAGGAGGTGGAGCACGGCATGATGATCCAGAGGAGGGCCATCATGGCAGCCAAGACGCCCGAGAAGATGAAGGGTGGCCAGATGCTGGCTGAGGCCGACCAGCCACTGGAGCAGAAGAAGCGAACCATCACCAAGAACCTCACAATCCTAGAATCTGCCTCCCTCGTGTCATCGTCCGGCAACTACCAACTGCTCATCAATGACATCGCCAAGGTCTCGCCAGCGCCGCGCCCATACCGCTGTCTGATCAGTGTTGCGTTACGGATCTGGGTCAGTACAGTCAGCTGTTGATGATCCAGGGTAATGGTGGGAAGAGTTACTCGGATAACACAAATACATGCGTGATGGAAAACATACGTAAATTAGGCTGTACAAAGGAATGGTTTTGTCTACGTAGAACATAACTCGATACTGTAAAGTGTCACTTATATTTGCTTCTAGTAATTGTTTGTTCATGGAGTCTTAAGGGGTAACTGATAGTGTGAACATTCCTCCTTTTACCTATAAAATCCTTAGCTGCACTTTTGAATATTTTTTGGGAGGGTCCTGATTGCTGTGTTTTGCAGCCTCCTTATTATTGTGTAATTGTTGTGCTGAAAGAAGTCAATGCTTGGAACAACAGAACTTGCATACAAGGAGATGGCAATTCATAATGTAAACACACGTCAGCAACATTGTCCTGGCATATATATGCTCGACACTTTTTTATTGTCATATGGGCAACCACCAATCTCTGTTGGAAGTAATAAATTAAAAGTTCTACATGATCATGCCTGTTAGCTTTTTAAATGAGTTTGGCATAAAAATGGCGCAAGCTTTGACCAGTGCAACTACAATAAACAAGTTTCTCAGAATGACTGTCGTCAACCGTGACATAATATGGTTTATTATTTATTGTTCACCTTCAGGACATCCGAAATCAGCGTCGCTATCGGCAGAGGCGAAAGGCGGAGCTGGTGAAGTTGCAGCAGACTCTGAATGCTCTCAACTCTAAGACGACCTTTTACGAGGAGCAGATCGATTACTACAACAAGTACATCAAGACCTGCCTCGACAACCTGACTCGCAGTGGCAAGTGTGTAACGCCTGCTATTGATTAGACATCACACTTCAGATTGTATTGTCTGCAGAGAGTTGTGGGTTGGGTTCTATGTGCGTTTGAAAAAAAACTGGGCATTGTCAGTGAATTGGACTGGTTCATTGAACATGTCCTTTGGCCCTTTCTTCACCAACTCGCACTGACCAGCGTGGTGAAGTATGGTTAAACAACCTCCTCGACTTATACGGCATGGGGAGGCCTTTATCCAGCAGTAAATGATATCTAAATAAATCAGTCTTTGAAGCAATTTCAAAATCCACCTAAAAACATTTACGTTTACAATCTTTTGTCGATATTTCCTTTCGCTGTCGAACAGCTGTTGCTTGTGTTAGTGAGGCTGCGCTAATAGATGAGCGCCCACGTGTGTTTAGGAACTCGCGGAGATCGGTGCATCAAGGCAGCGCCAAGGGTAGTACGGGCAAGAAAGTGAAGCAGACGAACCTGCGCTACACGGCGGCGCGGCTGCACGAGAAAGGAGTGCTGTTGGAGATTGAAGGGCTTCAGCCCAGCCAGTACGTGTGCCTCTTGTTTCCACCACGGCTGACTCGACACGCGGTCAACTTCCCGAGTGTTGTGATTGACGCGTCTGGGTTACTGGATGCATTGACCCGTGACCCAATGGATTGGCATTCATCCGGGCTCGTCAGATCTCAGACGCTAAGCAACGTTGAGTCTGGGTATTCCTTGGATGCACAGTGACTGGGCACCAGGTTGTTACAGCTCGCAAAGCTACATTATGGGCAGCGCAACAAACTGCATAAATATTTTCCTACCTTCAACCAATGACTGGCATAGTTAAGAATGG
>JAZEWT010000015.1:18350563-18367736 GCA_036362905.1 Mordacia mordax
TCTTGTCTCACCACGCTTAGCCATTGACCATCTTAACCCGCAGATTTAGTTTATATTGTTGCAATGTTTGCAGAGGTATGGTATGGGGGGGGCAAGTAACCAGTTCCTACTCGCACGGTTTGTTTTGACAGCGTGTTTAGTAAGCACTAATTACGACCTTGCAATGATGCTCGCTTCACATAATGGACAGTCATGGATGTCCCAGAAATGTCCCGGAGGCTCACGTATGTTCCGTTCGTAATTAAACGAATAGACAATCGATGAATCAAACGCAGCTCTTGTAGGTACGGACATGTGCCTTGAGCTGGTTTGTCCGATACGAGTTTGATGCTCCATTAGAACAATGCACCTGAACGTTAAGAATGGACCGTTTTAAAATCTGCGCGATGATTCTTAGTCACTAGCGCCACATGTCGGTGAACCTCAGCAGGTCTAAGTTTTCGTATTAATATCTTCAAACTCTTGTTTGGACAGCCCCAGTCACGGACAATATAAGAGCCGTTTGCTTATGTCGTATTGTACGGCCCATTGTTAACCCACTACCCCACAAGGGCCTCCCTACTCTGAGTCGCGCGGGTTGTTCGACCATACTTCACCACAATGGTTATTGCAGGTTGGTAAACGGGATGGTATTAGAACCTAGGACGGATGTTATTAGTGACCGGGGTACTTAAGTAACCTTGATCCTTGATGTACTTGACGTTCTGCGAAGTACAATATTATATAAATCCGAAATTATATTAAAACTATATGGCAATAATCGTTAAGAATACATCATATCATTGTTCAGTTATTCTTTTTTTTTAAAACCTAGTGTAAACAAGCGTGGCGTACTGTATTGTTATTTCTCAACTCATGACTGAATAGATAGCTTGTGTCACGTTTTAAGTTCGTGTTGTGATCTGGAATATTTACCAAAGTGGCACAGATTTAGAGGCTTACATTGGCAGAAGTTAGTGTTCGTGGCTGTGTGTAGATGTTTGAATACCGCAGTTGTGTGTGTGTGTTAACCGGCGACAGATCGATGAAGTGGCAGAGGGAGCGGTGAAACCACCATCCAGCAAGTATCCCATCTTCTTCTACGGTACTCACGAAACGTACGTAACCTGTCCAACTCAGGAAATATATCTCTCTGATGGAGCGTCTTGTATATGACTGTGTGTATGTCCACACTGAGGATACCGTGTTTTAATACTCCCCCATTGATTCTGAACGTTCAGTGTTTCAGATTTAAATTGAACTCTCGCACTGCCGTCAACCCTCTTAAGTACTCTTCTGCCTTTATCCTGTCATTAGATGAACGCGTTACACACTTGGAACGACATCGCCCATTTGATGGGTACTCTGCTAGTATAATAATAAATATTACCATCACACTCTCTTTGCCCCGTCAATTGTTTTATTGCAATGGCGAAACAAAGAACATGATTAAAACCATGTGTGTGACTTGCTGACTTTCTCTGTGTAACGCGCCTTTTGCTCCGAGTGTAATACATTAACATTTGGTGGACAGTTATCGATGTGTTGAATCTGTTGAGCGTGGCTTGAGTGTTGTGGTGATTATGGCACTCATGTAATAGTCATCCACCAGGGTTCGATTCCTGGCCATTCATACCTTTGATGTATGTAAATTAATCTAGCCTGGGCTTCACTGACTTGAACGCAGCATAAATGATCACCCCCTCATGAGTCGTGCCAGTCTCAACAAGCGCTCACCAACAGCACATGTACCCAAGTCTACCCAAACGCAGCGGAGGTTTCGTGTATGTGTGCTCTTACGGGACTTGCCTCTAAAGTCGATGAAGGCTATATGGGGAATCTTTGTTTTGTGTGTATGTGTGTGTGAGACAGGGCCTTTCTAGGTGTGAAGGATATATTCCCGTATCTCCAGACCAAGAACAAGTATGGCAAACCTAATAAACGCAAGGGCTTTAACGAGGGCCTCTGGGAGATTGAGAACAACCCTAATGTCAAGTTCTCCACTCTGAAGGTGTGTGTCTCGGTGATCTGTTTGTCGAAGTCAGTGTAAAGTGAATTGATGTCTTTTAATTGGCAGCTATTGTGCCTTATGCATATTATTATTTTTTCAACCTGTTTATCGATTACATATATTTAAGCAATTATTTTGCCGTTCATATTTTTTTGTCTCAGCAGTTAGGTTATATAGTTACATTGCTATTAAAATTGTACTAATTAATACTTTAAGTATTTACAGGTGTTTTCATTATTGTAAAATAAATTAAACACCACCTTGCATAAGAGCAATGCGCGTAAAATTTTTTGTTAGTGCACCATTCTAAACTCCGACCAATCCTGTTAGGCAAAACAAAACATTAATTTCAACAGATTACCATTTCCTTTCCACAATTGTATTCAATGAATTATTTCAGTCACGGTGGCCCAGTGGGTAGCGCTGTCGCCTCCTCACAGCAAGAAGGTCCCGGGTTCGAATCTCGGCTCGGGTGCCTTTCTGTGTGGAGTTTGCATGTTCTCTCCCCGTGTCCGCGTGGGTTTTCGCCGGGCACTCCGGTTTTCTCCCACAGTCCAAAAAACATGCTGCTGTATAGGTTAATTGGCTTGCAGACTAAATTGTCCTCAGTGCCCGGTGATGGACTGGCGTCCCATCGTGGGTATATCCCTGCCTTGCGTCCTGTGTCTGCCGGGATAGGCTCCGGCTCACCGCGACCCTATACAGGACTAAGTGGTTCTGACAATGAGATGAAGTATAAAAGCCTTCGCGTTTAAGGATCAAAAGCTTCAGAATATTGATGGGCCATGTAATTATAACTTTAAAGTAGGAAATTACTATTCATGAATATTACACGGTGTTTCGTGTATCACTTCGCCCGTTTAATCTACTCACAGGCACAGCATAGCGTGATTATCATTGCACCCCTGTCCGACATATCTCCACCACATTCCGTCGCACCTGCCGACAGAGTTCAGCCCCGTCGGAGAGCGGCAGCGAGGCCAGCGAAGCGGAGGGGAGCGAGCCGTACGGAGGGCCGCCGTCCCCCCCAGTGAGAGACAGCAGCGACGGAGAGCGAGCGCCATCGGACATTGAGGAAGCGGACGCTCCGGACAAAGTCGCGCCAGCTGCCAAGCGCAAAAAACCTGACGTCGTCTTGGATGCGGTGCGCATCGTGTCTCATGCAATACATTGAAAAAGAATACCAAAATAAATCACTCTTCATCGTTCATCCTTACTGATTACGGAAAATTAGGTATAGTTGACCAATATTTTATGAAGTTAAGTTGTTTGCTTTAATGCCACTACTGTAATGTTTCGTGACGTATCTTCTATGAGTGAAAAATGTGGATCATTTTCTGCTGTTTAATGCTGTAATTGACATGACAAGGCATGACATTGACATGTGATGACGTCACATGATGTCATAGCTACAACTTCAGCTAATGCAATAGGCCTTTACACATGTGGTGTAATGTATATTTATTATGCATTATAATTCAGTGCATATTGCTAAAGTGCTAGAAAGTAAGAATAATACCTCCTGGAACAAATTTGATGTGTTGGAGCACTGAGCTGACATGGTTGTAAAGTAAAACTCCGAAGTGTGGCTCTAAGTCCCTGCACTTTTTCCCCATTCATCATTTGTCCGTGTCTTTGCCAGTGTCAGTAATTAAGCGCTCATTTGCATTTCAGCCAGCCAAGCGAGTGAGGCACTCGTCCAGCGAGGAGGGTGGAGCTGCGGAAAGCGGAGCGGAGATGGAGCCATTCCCCGAGGCTTCCCGCAGCCCTTCGGGCTCTGAGTACGAGGAGGAGAGTTCTCACGACTCAGACAAGGGCAGCGATGAGGTGGATACGCCTGTGCCTTCCCTCGAGTATCGCGAATTCGTGGTGCGCTGCAGTAATGCCATCCTCCGCCGTCTGATCCGAGCGCTGTCCGTCTGCGTGAAAAGAGAGGGTGCCTAAACTTAAATATGATCCTGAAGGGACACAAGCGAATATAAATGCAACTATAGCATGTAATTGTGTTAAAACTGTCCAAATTAATAGGAAGGATTCCCACGCCCTTCCCTCCCCTCCAGCAGAACTGCTATTCAAGCCGACTGTTTCATTGTGGTCCACACATGTCTTGTTTCCTGTGTGTCTGGCACAAGCACTAATGTGATTGAAGTTAATTATATATGTTTCAGGACAAATTCCATTTTGGAGATTATTACAGAATTGATAGCTTATATTTGATCCTCGTATAATGTAATACATTTCGTTCAATGGAGCAAAACACATTTTACAATATGCACAAATTAATGTTTAACACTAACTTTGCCTTGCATTCTACTTTAGTTATATTTACAACATGTTATAGCGCAGCAGATTAGGAGTCTCACTCATCCGGTTTACTTCTATGTGACCCACTAAGCCCTCCTGCAAAATAATTGTCTGAAGTTGTGTGCCACTGTGCTTTCAGTGTTTCCGCTGTAATCAGTTCACAAATTATCATTGTATTTCCCAATTCAAAGGAACATAAAAGCTTGTTTATGCTTAAAACCCTGATTCAGTTCTCGGTATTCCTACTCGTATGTAGGCATTGAATTTGTCTTAACGGTTCTGTGTTTAATCCACCGTATAGGACTTTTCCCCGGAGCGAGCAAAAGGGGGAACACGGGGTGGCCGAGCAAGCAGCGCCCCGGCTCGCGGAGGAAGGAGGAAGGTGCGGAACTCCACGCTGCCTTCATCTCGCATTGACGGCAGCTGTTGTACGCACACGTCGAGTCGAGCTCAGTGTTGTGAGACGTGTCCCGTTTTCTCCCGCAGAAGTCCAAGTCCGTATCCGAGTCCGAATCGGAGGAAGCGGACGATTCCAGCGTTCACGAAAAGGTCACACCGCCTGCCAAGTCGCAGAGACCTCGTCCGGCCAGCTCGGAGAGCGACTCGGCAGAAGAGCCGCCGCCGCCGCCGCCCCGCGAGATTTCTCCACCACCCCCTGAGAGAGGTGCCCAGCACGACCGTGCCACTTACAGATCATTGCACATTACCGTGGCGTTACCGTGGCACAGCTTGGGATGGAGCCACCATAGGCATGGAATTCCACTAATCTTTAGGGAACGTGTTGTGATACCCTTGCATGAATGGTCTTGGTTTTAAATGAATGTACGTTTTCCAGGCGCGGTTTATGAGAATTGCTCTTAGGAGATGGGTTTTTTGGGATAGACATGTCTAGCGTTCCCCCTGGTTTTGTTGGAATGCATACTCCGAAAGTGGGTCAGTGTCACTGTGTGTTTCTTTCACAGTGGTTGAAAAAAAGGCTCCAGCAAAGCCTCGTCCCAGGAAGGTGGAGAAGCCGCCGTCACCCGTCTCATCTGACTCCAGCAGCGAGAGGTGAGAGCATCACCGCGTGATGGGCACTGTGACGGGCCCTCTGACGTATTGCGATAATACTAAGAGCTCCGGTGAGAGAATTACTTTCAGTGTTGCAAAGCTTGCTGAGATAAACGCTACGTCTGAAATGTTTTTTGTTAGAAATGATCACCGTCATTATCAGCCGTGATCGATAAGCTGTTGATTGATGATCTCCCTAAGCCATTGCCATCGTTAATTGTATTGATAGAACAATCCATTTCGCATGCGCACATTTGGTGATTTTTATCCGCAGTCCACTAATGATTGGCAGTAGTGAAATTGTGGTTGGTGGTCAGGACGACTCTCGGGAGTGGCACCCAATATATAGAACAAGTCGAACCAGTGGGCCGCTGCGGAGATGGAGTGATGAAATAAGCTTGTGTGCACGAGCTAGATACATTTATGGATTGCCGAATTGTATAACCATGAGAGATGGGGATAGCTAGATTATGTCTTCATTCAGAAGTGGATCAGTCATGGCTGATGATGATTATACCATGCTCATGAGTTGTGTGTGAGTGTGTGTCATGCTGTGTGTGTGTCTATATGGTCTATTCGGTCCAGAGTTTAATCTTGTAGAGTGTCATGGTGGGCTGGAGCCAGTCCTGGCAGACACAGGGTGCAGAGCAGGGTTATATCCAGAATGGTAATTCAGTCCATTGTAGGGCGCCAAGAGCAGGCCAATTAACCGAGGTAGCAGCATCATGTCGTTGGACTTTGGGAGTAAACCGGAGTACCTGGATAATAACCCACACAGACACAGGGAAAGCATGCGAATTCCACATGAAGTCTCCCAAGCTTGTTAATCGAACCTGGCGTCTTCTTGCAGCAGCACTGCTCACTGCGCCATTGAGCTGGGCACGTGTAGAATCTACGCACTAATGTGCGGCCGCGCCCCCGTCTCTGTGCGCGCGCGTTCGCGGGCGCTCGCGATCGGATCGCCCGCGCCCCCGTCCCAGCGACGACGGCGGGGACCGCGTGAGCGAGTGGAAGCGGCGCGACGAGGCGCGACGGCGCGAGCTCGAGGAGCGCCGGCGCCGCCAGGAAGAGGACGAGCTGCGCAGGATGCGCGAGCGCGAGGAGGAGGACCGCCTTCGCGAGGAGGAGGAGAAGAAGAAGGATCGGGACGACGGTAAAAAGGACAAGAGGAGCAAAGACGACAAGAAGGACCGGGAGCCGAGGAAGGGCAAGAAGGAGGAGGTGAGGAAGAAGCCAGCGGAGAAAAGTCGACCGAAGCCTTCCTCCTCCTCTTCTGACTCCGAGGTGGAAGTGGTGAGTGCTTTGTTGCCTCTCGTAGTCAAAGATCATCGCTGTTGTGCTAAAACGAGCTTGTCGTTATATTGCGTCAACAAATGACTTTGTAGAATGTCAGCCGTATGTACGCTGTTAGTAGACTGATGCCCAACAAGAGAATGCGGAATGGTTTTTTTTCCTTCAAGATCCACCTGTTTGAATGTGTGTCAACGTTGGATAAGTAAACAATGTTGATGTGCAAGGCTGTTGTCCACTGTAATGTCTCATCGCATCTCATTGTCAGAGACCGCTTAGTCCTGTACAGGGTCGCGGTGAGCCGGAGCCTATCCCGGCAGATACAGGGCGCAAGGCAGGGATATACCCACGATAGGACGCCAGTCCATCACAGGGCACTGCGAGCAATGTTAGTCCGCAAGCCAATCAACCTATGCAGCAGCATGTTTTTTGGACTGTGGGAGGAAACCGGAGTGCCCGGCGAAAATCCACGCGGACACGGGGAGAGAGAACATGTAAACTCCACACAGAAAGGCACCCGAGCCGAGATTCGAACCCGGGACCTTCTTGCTGTGAGGCGACAGCGCTACCTACTGGGCCACCGCGCCGCCCCCCACTGTAATGTGTGTAATTATATTCTGCTGGATTGAATGGGTCCATAGTGTGAGAGGAGCATTCTTGCCTTTACCATCAGACAACCCAAAGGCGTGTGTTTTAACAACGCATACCCATGATGGGACACAGTAGAATCATTTCCCAAGTTTGCATGCTTATATTGATGCTGCTGGAAAACATTGGCGTATTAAAGGCTAATATGCTCCTGATAACAATTGCACTTCTCGAGCTCTTTTCACCCGAGGGTCACGAAGCGCTGCACAGAGCTGCGGAGAGAACAGCATGTCAACAACAACAATATCAGGACAGTTCAACTGAAAGTCAAATAATGGCTACAAATTATAAAAGGACAATAAAATAAGCGATAAAAATTAATTCTTCCACAAACAAGGAAGGAATAAACGTTCGGAGCACTCGCAGGTCGGTTAGCGAGCCATCATCCCGGCACGACAACATTGAGCCGCATTAACGGTCCTAGCCAGATGACTTGAAAGCCTTACGCAACAAGTGAGTCTTGAAACGAGATTTGAAGATGCCCAGGGACTCGGCTGATCGAATCTCTTATCGAATCGTGGACCTCAGTGCTTGCTATTTTGGTGACGGGACATTCTTGTGTGGATTCTAATAATGTATTACATTTATATAGTTGTGCCTTTCACCCAGAGGCCCCAAAGCACTGCAGGATATAGAGGTGGTGAGGAAGCAGCCACACTGGCATCTGGCGCCAACCTGGCGGACACTGCGTCCCCGTGCATTATAATGATATATGCCAATTAATTAGTGTTTTTGTAGTTGTGGGAGGAAACCGGAGAACCCAGAGGAAACCCACGCAGAACATGGGAAGAGCACACAATCTCCACACAGAGAGGCACCCAAGGCGACAATCGTATCACCTCGGTCAGGAGCTTCTTTCTGCGAGGCACAGATGTTACCGCTACGCCACCCTGCCGTGTTGCCCCGATTCCACTGTTGAATGTGCCCACACTAACCGACTAATGGGCTCCCGAGCAATGTATCTTCAATATCCATGGGCTTCGGGCGGCACTCTGCACCTCAGTGACGTTATCAGTCAGCCCTTATCACCATGACGTCAACGTCTACAAATTGAGTTCCCGAGTAGCCCATTTAATTTTATGAGTCAATAAAATATAAACTAATCAAGTCAATCCAGCCATCTACTCAGATTAATAACGTTGTGGTGTTTTTATAGTTTCAATGTATTGTCCCGTTTTTTCCCCATAGTATTGAAATCCTTTGACAGAGCCATCTGTGCTATTGATGCCCTGCTACTGTTTAAGTCTTAGGCTCCCAAGACCTTTTTTCCTCATCCAGTGATTGATTGTCTGTGCTAAAATAGAAATTCAACTCTCTGTACATTATCTTGAGATACAGTTGCATATATATATGCTATATACATCTGCATTGTATTCAAATTTAAGGTTTATTGCCCATCAGTAAATTCGTTACAATTAGCTCTGTTGAGTTTCAAATCAGTCGGTGTTCCTGCTACAAAGAATTTAGTTGTCAGTTTTAATACCTCCAAAATCATTATTGGGGGAGGGGTTGTGGGGTTCGGTTGTGATGCCTTTGTCGTTCGCCGCCTGTCTTTGGCGCAGGTGAAGAAGGAGAAGATGAAGAAGGAGAAGAAGGAGAGTGCTTCGCGTAGGGCGCCTCCCAAGAGGCAGCCTGACCGCAAGCCGGCCAAGGAGAAGAAGTGAGTGCCTGCTTAACATCACAAAGAGTCGGTCGATGGTGATAGACGTCAGCTTTCATTAACCGTGTATACACCCTGGCGCCTCCGAATCAACGGGCGCAATGAGCCCGGAGAATATGCGTGCATTAAAAATAGATATTATTGTTATTATATTATAAATATGCCATACTGTCTTCCTTGATTGAAGAGTAGCAAGTAGAGCCTTTATAGTAGCTCTCAGAAGCCCAGCCCATACCCCTCGCCCTTGAACGTCAAGTTTGTCCAACTCACAAGAGTCTCTGTTGTTTATTTTATAACAAGCACAACAGAACCTTTCTTGACACTGCCAGAAATGGTAAAACCTTATCTGGGTAAAACCCTTTCTGATTTTACTTCAATGTCAGCACTGTAACAAGTTTTGCCCCCAGTTTGATTAACCAGCTCACGTCTTGACATCTTACCTAAATCATGACTAGTTCTCGGTATAACTAGATTAGGTCTAATCCTAACATTTATTGCACTTGGCCTAACATTGCTAGCCTTCACTACAACAAGCCAATCTATTAATAATCCGTGATCAAAATTTGTTCTAACCATAGCAGATACCTATCATTCCAAAGCCAGTTTTAATCTTTCTTAATGACATCTCTGACATTTGCCCCTTGACAAATCTAGCCCTTGTCACTAACCCAGGCACTCATATAATTGGGTAACCGCTGCATCTCTAGATCTGTGGCTCATATGTCCCTGTTGCCAAGTATTTAAGAACATGATCTACAATGATGCAGAGCACAGTGAGTCTTGGTGACGGCGTAAACCAAGGCAGCGTTCCCCCATCGTGATCTTCTCGCTCTCATCCTCACGTTCTGCAGACAGCTGAAGGAAGAGGAGAAGGAGCGCAAGAAGCAGGAGAAACTGCAAATGAAAAAGGTGGAGAAGAAACGAGGTAAGTGTTTCAGTTTCAATCCCATCTCCGTTGCCTCTAAGGTTCGTTTCACCCGAATGATATCCTGTGAGTTATTTGTAGATTGCGTCAGGTTAAATCATCAGTCATGGATTATCGGCAATATAACATGACCTTTGATGCGTCATGCGGTAACGTCGGTGTTTATCAAATTCTAAAAACTGATATTTGGAATACTAATAGTAAAACCCGGCTGCATCTCCAGATCCCATATTTAGGAGGGTCCTGCATGTAGACGTTTAGCCAATTCCTTGTGAAAGGCAGATCAAACCTTTATCTTCTAAATGGATCATTAAGCTCTCCCTAGTCTCTGACATTAGTTTCAAGCTTTTTTAATAGAAATGTAATAGACTACCTTTTTGGACATTGCTGTGACATGACTCCCACACGTTTTATTTTCGTTTCAATGCATTGATGGCATTCTAACGCCACACTGGAATGCCTGCTTGAGCTTAGTGTCTTCGTGTCTCATCAGTGAGCTCCAAACTCGTTTGAGAACTGTCAGACTTGTTTATTTACATGCAGCTGTTGTTGGCTGAAGTTTTATCGATGTTTCTATTGACCTGTCCCATAAATATGCTCTATTTTCTCAAATATCTGCACAAGTAAACTGCAGGTGTATTATTAGTGATTTAAATTGTTTTACTGTTAGGTCGCCTAATTAGTAAAATTACGTAACACCAAGCATTTGCTTATCGTTGGAGTTGCTTTTCCTTCATTACTTTAATTTCCTCCACAGCGCACCTAATCCGAAGTGCTCTCTCCCATTGCTTCCAGCAGAGATATCCATGGAACAGCGGCTTAACAAGCTGCACGTGGAGATGAAGCTGTCCCTGAGCTACGCCAACCCCGTATGCACTGCGTGTCACGGCACCACGGCCTGAGCTAACAGGGAACGTGATTGTGCATCACGAGACTTGAATATGATCCAGCAGAATTGGGTAGCACGAGAGGTGGATCGATTCACACCCCCCCCCCCGGGTGACTCCAGATCCAGGGTCACAATTCAGTCAAATTATAGATTTTAAAAACTATCTTTGCAGCTGTAAGAAAGGATGGGATGTGGGGGATATGGGGGGTTGGAGGTGGGGGGTGAGGGGGGGGCATGTTACATTAACCCTTTGCATGCATTGTTAACGAATCGAAAACTTCTTTTTTTAATACATACAAATTTAAGATTTGATGTTAATCGACTGTCGATATGGCCAGGCCAGAGGCTTTACGGTATTCCAGTAGACACTTTCGTAAATATCAATAAAGACTGTGCGGTGCATCACTAGGAACTTAGCTCTGCACCAGCGGAGGCTCTTGGCTCTGCTCTGCTAAGGAATTAGCAATGCACCATCATTGTGTACTGGAGAGGTCATCAGAAGGCCCATCACACCATGTGTATAGAAGTCTAGTAAATGTGCATCTGGACAATGTCACTCGAGAGGTACAATCCAAATACTGTTGCGTGTGTTTCACCATCACCGCTCGACGTGCACTGCATGCGCCACGTAGGAATTTTCAATGAGTCTCGAGCTTGTAGTAGAATAAAGTGTGGTGCAGACATCTCCATAGGGTTCAGTGGTGGCACAGTGGTTTGCTCACCGTCTTTTAAACCTCACGACAATAGCTTGAATGCCGACCATTCGTAATGCCAGCGGTGATTAATATCGAAACGAGTCGTGACCACATCTTCATCTGCCTGTGCTGACCAGAATGGTGAAATATGGTCACAAAATCTCAATGACTGACACGGCCTAGGCAGGCCCTTCTTCCTGTGGTGGATTGACAGGATTGTAAATTAATATTCTCGCACACTGCATCGCGTGTTTTCAAATAACCTGCGTATACAATATTCACGAGCAATGGGGAGGACCAGTGCGATGTATTGCGTCGGATGCACGGGGAGTAGCTAACGGCGATTATTTGTCCTGCAGGATATTGCCAAATGTTTACAATGCATGGATGAGCTGGGTTCTCTCAAGCTGACGGCGCAGCTGCTGCACAAACACCAGGACCTCGTCGCCACACTGAAAAAAGTATGTGCCGTTTCCTGGTGATCACAAATGCCTCGTCCTCTGTTCTAACACGGGCGTTTAAGAAACGTTTATATAATGAGACGGCAGAGTGTAGTGAGTTTATGCTCTCATCCCAGTCACAATTCACTGTGCAGACACACAGCAATTTGGTTCCATATCAATTTTGGCTACATTCCAGTGCTGAGAATTGAAAAGATCTGCTTCTTGTACAGAACGCATGGCTGCTAGTGGTAGAATAGGTTGAAAGGTGCTGGTTGTTCTGCGATTCATTTTTTTGGGGCCATTCTGTGACTTCCACTGCTCTGTGAAAGTTGCAAAATCGATCCTTTTTTGTCTCCTGACGTTTTCAGGGTAATTTTGTGCTATGAATCTGATATGGGCTTGAATCCCAAGCATGTCTGACGTACGTGGCACTTAATACTTGAACTGGCATCACCAACCTATACTGACTAATGTGTTTAAACAATCCCCACGACCGACATGGTGTGGGGAGGTCTTCATCTAGCAGTGGATTTAAAAAGGTTTTAAACCATAATTTTTACACACAAAACGTACATGTATTAAAAGCAGAGAAGACCAAGGTTGTCCACATTTGGCTTATGTGCGGCTCTGAAAACACGCACACTGTACAGTGTTCTCGCAAGCGATTAGTGGCTTGCGTAACGGTCGTAAACTCTTTTACGGGCCACATTAAAAATCAACGACCGCTTTAGGGAGATGTGCTTTAATGCCGCGGCCACGTTTCACAAGCACGATCGTGCATCGCCACCACCTCCACGGGCACAGGCGCGGCGATATAAAGCGAACGAGGACGTCATGAAGAAGGCGACGTTCGTCTACAACAACCTGAAGAATGCGTTCGTAGGCCCCGGCGGAGGCGAGCGACCGGGCCGGGCCGGCGGGGATCGTCTCAGCACCGACAGCGCCCCGGGGGGCGCTGAGGACGGAGCGGAGACGCAGAAGCAGAATGACACCGGTCAGCTGAGCGTGGCGCCATCGCACCACGACTCTCGCCGTCCCGCATTAAGCATCCCTGCGTGTTCACTTTTCAGGGGGATGGAGGAACTGTTGGATTATAATGAATCAACTTGTCATGTTGTTTGGGGACTTAATTTGGGATTGGGGACTTAATTCTAAAAACATTATTTGGAAAAAAAAAAATGTATGCACTCTTTGGCCAATAACACCTGAATACATAGAAGATGCAGTGTTTGGCAAGTGCTGGCACCAGCCGACTGCGTTGACTGCCTTCCCCCTCATTTGCAGCACTGCGGTTCTCCATGCTTCTGCATCATTCTTTTTGAGAGCAAATAAATACTGCGTGCCTTATGTGCAGTAACTTATTATTGTTTGGTTTGTGCGCACTCTCCTATATATTGTCTTCTTTGCGGTCTCACTTGTATCAAACATTTTTGTTTCATACGTACTCTGTTCTCTGTTTTTGTTGCTACCGTAGTACCCGGATGGCAAGCCCCCTTACCCTAAACATTAACAGAGCTGTGGCTTACCGAGTCTGACCCATAGGCCGTAATCGTGCCACTTTCCTTCCAAGTTATTCTCACACTCATTGTCACCGTGAAGGTGATAGAGCGACGGGCAAAGCTTTGCCCAACTTTTGGGAGTTTAAGCAGACGGGAGAAGGCTGCTGATGACACCTCGTTGACTTTGCCTTCGATGATGTTGCCCTCGTGAGGTGGAGAAGACCTCAGCTTGAATGGGGCGATACGGAAGCAGGACATGGACGCGAGGGAAGGACAGACCCACGACACGACGAAGTCGGAGGAGCCCAAGGAGAGGTGAGAGCGTTGAGCGCCACGGACGTCTTCAATAACTCGTGCAGGAGATTGGCGTTAAACGCTCCCTTCTTCAGAGTGCAGCGATCCTGATGACGCACGTGGCTGATTTATTTAACGCATCCTCTAGTGTAATCTGCGTATGTTACATGTGTTCAATGCGGCTGACTATTGCTTGCCATTGTCACGGAAAATATTGAAAGGTGACTAAAGCACCACTGCCAGAACGCTTGCTGGGTCCATATGCACCTTGTGCCAAGCTGGATGAGAGATTTCTGTGGGCGAGCTTACCACGGTGATATAACTTAGCATTTCATGACGAATGAGGGTAGCATTGTACTAAAACACTGGTTGGAAGTAGTGCGTTTACCCACATGGCTTATGCTTACAGGCCATTCCATGTTTTGCCTTTTTATTGAGTTTACAGAGCACACACAGAGGCTGCGGCCTTACCCCTGAGTCTATGGTCTATTGTGAGACAATACAAGGGCAAAAATATACAGCACAACAGCTTCGGGCCAGACATCAATATATATTTAAAAAAATGTATGACTATTACTCAGTTGGGATTGCAGTAAAAGTTAATGTTGCTATGTACAAATACTTGGCAGGACTCTCCTGAAATAATCTTGAGACCGAGGCATTGTTGTATAAGGAGAAATAATAAGTGTTTGTGTACGTGTCCATGTGTCAGCGCCCATCTGACACCAGCAGCAGGCCCTGTTGAGAAGCCATCGACCGGTGGTCCGGCTGTCGCCACATCCACGGAACCTGCGAACGGGAGCTGAGACAACCACGTTGTCTGCACTGTAACATTTGGCTTCATCGCAGTTCTCTTGACCTCACACACGTGTCACACGCAATCATGGGTACACGTACACAGAATGCACACCTGTGCATGCGCACGCACCGCAAGAATACCACACATTCTCTCGCCTCAACCTTATAGCTGGGTTTGCACGCACGACGATGAAAAGTGCTGTGGCAGTGTTGCAAACGTGGCCCTGCAAGGGTGTGCGGGCAGTGTAGTAAAGCGACAGTCGCAGGAAAATAGCGTGGTTTTGCCAATGCAAATGCAGTTTTGCAGGTTGTGGGTTTATTTTACCAACCCCTTATATTGCTGGAGGAACTTCTGTTCATTTTCCTGCTCGAGGTGCCGTCAAATGTATAGAGCAGTGGCTCCCAGAGAGCTTATCTCCACTTAAAAGCCCCCTGTGGTCCAGCAGCAGAGGGACCGGTAGCAGACTAGTTGGCAGTCAGGGTCGAGTTGCTAAAGTAGTCGTTTGTAGTCCATCTCTAGTTCTACCCATGACATTTATTTAGTTGGTATTGTATATTAAGTGAGCCTTAAAAGTGTTGACATGGATATTTTGAAGCCACTGTTCTCACTAGTCAATAGATAACGGGGCTCGAGACCCTAAAACAACATTTGACGATAGAAAAATGATTCAATGCGCGCCACTAGCCTTGCTGATATGATGGGTTGCTTGCAACCTGTGCGAAGTGAAATATGTCGCAATGTCGATTAACGTGCAGTCTCCGCCTCTCTTTGCAGTGGGGGCACTCCCTTCACCTTTAAATGACTTTCCACCTCACTAAACAATTCCATCAAAGCACAAGTGTGATCACGCCGCTAAAATTTGGGTTCTAAACTTTGTGGAATGTTCACACATTGTGAACCAACAGGTGCCGTTTATGATACCTTTTTAATACTTATGTATTTGATGAATAACTCTGTGGGACAATTATTGAAAGTCTTAACGGTTTTAAAAACGTACACATTTAAAGCTGTGAATGGGGAGTTTCGCAATGCTGAGAGCAAGGTGAGGCTGGCTGTCGTGTTGCTTAACAACGGTACGGACTTCTAAGGAAGTGGCTGGTGCAGACAAATTATATCTGGACAATATCTGCCAATGTTGGAGTTAAAGCCAGTTGGCCTGGCAGTCTCACGCAGGCAACCTGTGTGGTTTTGCCTGGCATTACACGGAATCCCAGGCTTGTTGAAGTGAATTGTTGCAGCCACTTAGCCAGTGAATATTTAGGATGTACTGCTCGCTCCTGTGCATACTTGCCAAGGCCGCCGCTTCTCTAGTTAGAATCGCAGTTGTAGGCACTCGGACTGGCAAATTTCAGGTCTCCCTCATGTTAAGTTTTGTATGAATGTCCCAGTATGTGGTGTATTGCCGGCTTCCCAATGTTTTCCTCCGCTTACAATGCTGTGTACACACATTAGTGTTGCTGATGAAAGAGTAACCTCTTGATATGGTTGATTGTGCCGCAGTTACTCTGTTTCACACAGTGCGCACATGATTGGCAGGGTTTTTTTAAGACGTTTGATATAAATTGGAAAATATATGTGCTGTGCAGAGCATATTATGCCATGTGTGGATTTCCCTTCCAAATGTGTTAATTTTACCATCTAAATGGATTGGCCATTGATAACATAAATCTTGGCTGTTTAGATATGATAGTTTGTTATTTTTAATAATTATTTTATATTTGTTTCACAGTCTTAGTTATGCAGAAAAATAAGGAACCATTAAATACATAAAAGTGACTTGTACGGTGTCAGGCCAGTGACGTTTTAAGAACATTATTCACGAACCATTCAATAGGCGTTACTGCCTAAAGTTATACATGCTGAAAGTTCAGAAATACCCACCTTCATTATAACAAGCTGTTAAGCCACCTGACCAAAGAGAAGGGTATGGAAGAACCAGTTTGGTTGGTTGGAAATCCGTATCTGAGCAGTTTTAGAAGTTAACCCACTGAGTTTTTTTTTATTCTTTCCATATAAATTAGTGGAAATTGTTTTGCCACATATGCCACATGGACCAAATTATCAAGATCAAAAGCAATAAAAACAGACGCTTATGAAATCAGTTAAAATACAAACATCTTCGTATTTTTCCCCCCTGCCTGTATGCGTAGTCAATTGCGGCAAAACTGCTTGAGACGATACGGAATATAAAAAAAAAATCTGACCTGTTAAATATCAATATGCATCACAATATCTTCCAACAGTGTTGATCGTTGAAAATGTGTTCTACCACGTTCTTATTTACTGGTGGCTCTCCAAACAGCCTGTTCTCCCAGGGTGCGACCGACCCTCAGTGTACCCCTCAATGCATTGGGTTAACACATTCGCACAAGGCGTCTGTTCTTCAAAACGGCAGTTTTCAAAAAAGCCCCGTTTGCCGAAAGAACACCTGTCATCTTCCCTTCGAGACGTTTTCGCCGCCCAAGTTGGAGGTGTCCTCGGGCGCTCTGTCTGCCTCCAGCGTGGCAGGCGAAACGTCGCGAAGGAGAGCGGCTATCCCGAAAGAACGGCTTTTGTAAGCAATCATACGTCGAGTCGTGGAAACCTACATGAGTACACCTGTCCTCTTCATCAACAGATTCTCCTAAACGAATGGCATGACGAGTAAGGAGCATGTACCTGCTAAGCCCTCTTGTCGAGCCACTGTA
>JAZEWT010000015.1:18470068-18480724 GCA_036362905.1 Mordacia mordax
CTAAGGCTGTTCTGGTGATCTTTGTGTGTTGCGCCAGTGCCGTTGATAAACCCGGCCTTCACCTGCACCGTGTTGTCTGTCCGTGGTCAAGTGCGGCCGCTCTGCCTCTCCCGTTTTCCAGCCTTTGTCTAAAATCTCAGCGCCGAGCCCTCTCTGCCGATGCACACAAACCGCCAATTAAGGTTGACCTCTCTACTCGGCCTCCGCACCGTCGATCATTGATGAGAACATCGGTGGGATTCTGTTTTAAAACTCAACGTCTGCCAGCATTTACGGGATGGCTGCGGTGCGTTCGTAGGCGTTGTAGAACCGTTACGGTTCAAGGTGCTGCTGCTGTGATGGACTTCTTTTCTTTTCAAATTGTCTCCGCCGTCACAGTTGTTTTCAAATCTAACTTTTCCCACGCCCCCTCTCTTCGTCCAGGTGCCGAATTTGTGAGCGTTATGAATCGCATTATTCATTCATTATTCATTCATTGTCAATACCGGCTTAATCCTGTACAGGGTCGCTTGGGGGGGTAGGAGCCTATCCCGGCTAACAGAGGGCGCAAGGCGGGGGAATACCCAGGATGTGATGCCAGAACACCGCAGGGCACATTTATTTGGGGATAATTTACTTGGCAAGCCAATTAACCTCGGCAGCAGCGAGTCTTTGGACGGTGGAAGGAAACCGGAGTGACCGGTGAAAACCCAGCACTCGAGCCGGGAATCGAACCTGGGCGCTTCTTGCTCTGAGGCGACGGCCCTATTTTTGTTATTATTATCCCCACAACGTTCAACCTCGAGCCTTTTACCTCGATGGGTCCGACTCAACTGCCTTGACTATTACGTAAACACAACGCATGGTCCAGATTGTCCGCGACACCAAACACATCCGCGCCCCGTCGCACACTTCAGCCGGTAGCCTTCGGCGTGCCTGCGCGCTGGTGTGAGGACACAGCGGTTGGCACCACTGCGCCACGCACCCGGCAACTTGACTCTCATCCCCGACCGTGGCTACCGTCGGTTTTCCGCAATCCTGGGCCTTGCCAAGGTCAGCTCAGCTTCACGCCGGTGCCCGGCGCAGCACGTAAACATCGGCAACGGGTGTCGTGGAGTTAATCGCACCGCTGCGTTCTGGCCTTAACAGCTGCTCGCTAACAGCCCCATCCATGTTGGGTGGAGGGAAGGGGGGGGGAGGTGAGACAGGGTCTTTATGTTTGTCGACGTGTAATTGCTAACCTAACACTAATTGAGCTGGCACCATAAACTTCCTCATAGTGTGATCGCCTTAAACCGTTCAAAGGGCAACGCTGGAGACTCATGGTGGCGGCGGTTTGTGTTAAATGGCACAGTGTCCTCCGCTACCGGCATGCCCCGTTCGTAGATCTCGCTACGCCCCGGACGAATTTGCATTAAAACAACAAAGGAGGCATCTGTTCAGAATTAATTACCAAAGCTATGGCCAAACAGGCCCAGTTGCTCGCTCAGTGTGGGCTGGGTGCTACGGGGCCTCCACACTGATTTCAACTGAGACGGGGTTTACATTAAAAAAAAATACCCACGCCGCCGCCGCCGCCGCCGCCGCCGCCGCCGCCTTTCAAAGGCACTTTTATAAACGAGGATTGACACTGTGCCAATGTCTTTGTTGCTCTTTTTTCGATTTGAATTTGCAACGAACGAAGGAATGAATAAATAAATTAGACGAGCTGAGGCAAAAGAAACGCCGCTAATTTCGGTCTGCGGTGGTGGAAATTCCACATTCATGCGACGGCGATCAGTCTCTTGTCTGTCAACCCCCACTCCACTCCGATCCCGAATAGTATTCGGACTCTTGCGAACCAACTACTGCACCACCTGGCTGGATCGCTCTCCTTCACGTCGGATGCATCACCGGGTTTTGTTTCACGGAGAAAGATGAAACGTCAGGTAGAATGGCGAGAGCGACGCTCAAACGCGGCTATTCGGGAAGAGCAGCCCTTCACATCAGTTCTCATCACATCAAGAAGTGAAAATATAAATCGGTACGATGGGAATGTTTTTTTCCATCGTACCCTGCCAATGCCCAGCTGCTCTACGACATCCTGTTTGTGCACGCTGATCTCTCGGGCAAGCGCTATCCAGACTGGAACTGCTTGGTTTGCGACGTCTCATCAGACTCTCTGTATTCTGGGTGACTTGGTCGTAGGCACGTTTTATTAAAATATCAACATAAGCACGGTGGCCCAGTGGGTAGCGCTGTCGCCTCACAGCAAGAAGGTCCCGGGTTCGAATCTCGGCTCGGGTGCCTTTCTGTGTGGAGTTTGCATGTTCTCCCCGTGTCCGCGTGGGTTTTCGCCGGGCACTCCGGTTTCCTCCCACAGTCCAAAAAACATGCTGCTGCATAGGTTAATTGGCTTGCAGGGTAAATTGCCCGCAGTGCCTGGTGATGGACTGGCGATCCATTGTGGGTATATCCTTGCCTTGCGCCCTGTGTATACCGGGAGAGGCTCCGGCTCACCACGGCCCTTTACAGGACTAAGCGATTTCTGACAATTAGATGAGATGAGATCAACATTAGCATTATTCTGCTAAAGGAACAGTGTGTAAATATTTAGTTTCTGTGGTTGTAGATTTGCTTGAAGTTTCATATTTGGCTCAATAAAGATGCAAAAGAGTTGTTGGCTAGCAATGAGAACGACGACGTTAATACTCCTGCTCAGAGGATCACTCGATCTGGCCGAGGAGGCTGTTGCTATTTAAAATCAAAATCGTTACACCCTTCGTTATTAACATAATGTACCAACCACTCGGCCGTTACTGAAGCCTATTACGTGCAAACGACTTATTAAGCCCCGTCACGAGAAGCAGTTTCTCACTGAACAGAACGCTCGCCACATCACAAAGGTCACCATGGTTCATACGTTTTACGCACATTTATTTTAACGGGACACGAGTCACACAAGTGCGTAGAATTGTGATACTTAAATGAGTTTTTCTTTTACAGCGTGTTTCCCGTCTTCATAAAAATCCCATTGATTGTTTGATTGTAGAAAAAAACAACCCACCTCTATGCAACGGTGAATTATGCTAAATACATACGATCCGCATTTTATTCACGTTAAGGACTCGCTGATACACCAGCGTTGCCTTTCAACAGGGGTCCCGCTTTGCATTGTGTGCGGTTCTGCATTGTGGGAGGGTACGCTGCCTGTGCCAGGAACGGTGCCTCTGAATCATCATCACCGGGCCGATCGTGGCTCTTTCACAATTGCTCTAGTCTTCTGTAACTCTGTGAAACTTCACAACAGCCATATGCATAATGTCCACATTTTAAATATTGTTAGAGACTCGCCGAATATCAGCATTGCCCTTTAAGAAGAGTTGGCATCGTGAGTAGCACTGCCAACCCAGAGTTAGAAGGCCCTGGGTTCGATTACTGGCTCGGGTGCCTTTCTGTGTTGAGTTTGTATGTTCTCCCCGTGTCCGTGTGGGTTTTCACCAGGTACTTCGGTTTCCTTCCACAGTCCAAAAGACATGCTTCCTAGGTTAATTCTTGTGACTAAGTTGCCTCTGGTGCCCTGAGATGTAACCTGTTTACCCCCTCATGCTGGACAACTGTTAAAAACAGATAGCGCAATATTTCCTTCCATTTTAAATACAAAAAAAACCTCTGAAGACAAACGGACTACTGTTCGCCGTGTACTCTGTACATAAATGATCTGCATTCTGCGCAAGGGATTAAAAATGCCGACTCACAATGTGCCGCTGTGACCTTTGTCCAAAACACTGTGGGTGCCTCGTGGCTGCCTGTAAACATTACGGGTGTGACCCAGAGGTGGGCACACTCGGGTGACGCGACCGAATCTCACCGGGCAGCCGCTGCTCGCACTGGCTACCTATGAACTCCGGAGGGCAGTGGCACTTGAGGTTGGTGACATTGAAGCTGTTCTCCAGGAAGCAGGTCCCGCCGTGCGCACAGAAGTCCTCGTAACATTTCTCTCCTGCGTACCGCAGCGGTGGCGGGGAAACGGTGGCACGGTGGTTAGAGCACTGCCCTACTAACCTGGCAACCCCAAGTTGGACACCCGGTCGTGACAAGCGTGCAATCTCAACTGTTCCCGAGTATTTTGCTGATGAACCTGTGCTGGCCAGCACGGTGAAGTATGGTAGAACAACTTCCCCATGACCGACATGGCCAGAGAAGGACTTTTTCCAGTAGTCGATTGACAAAGAGGCTGTAAATAAGAGGGTTTCAAAAAAAAAAAACATTAGCATTAGGAGAATTGCTCCCAAGAGCTGCTCTTTCGGGATAGTCGTGTCTTTCGGGATAGTCGTGTCAAACGTTCCATCGTTTTTCATGACGTTTTGCCTCCTATGTTGAAACTAGAGACACACTCCACAAGGCTGTCCCGAAATAGCAGCTCTTAAGAGCAATTGTCAGCCACAGAAATCGACAGGCTGGCCCAGACATCTTGTCACCCCTCCCCACTTAATTAACCCCTAACATTTTATTTATTTTAAATTACCCTTATTTCAGACTAATAACATCTGTAATTTTTTATAATGCTTGCATTGCACACCCATTCGTATACAGACGTTAACGTTAAGATAATGAAGTGGTGGTGATGGAGGGTGAGGTCACGGGACATCTGGACCGCGCTGTCCATAAACGCGTTAGTGTTGGTATTCGGAGGCAATGACGATGACGACACGAGCCCTGCCATCCTCCCGGTCGGGTCACCACTCCGTCCCCCCCCCCCCGCTGCTGCGAAGCTGCCATTTGTGCCGGGATTCACGATCGGGGGGGAGGGGGGAGGAACGATCGGTGAAACGCAGCGACGATGACAACAACAACAAAGACGTCCGCATCTGCGCTACCAAACGCTCAGCTGTCTTCAGATCACCTCCGCTAGGAAGTAGTGGCGGGTGCTCCCCAACGAGCTTGAGCATCACATCATCCTGGACGTTACCTTAAACCGCACTCCGTCACTCTAATTAAACACTGTTTGTGTGTATTTTGGTATGTGTGTCCGCACTGATGGTACCGGGTTCGAATCCTTTACGAGCGCACATTTTTCAGTACAAACACCGAGGATTTTGTGCCTTATTTCAGCTTTACTTCCCACTCATTGACTACTCTTGTGAAATTATTTGAGCTCTAAATTCCAACTTTTGCACAAGTGCCACTACGACTTCCGCCGTTATCCTAACTTCCCTTGGCAACTGCCCTGCGTTTTTTTTCTCTCCCCCCAAAGTTCAGCCTCCTTTCCGAGACAGCTGTCCTGCAAAATCTGTACTTTTTCACGGAACGAGTCCAAAGTCTGAGATTTTTGCTATTTACACTTACAGTCCTCTCTCTCTCTCGCTTATTCTCTTTACTGCCCACGATATTCCCCGGTTTGGCTTGCCTCCGAGGTGGCAATCGGTAATCGTGACGTCAGGATGACGTACTGTAATAAACGTTCGGAACAACATCGCCTGCAGGGCTTGTACTCCGCCAGTCCAGTGAAAAAATTCCACGCTCCGTTTCCACTGCGCAAAACAATAAAACACCCCAGAGGCCAACGGGACCTGTCTTCATTCCGGCCTCGGCAATAATGGGCGGAAGTGGCAGTGTCCCGCACGCTTTTGTTTACCTCCTGAATAAGCGGCGACGCGCGCTGACGCACGCGGTTTGGAGGGGGGGGAAGGGGATGAATGGGCCATCAGTGTCACCGCAACCCTGTGTGTGACGGAGTGGTTTGTGAGTCGGTGTTCACACACAGCTTCTGTGTTTGACGAGGGGTGCGGTAGCGTACCCCTCACCAGACACACTGTGACCTCGGCGACCCGAGTTCGATTTCCGCTCACGACCAAAAAGGTCCGCTCATGGACCGCCCCGGAATAAGGTCGACTCAGCCCGAAATGAGTACTTGGTACGGTCTGTAAAGTTGAGTGCTGGGACGGCAGACGTGACTGGTTCCTATTAATAATAATAGCTGCACTTCCAGAGCGCTTACTATTATAACTTAATTGTTTAAAAGGTAAGGTTGGCTTTGTTTCATGAGTTTTAGCCTCTAAAAGACTGCTCTAAAATTAATAATAAACATACAACTGCGTTTTTGTTATGTTTTTCTTTGCAATCAGGTCTACTTACAAGCAAGCACTGACACATGTTAGCTTCAATAACTGCATATGAAAATATGTTTTAATAAGATAAATCATTTTATGTCATTGTTCATGTTTTGGACATTAAAACAAATCTTTGGAGTAAACGGGGCACGTGTCGTGTGCGTTTGAACTGTATTGATGCACATCATCGAACATGAATGTGTCACCTTTGCGAAAGAGGTCCTTTAAAAATGTACATTATTATAAATGTACCTTTCTGTGTGGAGTTTGCGTGTTCTCCTTGTGCCCGCGTGGGTTTTTGCCGGGTACTCCGTTTTCCTCCCACCGTCCAATGACACGCTGCTGCCTGGGTTAATTGGCCTGCTGATTACATCTCCCCCCAAAAAGTGTGCCCTGCGATGTAGTGGCGTAACATCCTGCCTCCTGGGTATTCCCCTACCTTGGGCCCTCTGTCGGCTGGAATAAGCTTCGACCCTGTGCCTCCCTGTACAGGATTAAGTGGCCATTGATAATAACAAAAACTAAAAAATATTATAAATTACGGACATTGCTCCATCACGGGATTGACAAAGGGCTGACTCGCTCTCAGTTATCATTAACAAGCGATTGGTTAGTGTCTGACCACACGCAGTGCGGTGCGTATATGTATCTGTGTATTTGCATTTGACGCGAGACTCCCACAAAATGCCCCCCCCCCCCGCTTTAACCACGGCCTGAGTGCACGTCTCCAAGTGTGATCGCCATCGGGACTAAGACTGACCCCGTCTGACCTCTAACGAGCCTCGGTTTTGCAAGCCGCATTAGCCCACGGGCTATAGTCATAATAGCATACTGCGTATGCAGAAGTCTGTTATATCCCCAGACAATAAATAAACAAAGTTTGTTTAGACCACGAGTCTACTGGCCTTGCAGAGGAACACTCTCACGTACTATTTCCTTTGCACGGTAAACACTGGCTTGGTTTTGACCCTCTGGGTCTGTATTGTTTTATTGCAATGATCATTTTACCCTTGTGTCTTTTTCGGCTTATTGTCTGAATTTGTTATTCAATGCGTCTGAAGATTGTTTTTATTTTCTTGCCATGGTTTTTTTTATGTAGAGCGCCTCGACTCACCCTTGTGATAAGGCGTTTGAAAACTCCAATAACTCAATTATCAGCAGAGTGGTGAAATGTGTTCAAACAACCCCCACGACCGACACGGCGTGGAGAGGCCCTCATCCAGCAGTGGAGCGACGTGAGGGCTGGAGTTCTGATACGCTTCATTACTCACTGAGTGGAGTAGCTCTTGTTGGAACCAAACGCCCAATCTACCACCAAATCGTCTACGCAACAAATTGCCAGCTAGCTGGGCAAAGCTGCAGTCGAACGGCACGCATTAGTCTCATCTCATTGTCAGAAACCGCTTAGTCCTGTACAGGGTCGCGGTGAGCCGGAGCCTATCCCGGCAGACACAGGGCGCAAAGCAGAGATATACCCACAATGGGACGGCAGCCCATCACTGGGCACTGCGGGCAATTTAGTCTGCAAGCCAATTAACCTATCCAGCGGCATGTTTTTGGACTGTGGGAGGAAACCGGAATACCCGACGAAAACCCACGCGGACACGGGGAGAACATGCAAACTCCACACAGAAAGGCACCCGAGCGGAGATTCGAACCCGGGTATTTTTGCTGTGAGGCGACAGCGCTACCCACTGGGCCACCGTGCCGCCCACACGCATGACTAATTCTCACAATTACAAGCTCAGCACCTTTCTTTTTGAAGAGAACATGCATACATACATGTTACAGCGTAAGCACAAAATCAGAATTTGGATGCTTAAGTTATTGTTAGAACTCGCACGATCTTGATTTTGATCTCAACTAATAACGCTGATATAAGGGGCTTTATATTTATGGTGGTAGAATAATATTTTAGCCCGCTGTTCTTGCGAAAGTTCGAGAACCGCAACAAAACAGAGTTTCATCCGTATGTTTGCTCACGCGGTGATTTTTATGCTCTGGCAGTCCACAAACTCGCCGTTGAGATCTCGCAATATGTGAAATTAAATGGCTCCATTCGACTGCCATTTAGAGAATATCCGTCAACTGACGACCAATGGCACGGGTTTATTTCACTGCCAAAAATATATTAGGGAAACAAGCACAGAAGCATTCATGCCTTTATTTATTATTTGGAGGGGGCCCATAAAAATCTGCAAAAGGGCAGTTGCACAAACCCGTTGGCACTGCATTAATTCAAAAATTTGGCAGTTTGAAGAACAGGACTGCAGCAGCCGCGAGTGTTTGTGCAGAGTGAGTTCTGCTTCTTCCCTTCACGACGCTTCACCCCCCACGTTGGAGGCATCGTCAGGCGTTTGGGCTGACGATTCTGAAAGCAAGTTTCGTACATAGAGCCGTGAAAACCTACATCAACACACTGCCACCTCTGTTGGACAAAACATTGGGACAAATCCGTGGGCAGGTGAAAAATAATATCTTCAAAAACTCGGCGTGGAGAGAACTACTCTGAATGTAAAATGCATAGTCTTCAGCGCTGTAACATCGCAGAGCTAACAAACGCCTGGACTTTGAAAGCATGGGAATACTCGAATACTGTATCTAGAACAATAGTACGCTCCCGAGCATTTCAGGACAGGTGGCAACTCTATTAAACCACGTCTTCCAACTTGTGTCGTGTTCAGTTACTACCACAGCACGTGACTGAACGCCTTTAAGGGGAAGTCAAGTAAGGCAGGGTCATGGTGCCAGAACATTCCGTGTTGGGACTTCATGACTGAAAAAAAATTAAACAAACAAAACGACAGCTCGAACTTCCTGCCGTGAACCCCCCTCCTCCCCCCCCATAAATAGATGTCTTCTCGTGAATGACGTGAATGTGTACATAGCCCGTCCTGATGGGTGACAAGTCCAAAGATCTTCCAGATGTTCTGCAGAGCTGACGTTGGTTACATACACGTTCAAGTGGACGAGATCGCGTCACTAGTTTATTAAATAGTAAAATACAGAGCCGCACAAAGAATGGACGATGGAAAACAAAACTGTTTCAAAAACTTATAATCTAAAGCACCTTTCTGAGAGAGGCTTTGAAACGTGCGGTCCCCCAGTTGTCATCAGACATTCGTTGCCAGCGTATATATTTGATAAGCCGCATGGATGCGTACTGTTTTGGGAGAGTGTGGTGCTCGCCAAAGCTGTTCTTGCGGGACAACCGTGTCGACACGGCCACGGGAAGCGAAACAACAGCTTTGGAAAGCAATCATCCATGCATCGAGCCGTGAAAGCCTGCGTCAGTACAGTGTGCTATTCATTATCCGAACCCCCCCCTCTAATCCAGCGGAGGGTCATGGCCAACTGGAGCCTATCCCAGCAGACACAAGGCGCAAGGCACTACGATCCATACCCAGGATGGGACTCTGACCAATCGCGGGGCATCGGAGTAATTTAGTCAGCAGGCCAAAACCCTGTTATTAGTAACTCATGAAATTAAAATCAATCCCTTTTTGCGGAAGTTCAAGAGGTGACCTAACAAAGTTACCACCAGACGAAACTGTCAGGAACCAAACTCGTGCCCCGAGTTCAGGGTTTACAATCCTCAACATTGAGACGCGACCTCAGTCTTGTTTACATGAGCAGTTTTGTCCCAGTGGATTTGCACTGAATCTGTCCCTTTTCGCTCATCCACAGAGCTCTACAAAGGCTTCTTGTTGCGTGCCGTTGCAATGTCGTCTACTGAGACCAACAGGTGCTCCCTGATGATATCTGGAGAGTCTGACCGCTCTTCCTTCAGCTGTTTCCGCAGCTGCATCCACACGGGGCACGCAAAGCTCCCCCGTGTAGCCTTAACAGACTTTTAGGGGTAAGCGATGTCAGCGAGCATCTGTGAGATGGCTGCCGGGAGGCTTCAACGACGGAGGGTGTGAGGTGGCCCACACCGCGCCCGGCCATCTTTGTCTCCCCAAGCGCGGCACTGATGACCATCATTAAGGCCCGCGGTATCGCTCGTCACTGATGCTGGCCGTGTGCTGACGTTGCCAACAACGGTGGGGAGTACAGTATGGGAGCACGATAATGTGGAATTTCCCCACGCAACTCGTGAGCTGTCTCGGCGGTGCCACAGCCATTGCGCGGTGTGAAATGAGACAAACTTACGACACGTCGGCTTTGCCACGAATCGGATGAAGTGGATGTGTTCCTCGTGATGTTATCACGCTCATCTGATCTGAAGTTAAGCGGAGATTGGAGCTGGCAAGAGTTTGGATGGGTCACCGTGATGCATACCAGGCTTTATAAACTAAAGGCTGCAGCATAATTTACCGTTGCGCTCTACACTAACGCAGCCCGCATTTAAAGTTCTGGTGAAGTATGGTCAAATAACCCCATCCTATCCAGGCGGGCGTGGGAAGGCCTTCATCCAGCAGTGGATTGATACATTCATATGCACATACCTCTGCCAAGATGTATTTATAAACCATTACGTTTATGGGCTAGTATGCAAATTTGGCTTACGGCGATTTCGCGGACAGAGGAGCGGCTATTTAAGCCTTTTTGTCGAATGGCGAAGTTTGTTTGGGGGAATTAACGC
>JAZEWT010000015.1:18525034-18537931 GCA_036362905.1 Mordacia mordax
GTGCACTGCAATGTACTTGGCGTCGCATCCTGGGTATAGCGCTGCCTTGCGCCCTCTGTCTGCCGGGATAGGCTCCGGCCTCCCGCGACCCTGTACAGGATTACTAATGATGATGAACTAAAAAAATATAATGCTAGTTAATTAATTGTCCGATAACATAACAACACATATGACACAGTGCTTGGCAAATGTTGGCACCGGCTAACTAATGTTCAGCAAGAAATTTCCAAAATAAAAATGAACACTGCTGCGGATACTTTTGCTGTTCGCTGTCTGCCCAAAGGCAAAGATGCCCCAAGTATCCATCGTAGGCTGTTAGGGCAAGTACTACCGGCGAGCACCTATGAAGGTCGACCCTGCACCTCGTCCGTAAACTCCTACGTCATTGTGCCTGCAAGCTCGATTAACGCTGTAGTCAGTTAGTCGAGACTGCGTGCGGGATGGGAACTTCTACGAAGGATTGCTCTTTCGGGATAGCCGCGTGTCGCGTTGCTCCTCTCTCAACCGCGACGCGTGTTCAACGAGACCGACGCTGCGCGCCACGTGGGAGGCGAAACCGAAACGTGGCGAGGGAGGGAGAGAGGGAACGCTCGACACGTCTGTTCCGAAAGAACGGCGATGGAGAGCAATTCGTTGTCGGTTCCCGATTAAGCCTGCGCACGCTCGCCGTGAGCCGGAGCCTATCCAGGCGGGCACAGGACGCACGGCAAGGCTACGCACCGAATCGAAAGCCAGTCCATCGCAGGACATTTGGGACATTGTTTTCCAGCAGGTCAATTGACCTGCGAGGAACCCGGAGAACCCCGCGGGAAAACCCCGCGTGGGCACGGGCAGAACACTCAAAACTTTACACACTAAGGCACCCGATGCAGAGCTTCGAACCCGGGGGGCCCTTCTTGCTGCGAGGCGGCAGCGCTGCTCGCTGCCCCACCGCGGTGCCGCCTCTGACAATTCCAGCGCCGTCTGTATTTACATCGGACACGCGAGTCGCCGCTGTTCGTGCCTTGGCAGCGGTGCGCCAAGCAGCGCTTGTATCAATAACGCTGCGCCCCTAAAATAGCAATAATAATAATTGCACTTCGAAGAGCGCCTTGCACCCGAGGGTCACGAAGCGCTGCACAGAGCTGTGGAGAGAACGACACGGACAAAGAACGTTAATAATAACGCAACGGTGCGGCGGCGGCCCTCCCTCATAGCGGATAGGCAGTAAGAAGTACTTATTTAATTATTTTGCTGTGTACGTGTGTGTATAGGTGTGCATGCAGGAGTATATATATATATATATTCTTATTGCGGCGGCCGGGCAGGGTGCTGGCCACCCGTCCCCTCGTGTGCCGTGCTCGCAGTCATAGGCGCTCGCCAACAGTGGCTCACCTCCGAGTCTTATCGAGCGGCGGGGTGGCGGTGAGCGCGCCGCGCGGGCAGCCCAACACCGCAGCGACAATCGTGTGAACGGCATCTCCCCGACCTCACCCTCCTCCCAGGGGCGACTCGGCCTCAAACGAGTGCCCGGTGCCGATGTGAGAACATCGGCACCGGGGAGACAAAGGCGGTCGGGCGTGGCTCCAGCCGCCCGCCCCTTAGCGTTGCGTGCCTGTTGTCCCAACAGGTCCTCAAGGGGCTTTACGGGGGCGGAGGGGCGGGGCGGGGACCTTTGCCTTTGTGCCAGCGCGAACCAGCACCGCGTTTGGATGCAAATTGAATTGTCCTGAAAATCACGTGGGAAGCGAAGCCCCCCTCCCCCCCCCCGCCCCCCCCCCCCATTTTTTTTTTGTTTTAATGGATTTTTTTTTTTTTTGAAATCGAAGGCGAATTTCCTTACGGGGCCAGGCAGGAATGCGTCTCACGGCGCAACGCGCGGCGGTAACGCTCCGAGCTCCGTGCGGGGCGAATGCCCGAGCGGGATGGATTGACGGCTGCGTCGCTTTGCTGAGTGGCTGCCCGCTCGCCGAGTCCGAGTGACCCAGTGGATTTCTGAGATGCTCGGCTAATAGCAGGCTTTGTGGCTATTCGCCGGTAATGCGGCGCTCGCCTCGTCGGGAATGAGTAATTTCTTAAAAAAAAAAAACCACTTTGTATCTGAAAGTCGCGTGCTGTCTCGAGCGCTGTTTGCGAGGCTCGCTGGATTGTTGATGAGCGCCGATGCGCGTCGCGACGGAGTGCTCAAGAGGGCTGTGTCGCTAGCGTAGTGCGAACGTGGGAATTTAAAGCATGATCGACGTTAACGTCGCGGAAGGGACATCAATGAGTGGGAAGGCGAAGCTCGGATGAGACGCGAAAGCCTGGATGTTGCGCAGAATAATGTGCGCTCAGGAATGAGTCGGAACCGCTGGGCTCAGCGCGGACACACGTGCGCACATACACAGCGAGTATCAAGAAGTCTCGAGCCAAAGCGAAGTGTGTTTATCCATCAGCAACAACGATGCTTCAAAGACTTCCTATGGGTCCACATTTCTGATACACCCCGCGTGTACGTACCTACAAACACTTGCTCCATTATATATAGAGATTGTGATCTGTGACTTGGAAACACTCGGCGAATGTCAGGGCTCACGGAGGGTCCCGTGCTGCATCGGCATCTCTGTCTGGCCATTGTTCTGTAACGCGTGATGGGGCTGACGTGGATGAACAAAGATAGAAAACCACAGAGAAGGCCAGCACACGAGCGAGGGTGACACTCCATGTGTGTCTCGTGGCCACACTTTGCTGCTCTCCACCGATCGCTTGGTATTGACCAAGCAGCGACCTGCTCAGCGTGCGTGGAGATTTTGTCTCGGCACAGAATGGGGGATCGCTCGCGTCTCAATGTTGTCGTGCCGGGATGATGGCTCGCTGCCTGCCTGCGCCTGTTCGGGAACATTTATTCCTTCCTTTGCTTGCTGAGCAATTCATTTTTTTCGCTTATTTTATGTCCTTCTCTAAATTACAGCCATTATTGTTGCTGATTTTCCGCTCTCGTGTCGTTGTTTTTGCGCATGCCGCTCTCTCCGCAGCTCTCTGTGCAGCGCTTTGTGACCCTCGGGTGAAGAGCGCTCGAGAAGTGCAATTATTATTATTATCATTATTACAAAGTGACCCCTTCACTGTGGTGGTGGTGTAGTGTAGTGGTGTGTGTGCGGACAGCATCAGAGTCGGCCACGTGTCCTTCGATAGGAAGTGGAAGAGGTCGTGACTGCAGTCTCGTAACAACCACGCAGTCGGTGTGGTCGCCGCTCTCTGCGCGTGCGTGACTATTGTATGTCCAGGAGTTGAACGTGAAGGTGGAGGCACTGCTCGCCACGAGAGTGCCTCGGGTTGGAGGAGCTGCAGTCAGACTCCTCCTCCTCCTCCTCCTCAAAGCTTCTCGTTTGCATATTTTGCCACGAGTATGTGTGGCTTTTGCAAACGAGACACTTTGCGCAAGGTGTCTATTTTGGCGTTTTAAGATCTTAAGCACCTGTACAATAGCCAGAAATGGTATAAACCTTTCCGACTCCTCCTCCTCCGTTGTGTTTCTATGACCCTCGATGGGTCTCTGTGCATCTGTATGCATCTCTGTGGGTCTCTATGAGTCTCTGTGTGTCTCTACGTGTCTCTGTGCATCTCCACGGCTCTCGTGCAATCGCACTATTGTGTGTCTATGTATCTGCGTCTCTATGTATCTCTTATGCGTCCCTTTGTGTCTGTACGAGTCTCTATCTCTATGTGTTTCTACGTATGTCTATGAGTGTCCATGCGCCTGCATGAACCTCAGTGTATCTCCATCGGTCTCTGTGCATTTCACTGGGCACTTATGTATCTCTGTGATGGTTAAGGATGCGCTCAATCGCTTGGGTCGACTGTCCACAGCCGCATTGTCGTGTCTCCTCATTACTCGTTCTATTCATGGAGATGTCACAATTACGAGCGGTTACATTACACGTGTGAATTATCTGCAAAATGTGTTTCCTTTCTGCGCTTAAAGCTATTAGGCTACGGACTCCGGACGGGGCAGCGAACAGTGGGTGTTGAGCTGCAGGCAGCGAGCAACAGATGTTGTATCGGAAAAGCCGCTGCTCGTTCGGGTTAGCCGTGGCGAGCGTCTCTTGGCACGCTCTACATACGCGCACACACTACGCACGCGTGACGCGTAGGGACACGTGTGCGCGAGACCGTGGTGCAGAGTTCTGCTGTCGGATGTGAAACCGACTATAGACTGAAGCGAGGCACTGAACACACGTAAAATTGATTACATTCATAATCGTGCTTCGTTATAAATGTGTGTCCATCCGTGCGCGTGCCTGGTATGTGTGTGCGTACTCTTTATGTATGTACTCTGTGTGTGTACTCTTTATGTGTGTACTCTGTGTGTATGTATTCTCCGTGTGTGTATGTGTGCTCTGTGTGCTCCTGTTTGACAGCGGAGGTCTCACTCCGAACGAGTCGGGCGGTATTATCTTCCAATCGGCTGCGTAACGCAGTGTGGAAATTGCCTGGCCTGTCCGCCACACGAAGCTTCAGGTCCTCTCAGCTGCGATCGTGTCCTCTCTTCTCTATGCTTCTGAAACGTGGACTCCCTTGGCGGAACATCTGCGCCGATATGAAATTCTCATGCCGGCCGCCCAACGATCCATCATGGGTTTGACCGGATTGGATTGTGTGAGGAGCTCACAAATTCTCGAAAGCTCTATACAGGGTCCCATAGGTGAGCTCATCTGGCTAGCGAGGCTCCGGTGGCTGGGTCATGTAGCCCACATGCTCAGCCACCGCACACCCAAGCAGCTTCTCTTTGGCCGGATAGACGGGGCTAAACTGGCGCGGCACGGGCTGGAGAAGAGATGGACCGAGGTGGAAGACCTGGAGCTGAGTGGAATTGCTGAAGGCTGACACCAGCGGTGTGAGGCTCGACCTCTGCGGAGGAGGATCGTGATGGACACTGGCCTGGCACAGGCGCCGTAATGACGTCACCGCCGCTTCGTGGTGGGTCGCGGTTGTTGTTGCGTGTTTGTGCGCGCGTGGGGAGCAGTCGTGTAGTGGCTAGCGCGCTGCCCTACAAACCCGGCGACCGCAGCTCGAATACCGCTCACAACTACCAGTGACGACCTTAACTCAGCACCTGCTGCGGTGTGTAGACATTGCCAGTAGGCAGGCGGTTGGGCGCGGTGCTGGGCACCCACCTTCTCGTGTGCCGTGCCGGCCTTCATAGGCGATCGCTAACCGCACGTGTATGTGGAACCAGTACTGAGTCCCCCCTGAGTCGATTCAGTCCCACTGGGGAGACAAAGGCGGCCGGGAGTGGTTCTGGGCACCCATCCGACCTCCTGAACATTATGTTCATTATCAGTCCTCGCTTAATAATATAGATTCACGCGTTGAATCGGAGCCAATCCTTGCAGACACAGGACGCAAGACAGGGCTCTACCCAGGATGGAACGCCAAATAATGGCTGGGCGCACTCAGCCAGCCAATTAACCTGGGTTGCGTGTTTCTAGACAGCGGGAGGAAACCGCAGTACTCCTGGAGGACACGCACACTGCGCACAGCAAGGCACCCGAGTCAGGACGCGAATCTAGGGCTCTGCTTGCTGTGAATCGGCAGTGCTACTCACCGCGCCATATGTCATTTGACGAGAGAGCAACGAGAAGATGCGTAGCCTCACTTTGTGGTGTGTATATAATAATAATTATAATTGCATAATTGCATTTATAAAGCGTACAACATCGTACGTCCTTCGCTGGTTTATAGTCGTTATGATTGATCTAGTCTGATGTTGGTGTTGTTGTTGATACGCCGTTCTCTCCGTAGCTCTGTGCAGCGCTTTGTGACCCTCGGTTGAACGGCGCTTTAGAAATGCAATTATTATAGCATTGCTCAGTTGACGAATCACACCAACTCATGTCAACAACACATGTTATAGTGCTGTTTGTGGCTGGCCGCTCAACGTCTTGGTACCTCGGGCTGTGGTCAGCAACGTTGATAAACACTCACTTCTTGTTGACACACTCAGGACCTGCCCCAACAGTCTGATAAGGCTCTACGGACCCACATCGGTCCGTTGTGTTTGCGTGTCTACCGAACATGTCAGTCTGTGAGAACAGTAATAGTGTGTTTATACATGCAGTGTACACACCTACATGTAATGTGCACACTTGCATGTTGTGCACGCACGTATATGCTCTGTATAATAATAATAATTGCATTTATTGAGTGCTTTTCACCCGAGGGTCGCGAAGCGCTTCACAGAGCTGCGGAGAGAACGGCGCGTTAGCAAGAATGGTGCCAGAACGGAAAATCAGGAGCAACGACATTTTTTTTTATATACACATCGTTGCAGAACAACAAGCATAAGATAGAGACGTATGCATTATTACAAAAGAAAGTGCCCAGTGAGCTTGCAAGCTCTGAATGCGGGATTCCTGCGACGCAGCAAACGTTCCGAATTGATGCAACGCAACAACGCATAGATCGACGGGGTACGGGAACTCAGAGCAACAATCTGTGTAAAGGTGAAACTCTAACCGTAAAAAGAGTAAACACTAACACGCACGACTGCACAATTAAACAAACTCACAACACCAGTTTGTACAGATATGACAGCCCGACCACGATCATGAGTGCACATACATGTAGGGTGTGCACATACATGTCGGGTATGCACATAGGACGCAAAGGTCTGTTTCACGATGAGTTACATACAAGACTGGGAAGCGCAACCAAGCAGTGTATTGATGATTGAGCGTTCGCGATGTTTATAAACTCTCCCAATATTGAAATCCCACATGTCACTTGCTCGTGAGTGTATACAGAAAAAAAATATAAGATGTGATTTAAGCATCGCGTCTTGTAATCCTGTGTCTTTGTTAAATAATCGCTGGGGGTTTTAATGAATGTGCCACCCGTGTATGTAATGACACTTGCTGCGTGCACGCGTGGCACATGTGGCTATGCACGTTTACAGCAGAGCACTGCGATAATAATAACGATCATTTCATTCCTAGAGCGCCGTTCACCCGAGGGTCACAAAGCGCTGCACAGAGCTGTTAAGAGAACGGCACAGCGTTAGATAGCACGTTCAATAGCGATACGGTGGCATGAAGCAGGCCCATTGCCCGAAACGTCGGCTGTTATGGATATTAAGGCCATGTGTGTTGCGTGTTTTTGTGAAAAATAATTATGATTGCTTATCCAACGCTGTTCGTTCAGGATAGCCGTTTCGAGCGCTCGACACTGCTGTCCCGCAAGAATCGTTTCGGATCGCCGTGCATCGAGCCGTGAAGGTATACATCAGCACAATAAATACCAATAGTTTAGTACAATGTGCATAGTCTCGTGGAGGCTTCCCACGAAGGGCTCAATGATAGTCAAATAGGTGTATTCATTAATTATGCCGATTACCGAACTTGCATCGATACAACGATTATTTACAGATCTAACAACTCCTGCACAGTTTGTGATGTTGGGAAACTGGTAGTATTGATTTGGTATTTTATTTATTCAAAAAAAAATGTGTGTGTGTGTGTGTGTGTGAGTCGCCCTGGATAGAGGCGTCTTGTAAACAGTAATTATAATCAACACCCGCTTGCTCCTGTACAGGGTGCACAGCCTATCCTGGCAGACAGAGGGCTCAAGGTAGGGGGTATATCCAGGATGAGACGCCAGCACATCGTAGGGTGCTTTTTGGGGGCAATTGACCCAACAGGCCAATTAACCTATCCAGGAGCATGCTTTTGGACTGTGGGAGGAAACCGGAGTGCCCGGCGAAAACCCACGCGGACACGGGGAGAGCATGCAAACTCCACACAGAAAGGCACCCGAGCCAAGAGATTCGAACCCGGGACCTTCTTGCTGTGAGGCGACAGCGCTAACCACTGGGCCACCGCGCCGCCCAGGCTTCGGAATGATTTAGCCAAAGCGTTTCGTCGGGATTGTTAACGCCGTGTCGTCTGAAGTTGGCCCATTGCCTGAAAAAAAAATGGCCCACTGCTTGTTGCATAGGCGCGTCGGTGTGTATGTGTGTGTGCGTGCGTGCGGGGAGCGGTGGCGCAGCGGTTAGCGCGCTGCGGTGCGAATCAGGAAAGCCGGGTTCGAGTCCCTCGCACGGTTATCGCATTGCCACTCGGGAGACAAAGGCGATCGGGCATGGCGAAAGCCATGCTGTTAGTGAGCACCTATTAAGGTCAGTTTAGGCTGCATGAGGGATCTTTGTCTTTGTGTCAGCGTAAAGGTCTGCCGCCTGTGCGGTTGTGGAGGTCGATTCCAGGTATATTCACGTCCCTTCTGCTCATTCGTACATCCCCATATATACTAAAAAATATACATATATTATCGCTTCTACATATCCCTCGGGTTGTATCGTAACACTATCAGTGTAACCATTTATATACAACGTGAACCCATGCAGCCTGTGTGCATTAACATGTAGAAAGTAGTTCCCAGCTGGCCAAATATTGTCAATTTGCCGTTCTTGTTGTGTATGTTATATGTTTGTATGTTGTGAGTGATGTGTTGTATGTTGTGCGTGTTGTGTGCATGTCACTTGTGTGTGTTGTGTGTATGGTATTCGTGCGTTTGTGTCATGCGCTGAGAGCATGTTGTGAATATGCATTCACTATTGATGATAATATAACCACAACGCTAACACCTAGGTACTCAACACCAATAATGTTTTCAGCCCAATAAGCACACTTCTGGTCAACACATGCGTCACACATGTGTATATATCTTTTAAAGATCACGCCTTTATATGCAGAATTGGTGTGGTGTTCTCCTCGTGTTCTGCGGGGGTTTTCCTTCGGGTTATCCGTTTTTTTTATTTTAAAACCCCCCAAAAAGTTATTGTCCGATATATATACATATATAGCAAGCGGTGTCTGGTGAGTTGGCGTTGGCTGGCTATTCGGCTAACTTCCCCCCTCCCCCCTCTCCTCGCGTCTCCGTATCTGTATCTCATTCATTACCAGAAGTATAAATTGTATTATTCCTATTATTCATTATCTCTGTACCCTCACAGCTGTGTATTAGGCTGTATCTATAATTATGTATGAAAACAGGTTTTTTTTTATTTGAGCACCACTGATCCAATACCGGGGCGGCGCGGTGGCCCAGTGGTTAGCGCTGACGCCTCACAGCAAAAAGGTCCCGGGTTCGAATCTCTCGGCTCGGGTGCCTTTCTGTGTAGAGTTTGCATGCTCTCCCCGTGTCCGCGTGGGTTTTCGCCAGGTACTCCGGTTTCCTCCCACAGTCCAAAAGCATGCTCCTGGATAGGTTGATTGGCTCGCAGACTAAAATTGTCCCGCAATGCCCGGCGATGGACTGGCGTCCCGTCGTCGGGTGTATTCCTGCCTTACGCCCTGTGTTTCCGGGATAGGCTCCGGCTCACCGTGACCCTATATAGGATTAAGCGGTTTCAGATAATGAGATGAGAGATGAGATGATCCAATACCTTGCCTGCGATGCGGGGAAAGGCGAGCCGAGTCTCGGGTGATTGTTTCGTTTTACCGGAGTGTTCGTGCGTCGCGTACTGGCCACGCACACGCGGCCAGTCTGCCACGCCGGTGTTCTAACATCCATGTTATGCGCACGCAGTCTCTCTGACCGCGCGGGTCTGCGCTCATTTTTTAGACGTGGGCACACATAATTACACCGTCAACGCGATGTTGTCACGTTTTGTTGTACGGTATAATTGCGCAGGGATTGTACTCGTAAAAAACACACCGCTTGTTGTAAAAATGCGACGTTTGAAAAGTGAAATTTTATATATCTATAATAAGTACAATATTAGCGTGTTTCCAGCACAAAACCCACCATAAATACATTATACTTTTTGCTCAAGGGAAAATACTATTGTCGCTATTCATGGTTTGACGTTTCCGTGATGTGACGTTTCCAAGTTATGACGAGACACGTCAGTGTACAGTGGAAGGCCACGTGAAAAAATAACTTTGTGCAACTCTATAACGGATAAAGCGAAAGGTTACTTGAAAGTATTGAACAATGCAGCGATGCAGTAACGCGTGAAATATAACGCATGGTGAGGGGTAATAACAACTGTAGTATTATTATTATTTAACATGAACGCGGCGTTATGAATTCGTACCGTAGCGCATTATCACGATGCTTCACGCAGTTAAGAGTCGCGCGTGCGGGTATTGTCTGTACTGTGACACGTGCGTTGCACGTTAATATAGACCTACACTGAGGCTGTGACAGTGCCCTTTTTAAAATAAAAAAGAAACATTGCCCTTCATTAAAACATTGCCCTTTATTAAACCATCGCCCGTTACTGTTAAGCGTGATCGTACTAATGCCAGGGAACCGCACTCGACCACGTGCAAACGTTTACAACTAAGCCACGCCCGCTAAAACATGTTGACGTCATAGTTCTACTGCAAGGGCTGCTCTTTCGTGACATCCGTGTCGAGCGTTCCTCCCCTCCCCACCCCCAACACTCGCGCGCTCCACCTCCCACTCTGGAGGAGGCGTCAAGAATCGCGACGGCGAGCGATCCTCCGCCCATCGACGCACGAGCCATTCCGTTCTGTGGCGTGCGTGTGATGGCAGTGGCGGTACGATCAGCATCTCGATGCCAACGCGTAGGTCTGCCGCCGCCGCCGCCGCTGCTGCTGCTGCTGCCACCACGACAGAGAGAGAGAGGAGAGAGAGAGAGGAGAGAGAGGAGAGCTCGTGTAGTTTGCTCATCGTTCTCCTCCTCCGTTGAATGAGCGTAGACTGCAAGTGGAACGTACGGTTCTCTGCGTGTGTTGCGCGGCCAGAGTCGCAGACGACCGCCGCTCGTGTCTTGATATCAACCACGAGTGAAGACGACGTTGCCATCGGCCTGTTGATGGTCATTTGTGGCGGAGAAGGAGGCTTTGCCAGGGCTAGCAGGGGCGAGGTTTGGGTCTCGAATGAGGTGACTTTTACACCGAAAACACCGCACGTTGTAGAATCCATGCCAATATACACACGGCTGTTGTTTTTTACGATTGGCGAGGACGAGAGGGTCCCTCGTTCCCCCTTGCTTTAAAGCACGATTTCTCAAACGTGTGGCACCTCGAGGCCCACACGCGTCTGGTCTCCACTCAAGAGCTCGCGGCCGCGCTGATGAGTTGCCACCTGTCAGTTGGAAATGGCTTTTGACGAAGCGACATCTGGAAATCGGCTCTCACCTGAGTCGGTCTCATCAGCAGGGCTCTAGCCGGTGAGGCGAGTGCTTCACGGCGAGGCCCAAGTTCTATCTACTGAATGGCGGTCACAGTGGTGCGGTTCATACAAAGATCCCCCGTATAGCCTTAACAGACTGTAGGGTCAAGTGCTCTACTAATAGCGCGGCACAATAACGGCAACCGCCGTTCGCAATAAACTGGCGGTGACATCACCACAGCACTGGTGCCAAGGCAGGTGCCCTCATATCCATGCTGATAATACACTCCGACACTCATGTACGCTCGTTCAAATGCATCATTTGTACACACTCACAAAGATCCCCCTCATAGACTTAACAGACTACAAGTGCTGTTCGCGAGTGGTACTTATGAAGGCTGGCACGGCACAAGGGGTGGGTGATCAGTATTAATCTGAAGCACCTGTGTTTATACAGCGCACCAGGTACTGTATCGATTACAGGCTGCGGTAACCTGGAGAATGGTCAGGCTTGGATTATATTCATCACAGGTCTTGGCTGTAAGTGGGATTCGAACTTAGGTGCGTGGCGCAGCGCGATAACCGCTGCAACCACCGCTGCCCACTAATAATACACATACACGTGGCCACAGAAACCTACTCAGATACAATCACGATTCCGTATAGACTTAACAGACCGTTGGGACAAGTGTTGTTACGGTGCGCGACACACAACACTAAGTACTGATTTGAGGCTGAGTCGACCTAGAGAAGGCTCAGGACAGGTTCAGAAATATGTCACCGGTGTTGGCCATGAGCGGAATTCAGAATCGGGTCGCCAGGTTTACAGCCCAGCGCGCTATCCACAGAGCCACAGCTCCCCATTCACATACATCGCACTCACACACACGCACACTGCACTTCGACGAAATCATACTTGACGCTACATAGTCATTGCACAGGTTGGTCCATATGACCTGTGACCCCAAGTTAATTCTCTAAAACTTATTTTTTTGCATAAAAATGAGTATGTAATGTATGCAATGTTGTGACATCGATGAACATTATTAAAGCACAGCACGTAAATAGGGGTTATTTGAAACAGATATCAATGAGCAAAGGAATACAAAACGTCAGAGATGAATTAAATAGCAGTCACAACACATGTTGACCACCCTGTACATTACAATGCACATCAGAATGTAAGCTTTCCTTTGTGACCTCCTCTGGCTGGTAAGGTTGCGGTGGCTGGGTCACGTAGCCTGCATGTTCAGTCACCGCACGCTCAATCAGCTTTTGTTGACCGGATAGAAGGGGCTAAACGGGCAAGGGCTGGAGATGAGATGAACCGATGTAGCACAGGAGGACCTGGAGCTGAGTGGACTTGCTGTAGACTGCAACCGGTGGTGTCAAAATGGGTCTCTATGGAGGAGGATCGTAACGGACGCTACGGAGGGCAGAGGAGCGACGCTCACAGCAACGAGCGGAGCGCCGGGTGGGCTAAAGCACAGCAAGTTGGCAGAGTGTGGAGATCAAGTGGTGTATCTGCCAGTCATCTCAGTCAGGCAGCCCATGATACCTGGGTCTGTCCCATAACCTTCTGTCGGCGAGCTTCCGACACTTCAAGTGCATTTAAATGTGCATATGGCCTGGCACAGGCGCCGTGGCGACGACACCGCTGCTTAATGGCGAATGGCGGTTGTTGTACACCGCGGGTACGTTTAGGGCCAAAATAAGGCGAGATGGATGGTGCACGGGTGTGCCACGAATAATTGAGAATAGCTCTGCGGAGGAACGCTCGACACGGCTGTCCCGAAA
>JAZEWT010000015.1:18555422-18568441 GCA_036362905.1 Mordacia mordax
ACAGCGTTATATACAGAGTGAGTTATATACACACAGCGTTATATACAGAGTGAGTTATATACACACAGCGTTATATACAGAGTGAGTTATATACACAGCGTTATATACATACAGTTATAGAGAGAGAGAGAGAGAGCGCGCGGTATAACCAGTGCGTTATATACAGAGTTATATACAGCGTTATATACACATACAGCGTTATATACAGAGTGAGTTATATACACACAGCGTTATATACACACAGTTACAGAGATACATATAGAGAGAGCGCGGTATAACCAGAGTGAGCGTTATATTATATATACACACAGCGTTATACACAGCGTTATATACACACCCACAGCGTTATATACACACAGCGTTATATACAGCGTTATATACAGTGCACGTTATATACAGTGAGCGTTATATAATATATACACAGCGTTATACACAGCGTTATATAGAGTGAGTTATACACAGCGTTATATACAGTGAGTTATACACAGCGTTATATACACACAGCGTTATATACACACAGCGTTATATACACAGCGTTATATACAGTGCGCGTTATATACAGTGAGCTATACACACAGCGTTATATACACACAGCGTTATATACACATATACACAGCGTTATATACACAGCGTTATATACACATATACACAGCGTTGTACATTATACACAGCGTTGTACATTATACACAGCGTTGTACATTATACACAGCGTTGTACAAGCACAGCTGTATTCGCTGCCCCAGCTCGACCACCGTGGGCAGCTGGAGGCAGCGGGAGGCGCCACGGTACGTGGGGCTGGGGGCGCCAGTGCGTCGCGGACTGGAGTCTGTCCCGGCAGGCGCAGGTCGCCGGTTCGTCGCGGGCCACCCGCGGTGAGTTGGTTTTAGTCGGCAGGGCGATGGTAAAGTAGGTGACAGCAGTTGCTGCAGCGTGTGTTTACGGTTTGGGAAGAAACCGGCCTACCCGGTGTGTGAATGGGTGAGTGGGCGGGAGTGAATGAGTGAGAGTGAGTGAGTATATGAGTATGTGAGTGAGTAAATAGGTGAGTGAGTGAGTAGGTAAGTGTGTGGGTGAGTAGGTGAGTGAGTGGGTGAATAGGTGAGTGGGCGAGTGAGTGAGTAGGTGAATGAGTGGGAATATGAGTAGGTGCGTGGGTGAGTTAGTGTGCCAGTGAGTGAGTAGGTGAATATATGAATAGGTTAGTGAGTGGGTGAGTAGGTGAGTGAGTAGGTGAATGAGTCGGAGAGTGGGCGGGTGAGTAGGTGAGATCGTGGGCGAGTGAGTATATGGGTAGGTGATTGAGTAGGAGAGTGGGTGAGTGAGTGAAGCCAGCTGACTGCATAGCTGCCTTCCCCTCGCCTCTCTGTGGTTTCCTCACTACACCTCTACAATGATCTGAACCACCATGGATAAGGGCGTCTGGTAAATAATAATAATAAATAATAACAGCACTTGCCCCGACTTCGTGTGCGAGGCAACGCGGTGCCGCTTTGTTCCAGTCTGCGTTATGTAATCTCTACACACAGACAAAGCTCCCCCGTGTAGCCTCACATACACTAGGGTCAAGTGCTGTAGGTAGCGAGAAGCGGCTATGAAGGTCGACACGGCACACGCGGGCTGGTTCGCTTGCACCACGCCCGGCGATGTTTACGCACTGTAGCAGGAAGTAATTTGAGGCTGAGTCGACCTAGGCAAGGCTCAAGACCGATTAAAAAAATCGTCACTGGTGTTGGTGGCCATGAGCGGGAATAGAACTCTGGTCGCCGGGTTTGTAGCGTAGCGCGCTAACCGCAGCGCCACCGCTCCCCACAATAAGCGGTGAGAATAAGTACACCTGGCCTGGCACAAGCGCAGTGGTGACGTCACCGCCACTTCGTGACGAATGGTGGTTGTTGTTGAGTAAATGAGTGGTGGGTGGGAGAGTTTTGTTGAGGAGTTGGAGGCTCTGCTGCTGAACCCGGAGGATGCCATAAGGAGGTGGGGTCTTACCATCAGCCCCACCAACACCAGGCACCTGCCTGGGTATTGTAAACCACTAAAAAATCCGGCCTCTTGGCTCTCCATGAATCATGGGAGAAGTTGTGGAGATAGTGACGATGTTTGCATACCTCGGCAGTGTGTTAATGGCCTCTTCCAGTTAGACAGCGGAGATCTCGCTCTGAATCAGTCGAGCAGCATTATCGTTTCATCGGCTACGTAATGCGTGTTGAAGCTGCCTGGCCCTGTCGCGCCACACGAAGCTTCGGGTCTTCTCAGCTGCAATCATGTCCTCTCTTCTCTATGCTTGCGAGACGTGGACCCCCCTGGCGGAACATCTGCGCCGTTTCTTAAATTTCCAGCTGGCCTGCCTACGTTTCATCCTCCGTTTAACCATGTAAGGAGCTCAGAAATTCTTGAAAAATCTGGACAAAGTCCCATTGGTGAAGTCCAACTGACAAGGCTGCGATGACTGGGTCATGTGGCCCGCATGCCCAGCCACCGCATTCCCAAGCAGTTGCTGTTTGGCCGGATAGAGGAGGATAAACGGGCGCGGCACGGGCTAGAGAGGAGATAAGAGATGGACTGATGTGGTTATTGGAGGACCTGGAGCTAACTGGACTTGCTGAGAGACTGGTACCAGCGGTGTCAAGATCGACCTCTGTGGAGGGAGATCGTGAAGGACGCTACGGGGCAGTTGGAGTCAGTCGCCCTTCAACAACAACGGTGGGCGGAGCAGAAACGCTCACAACAATGAGCGTAGCGCCGGGCGGATTAAACACAGTAATATGCCAGAGTATGGAGCACAGGTGGTGCATCGGCCAGTAATCTCAGTCAGGCAACCCATAAAAGCCAGGGGTCTGTCGTGGCCTCCTATCGGCGAGCCTTCAACACTTCACTTGGCCTCAAGGTGCACTTTGCCTGGCACATACGCTGGGGTGACGTCACCGCCACTTAGTGGCGATTGGTGGTTATTGTCTGGGTGGGATATTGTTACGTGAGCAGCTCGTGTAGGGAAGAGTGAGTGAGTGAGTAGGTGAGTGTGACTGAGTGAGTGTCTGCAAGTGATGTTGAGGACTTCTCAAGGCAGGTTGCATTGAAGACCGGGGAGACTTCTTGCTCACAACTACCATTCCGTCCGAATCTCGGTAACCACGTTAGTAAGCTTGCATGGTAATCGCTCATTAGTAAGCTTGCAAAGTATCTACTCGTTAGTAAGCTTGCACGGTAATCGCTCATTAGTAAGCTTGCAAAGTATCTAATCGTTAGCAAGCTTGCACGGTAATCGCTCATTAGTAAGCTTGCACGGTATCTACTCGTTAGTCAGCGTGCACGATATCTACTCGTTAGTAAGTTTGCACGGTATCTACTGGTTAGTAAGCTTGCACGGTAACCGCTCGTTAGTAAGCTTGCACGGTAACTGCTCATTGTTGAGAGCCAGTGTGAGACGAGACAGGAGTCGGTGTTAGACACGAGAGTCAGTGTTACACACGAGAGTCAGTGTTACACACGAGAGTCAGTGTTAGACACCGGAGCCAGTGTTAGACGAGACAGGAGTCAGTGTTAGACAGAGGAGCCAGTGTTAGACACCGGAGCCAGTGTTAGACGAGACAGGAGTCAGTGTTCGACAGAGGAGCCAGTGTAAGACGATTCATGAGTCAGTGTTGTCGCAGGAATCCCACATCTATACCTTGCAAGCTCACTGGCTACATTTTGCTGTAATAATCAACATCTGTCCATCTAGTCCACTCGGGTCCAGTCTACACGGAGCACTCGGAGGCGCTCACCACCCACCGATGGGTGACGATCCATCGTCTGGGAACGGCGAGTTTAGGGCCGACAAGGGGAGTCTCTGAGACAGCAACATCCGTGCCTCGCAGGGAAAATGTCCTACACGAGGCGGTTCGATTCCCACCTGGGGCGCCTTTCTGTATAGAACTTTTCTGTTTTCTCCCCCAGTTCTGGGTGAGTTTCCTCCAGGCTCTCCTATAGTCCTCCCACAACTAGTGTGGAGTTCGTGTGTTCTCTCGTCCCTCAGTTCTGCGTGCCGTACACTATCAGTGAGTGTCTTAAGCCTGTGAGTGTCCCGTGCAATGTGTGCAGAACCACCAACCCCCACCAGCCCATGCCTCAGCTCTAAACCAATTACCGGCTCGAGATGTCTGCAGGGATTGAGGTGAGAGAGGGGGCGGCACAGCGATGATTACTGGACATCATTACAGACATTACAGGCATTATGGACGTTACGGGGCAGCTGTGACATCATTCCGGGGTCCGTGACATCATTCCGTGGCCCGTCACGGGGGGAGGCCGCGACCCTTCGCGATGGTAGCGGCGAACGCCCGCGCCCTACGCGCGCCGCGCGTCAGCACGCGCGTCGTCGCCCCCTGGAGCGGGCGGAAATGTTGTCGCCCGCCCGCCGGGCGGTCGCCTTCGGCCAAGCTGCCCCGCTTCCCTCCACGCGCCGGGTTTCGCTCGCTCTTTGGGGAGAGCAGCCGCTTCACTGAGCGCTCCTCCTCGACACCGATGCGATCCCCAACTCGATACTCGTGCAGGACCCACATCGGTTCTTGCTTTCGTTTCAAGCTGCACAGTGCAGTGACGGAGGAAGAGGACTCCCCGTCCCGTTGTCAGCAGTTTGGCCTCTGCCCCGTTCCCCCACCCCGTCCCACCATATCACAGAGAGCTCACCAGTGGACGGTGATTAAATAATATTAATAATTATTCTAGCCTACGTCTGACACGCGCAGCTTCGTTGACTCTGGAAGGGAGGAGTGGAATGAATCGGAGGCTCGAGAAACTGTAGAGAGGCAGGGAGGAGAAGGAAGGCAACTGCGTGATCGGCCGGTGCCAACATTTCCCAGACACTGCTCTATAGCTACGGAACCTCGAGTGGGTTTCGTTGTTGTAACGACAAGTTTGACTCCGGTACCAGGGATCAGCAATGAACATCGTCACGGTTGAGTTCAGTATCGGTACCGGCTTAGTCTTGTACGGGGTCGCGGGGGGCCGGAGCCTATCCCGACAGACGCAGGTTGCAAGGCGGGGTCGTACCAAGCATGTGACGCCAGTGCATCGCACGGCACTGGGGGGAAATTTACTCGGCAGGCCAATTAAGCTTCGCAGCAGCGTGTATTTGGACGGTGGGAGAAAACTGGAGTACCCCAGCGAAAACCTACGCGGACGCGGAGGGAGAGAACTCGCAAGCTTCACACGGAAAGGCACCCGAGCCGGGAACCGAACCTGGCACCACCTTGCTGTGAGGCAGCAGCGCTACTCGTGATTACTGTTATTAACCTGCTGACCGCGCGGTCGTAGAATGGCACAGCCGTGCCTGACCGCCTGTTTCCTGGCATTGTCCAGCGGTCGACCCATTATCTCCATCGCTCGCTAGACAACCGACACGTGGTCGCATTCGATCATCACAACATCAAGTCGGCACCTTTCTCCGCGGGCGGCGCGGTGGCTGCGCAGTGGGTAGCGCTGCTGCCTCACGGCTAGAAGGACCCGGGTTCGGCTCCCAGCTTGGGTGCCTTTCTGTGTGCAGTTTGCGAGTTCTCCTTCCCCGCGTCCGTGTGGGTTTTTGTCAGGTACTCGGGTTTCCTCCCACCGTCCAAGGACACGCTGCTGCCTAGGCCAATTGGCCTGCCGAGTAAATTGCCCCCGGTGCCCTACAGCGGCTCGATGCCTTCGTGTGGAGGCACGCGTGTAGTGAGAGAAGCGTGGCGCTGTAGGAAGTTCCTCCCAGACTCCTCGCCAAGTGTGGGCCCCTCCGGCCCCGTCCAGTGTCCACCCACAGCCCCACCGCCGCGCGTGCGTGAAGCGCGTCTTCATATTTCACCCGTGCTTCTTCACATTTCACCCATGCTTCTTCACATTTCACCCGTGCTTCTTCACATTTCACCCACACTCATTCACATTTCACCCACACTCATTCACATTTCACCCACACTTCTTCACATTTCACCTGCGCTTCTTCACATTTCACCTGCGCTTCTTCACATTTCACCTTCGCTTCTTCACATTTCACCCACAGCCCCACCGCCGCGCGTGCGTGAAGCGCTTCTTCATATTTCACCTTCGCTTCTTCACATTTCACCCACACTCATTCACATTTGACCCACACTCATTCACATTTCACCCATACTTCTTCACATTTCACCCACACTTCTTCACATTTCACCCACACTTCTTCACATTTCACCCACACTCATTCACATTTTACCTATACTTCACATTTCACCCACACTGCTTCACATTTCACACACACTCATTCACATTTTGCCTGCCTTCCTGGCCGCGTTTCAAAGCCTGGGGGTTTCTTCAGGTCGTCGTTTCATCAGCAGGAATTGGCAGCTTGTGGCTCTTCTCACGCCTGCTGAGCCACTATCTTCTTCAGTATCTTCTCGCCCACGTGCCTTCTTTTGTGCCTTGGAAATGCTTATTGTGTCTAAATGTTGCCCCGTACGTAATTGTACGCAATAGTAAGCTTAGAGAGCTTCTCACCCGTGTGTTATGTGATGGCTCTGACGACGATGGTGGTGGTGATGGTGACGTCAGCGGTGGTGGTGGTAGTCTTTGTGGTGATGGTGTTGGTGTGGTGATGGAGGTGATGGTGGAGTTGATGACCATGATGGTGTTGATAATGATGGTGCTGGTGGTGACGGTGATAGTGATGGTGAACACCGGTGACGATTTTATGAACCGGTCCTGGGCCTCCCCTAGGTCGACTCAGCCTCAAATGAGTACCTAGTGCGGTGTGTAAACATTGCTGCTAGGGAGACAAAGGCGACCGAGCGTGGTGTTGGCCACCCACCCCCTCGTGTGCTGTGTCGACCTTCACAGGTGCTTGCTAAGGGCATTTGACCCTACAGTCTGTTAAGGCTATACGGGTGGTGACAGTGGTGGTGGTGACGGTGGTAGTGTCGCTAGGAATGTTGTGGTCCCTGGACTCACAGAGCCATGAGGAATGTGGCTCCGAGTCTAGGGAGGGGACCCGGGGGAGGGGGTGCTGGGGGGGGTCAGAGGGGAGCACGGGGGGGGGGCGTGTAGGAAGTGTGTGAGGATATATTGGGCTCGTGACCTCGTCCGCTCGAACCCTCGCCATGCATCCAGCAGCCTCTGATAATCGATCAGCAGCACCATGCAATCGTGTCCGTATCTTAGCCCGCCCGTATCATGCAGCAGTGCCAAGGCCTTCCAGGTCAATTCCTCTGCCTCGTACAGCAATTGTCTAGTGGCCAAGAGCCTGCAAGACATCACCGTTCCTATGACATCCATCAAACTCTGGCCTCCCTCGTCCACTGGCAGACACAGGACCTCCGGTTTTTGCCAGCATGTCTCGTGCCAGACAAGTGTACAAACAAGCCCTTGAGATTTGTTATCAGCCAGGCAGGGGGCTCAAGGATTTTTGCGTTGTGCCACAACGTGGATGTTGGCACACTGTGCACCGCGAGAACTCGCCGCCTGAAGGATATTCGCACCGCGAATCGCGCCCAAGGCCACGGTTCTTTATTTCTCCAACCAGTTCGCTCCACTTGTTTTCCACGTGGTAAGGTTTTCCCCAAGTGTACTCCCAGGCACTTTACTCCATCGGTCTCCCAGCCAACTTGAGCCGGCAGGGACAGGGACCGCACCGCACGCGTGGCCCCCACACAGAGTGCCCTGCTCTCTGGCCAATTCATCCGTGCACAGGAGGCCCCTCTCGTACCGATCAGCGTCTCTGCATGGGCAGAAACCTTGACGACCGTGCGCCCAAGGCGGGAGCCGTAACGTCGGACCGTGTCCGCCGTAGTTGACGCGGCAGAGGTTCAGTTTCGAGAGCCCCGATAAAGGGCAGCGCCGTCTCGCTGCCCTCATCACGGGAAAGGGATCCCCGAGCCGTTGGTTGATGTTAAGAAGTTTGGATACGTCTGCGGACAGGAACCGGACGTGTCTGCAGACAGGAACCGGACGTGTCTGCAGACAGGAACCGGACGTGTCTGCGGACAGGAACCGGACGTGTCTCCTGAAACGCTCGGCAAAACCAAATGCTCTCGCGACACCCTGTCGGGGTCGTCGTGGCTGACCTTGTCGAAGGCTCTCCCAGTCTCGGAGGAGGAGCCCCGTCTCGAGCTTGTGCCTCTCGGCCACCGCCATCACGCTCCTGGCTATATTGCCACGCATGCATCGGCTGGGTATGTAGTAAGGCGGGATCAGCTGGCCAGTTACAGACCTCGCACGATTCACTAGGACGTTTTGACGTCATTTTGTAGTCTGTGCGCAAGAGGGACACGGGTCACGTGTTTTTAATGAGGCGCAGGTCGCCCGTTCTCAACACAAAGGCGATCACTGCTCTCCTGCAGTTCTGCGAGGGAGAGAGAAAGGGGAGCCAGGAGAGAGGAGCTGGGAAACAGAGGGAGAGAGACACCAGACATCTGTGAAACTGGCACCCCGTATCAGTGCTGTGCACAGATTACAAAACCCGGGCTAAGGCCATCTCTAAAAGGCTTAGACGAGCCCTGTCGCAAATCATTAACTGTGAGCAGACAAACACGATCCCAGGCAGAATAATTCATGACGGGGTATTTCTAGTTCGAGACCTCATCTCACTCCACACAACTTGACGCTCCTATTGCACTGCTGTCGCTTGATCAGGAAAATGTTTGCGACAGAGTAGACTACAGTAATGATGTAGGTTTTCATGGCTCGATACGTCGATTGACACGGCTGTCCCGAGAGAGCAGCTGTTCGAAGCAATCATCAGGGTAGACCACAGTTACCTACTCGGCATACTAGCATCCTTCGGTGTTTTGGAACAAAGTTCATGCAGATATTTGGGCCGCTATATAATAAGGCCCAATGTATGGTTAATGTCAGTGGTGCACTCACGGCACCCATAGAGGTTGAGAGAAGAATCCGGCAGAGCTGTCCAATGTCAGGGCAACTCGACACCCTTGTGGAGCCTTCCCTCTGCCTTCTCCGACACTGACTCACCGGGCTAACACTTGACACCCACCGTGTACGCAGACAACATCACCCTCTTCTTACAACGCCTCAAAGACATTGAGCAACAACCACGACAGTATCAAGGAATCTCCTCTGCACCCTCATCTTCTAAACGGAACCGTGGAAGTGCAGAGGGCTACTCGTATGGAATTGGAACTGAGACCGGCTCCTGGAGATGACAGAAATAATCACCTAGAGCACAGAGTACAACATCTGGGCACCGGCTAGGGCCCAGGGGTTCAACCCCTGCAGACCAACTCTGATGCCTTAGAAGAAAATGTTCAGAAACAACTAAAGGTGATGTGGGTGCACCTATGTAAGGGCCTCATATTCAGAGGGAAAATGCTGGTCATCAACCAGGTGGTGGCATCCACACTTGCATCGTTTCCACTGTCTCACTCCACCCACTCACGTGATTGCCAGGCTCCAAAGCATGATCCTAGATTTCTTCTGGACCCACGGAAAACACCGTGTTGCTGCTGTAGTCCTATCACTGCCGATACAGGAAGATTGGTAAGGCCGAGTCTACACCAGGAGTCAACTCTCTCCCTTCTGCCTGCAAACCATCAACAAACCCCAGCATCCACATGGTGCATGATAGCATCTTTTTTCCTCAATGAAAGTGGGAGGCCTGCAGTGCGGCAAACAACTCGAAAATGAGCATTGCGAACCTCTCTCTGGTAGGAGTTTCCCACTTGTAGAGAGATTTCTTGCAGGTTTGGGGCTCCATCTCCACCACCAGCAAAAACAGGTCTCAGGACGCCCAGGACTCTGTGCACAAGCCATTCGCACGAAATCCCAACATAGAATTCTCTCCAGGCATAGGCCCCACCATGGAGAGGTGCCTAGCCGAGGCACCATCTCACCAGAGTAAGGGATTTTGTAAAACGGGACAGAAATGGGGCAGTGATGGGGATAAGTTCACCAAGGCTCGCCGCAGAACTACTCAACGCCGTGCAGAAGGCGTACATGGAGGTAGCAGGGAGCGCACCTGCATTGAGCACCGGTTACATCTCTACTGCAGCCGATTGTAGCGTCAGTAAGGAAGAGCCAACCACTGGGGTCTCACAGACCCAGACTGCACTTCACCAGAGGACAATAACGACACAGACGCAATGCCGAGGCAGGGGCACTGTCCCGCAGTGACCGTGCAGTTCCACAGTGAGACTCTTCTGCTCCAGGCCATCGCACAAATGCCAGAGAGGCCTCAGCTGGAGCATCGCTCATGAGACTGTGACGACCAACTCTCTCCTGGTACATTTCACAAACACTTGGTCAGAATGTGTCCTCTGTAGAGACCGAGAGACAGTAGCCCCCATCACTATTTACAATGCTTGTTCCTGGATTCTTTGTTTAAACTCCTGAAGTACATCCTACTTCAGGTCCATCTCAGTTTCTCCCCCAATGTTCTTAAATTTGGGTATAAATGCAAAGGAAGCAAAGAGGAAGAAGGGTTAGTGTCAATTTTATTACGAGTAATGCCAAACGCGCTATTTCCAGGGCTGCGAAAGTAGCCATAGAGGTGCAATTCTCACCAAGCCACGGTCGCATTTACAAGTCGCTGCTGTCCAGTAGAGTCCGGCTGAAATTCCGACACTGAGCAGGTGACAGGAGGATTGGGATCTTTCTCCACTCACTGGACTAGGCAGGGGGTGTTGGGTCGTGTATCCGATGAGGAGAACATGCACATGAGTGAGTGTGTGCGGTGAGAAGGGCTGCCACCACCAGGTCCTCACACTACGGGAAATATTATCCTCCGGTGGATTCATGCGCTTTTCCTGGTTTGCATCAAAAGCATGCAGACTTTAGCATAAATAAAATTTACAAAGGGATGAGAGGATGACGTTGATTGAGAGACAGGGATTGAGAGTGTTGATTAGCGTCGAAAATAAAACTATGCAAGGATTATTAAACCTCATTATCATTACCAGCTTATATTGCGTACAGGGTCGCGGTGGGAGGGGGGCGGAACCTATCCCGACAGACAGGGCGCAAGGCGGAGATATACCCAAGATGTGACGCCAGTTCATCGCAGGGCACTGGAGGCTATTTACTCGGCAGGGCAATTAACGTCAGCGGCGGTTGGATCCGCAGCAGCAGCCGGTGTCTATAGACGGGGGTAGAGGAAACCGGAGTCAAGCGCCGCAAATACAGCACCGATGCCTTTTACTGATCCGTACGGGGAGAGAGAGACGGGGAGAGATAGGAGAGAGGGGAGCTGAGAGAGATAGGAGAGAGGGGAGCTGGTAGAGAGAGTGGAGCTGGGAGAGCGAGAGGGGAGTTGGGGGAGAGGGGAGCTGGTAGAGAGTGGAGCTGAGAGAGTGAGAGAGGGGCGAGAGTGGGGAATGCTTGATGCAGAGACGTGGTATTTGGGGGCATTGTCCGAGAGTGACCCCGCCAGCCCCTCCCGTTGACCCCTCCCCCCGATGGCCCCTCCCCACTGTTAGCGTTGGTAGCGGCTCCCTCTACTATAGTCACCATCATCCCATCACCATCCCATCACCCCATCACCATCACACCATCACCATCACACCATCACCCCATCACCATCACACCATCATCCCATCACCATCACACCATCATCATCCCATCACCATCACACCATCATCCCATCACCATAACACCATCGTCATCCCATCACCATTACAATCACATCATCACCCCATCTCCATTACCATCACATCATCACCCTATCAACACCATTACATGTTTTGCCGATCAGTTAAAACATCCGTTCTGTTGAAATCATTCTTTCAGCCTTTTTTCGCGTGACGTTTGAATGCAGATAAAAGATTTATGAATCACCCTCTCTCACCCTCCCCCCCTCCGCTCTCTCCTGCGCTCCTCTCCCTCTGCTCTCCAGCGCACCATCACAACAACATCGTCACAATCACGCCACCAACATCACCCAGTCACTCCCCTTTAGTGGTCAGTGCGGTTCTCTCCATTTACATTTAGCACTGCGGGGGGGGCGTGCGTGAGTTTTTTTTACAGGTTCTCCGGTTTCCTCCTACGACTAAAAACACATTAATTGACCGACTGCGTGACATACTCGTTGGCGCCGGTTGACTGCGTGGCTCCCTTCCCCTGCCTCCTCTGCGGGTTCCTTGCTAGGCCTCTGAGTCTCTGTTCGAATGAATACCTTCACATTGGAATGCGCGCTTTGTACATTGTATTTATAGGTGAGTGGGTGGATGGAGGATGATGGGTTGGTGAGTGGGTGAGTGAGTGAAGGGGTCGGTGAGTGAATGGGCGGGTGGGTGAGTGTGTGAATGAATGAGTGGGTGGGTGAGTGAATGAGCGAGTGGGTGAGTGAACGAGTGAGAGAATGCGTGGGTGGGTGAGTGAATGAGCGAGTGAGTGAATGGGTGGGTAGGTGACTGAGTTTACGGGCTCCTCTCTCTGCCTCTCGGGTACTTCCCAGCATGCACCAGTCTATATATATAATGGTGCCAGTGTTTGTGTGTTTTTGTGTCCGCACTGAGAGTACGGGATTCCAATCGTTCATCTGTATACAATCTATCCCTCCCTCTCCCTGTCTCTCTTCCTCTCTCGACGAGATTTGAACTCGCAACCTTCTGATCTGCAGTCAGATGCCCTACCGTTACGCCACAGAGTCTCTTCCTCTGCTCTTCTCCCTCCCTCCCTCTCTCCCTGTCTCGCTCCCTCTTCTTTTTCTCTCTCCCTCTCTCTTTCTCTCTCCTCCTCTCCATGTTCACTCACAGGGCCTTCGGTTCACGTTTTTATTTGGCTGAGTTTTCGCCAGATTCACCGTGGGACCGGACCTGCACGATGAGTGGGTGAGTGGGTGAGCGAGAGGTGCGTGGGTGAGCGAGAGGTGCGTGCGTGAGCGAAGGGTGAGTGGGTGAATGAATGGTGAGTGGGTGGGCAAGAGCGAGGGATGAGTGGGTGAGCGAGGAGAGTGGGTGAGCGAGGTGTGAGTGGGTGAACAAGGGGGTTAGTGGGTGGGTAAAAGCCAGGGGTGAGTGGGTGAGCAAGGGCGTGAGTGGGTAAGCGAGGGGTGAGTGGGCGAGTGAGGGGTGAGTGGGTGAGCG
>JAZEWT010000015.1:18581489-18592334 GCA_036362905.1 Mordacia mordax
TTCTTGCTGTGAGGCGTCAGCGCTAACCACTGGGCCACCGCGCCGCCCAAAAACCTTCAAATCGCTAACACCAAATACACACGGGCCTATTAGTCGGCTGGTTATAATCTTACGTTAACGTACCGACTTTTACCACTCGTCAATAATTTGTCCACGCGTGTCTGTAAGGTAATGATCACCGCGCAGTGTTTGTACACACTGTTGCCCACGTGGTTATTTATATCGTGCACTGTGTGCGTACATCTGTGGGTGCATGGACTGTCGTGGGGAGCGGTGGCTCAGCGGTTTGCGCGAAGGACGATGAACATGGCGACTCAATTTCGAATCCTGCTCAAGGTCAACACCGGTGACGATTTCTTGAGCCGGTCCCAGGGTTCCCCTAGGTCAACGCAGCCTCAAATGAGTACCTAGTGCAGTGTAAGCGTTGCCACTAGGGAGACAAAGGCGGCCGGGCGTGGTGCTGGTCACCCGCCCGTTCGTGTGCCTTACCGACCTTCATAGGTGTTCGCTAACGAACACCGATGAACACACGGTGAACTGCGCCGCCAGTGATAGAATCGACGGGGTCAATGCACTGCTGGATGAAGGCCTCCCTCCTCCTCATCCTCCCGCAAACCGGTCGCCACTTGTGTCGACTGTGGCGACGTCATCAATTATCAACACCCGCTCGTTAGCTAATTCCATCGTTCCATCTCCGCGACGGATGCGCCCCGGGACTCTTGCGTTGCCATTGACGCACAGTCGGTGTCTGTGGCTGTGATGAGAGCACGTGTGTGTTGGTGTACGTTTGGCCAATTACGTGCAGCGGTAGCGCAGCGGTCGGCGCGCCGCGCTACAAACCCGGCGCCCCGAGTTCCAGTCTCGCTCACGGGCCACCGACACCGGTGACGTTGATCCGAAACGGACCTTGTGGCTCCCCTAGGTGGGCTCAGCATGTGAGCAACTGGTGTGGTGCGTCAACATCGGCAGTAGGGAGACAAAGGCGGTCGGGCGTGGTGGTGATCGCCCACCCCTCTTGTGCCGTGCTGGCCTTCGTAGGTGCTCGCTAACGGTACTTACTCCAAAAGTCTATGGGGTAATCTGTCTCATCTACATATAGTGCAGATAAACGCGATCTATTCTTAGCCCCAACTATTCACGCATGAAACTCATCACATTTTCTCTAAAGCACAATATTGTATTTGTTGTATGAAAACAAATGTACAATTGTACAAATATGAAAACTACTGGTCGCTCCTCTGCCCGTGTGTATATATATGTATAAACGTCGTACCGTTATATTTGTTAATACTTTCATTGTGATGATATTAAACACATACTTTGCAATCAAACGGTGGCGCAGTGAGTATCGCTGCCGCCTCACATCAAGAAGGGCCCGGGTTCGGTTCCCGGTTCTGGTGCCTTTCTGTGTGGAGTTTGCGAGTTCTCTCTCCCCGTGTCCCGGGTGGGTTTTGGACTGGGTACTCTTGTTTCCTCCCACCGTCAAAACTCACGCTGTTACCGAGGTTGATTGCCGAGTAAACTGCCTCCCCCCCCAAAAAAAAGTGTTCTCCGATGTACTGGCGTCACATCCCAGGTACAGCCCTGCCGACTCTGCCTGAACACAACATTGTCTGCGACGTTTTGGGTAACGAGCCTTGTTCAAAGCACACGAAGGCGTCGTGTCAATAATGAGCTTCGCGACGATTGCTTCCCGAAAGCTTCTCTTTCGGGATAGCCGTGTCGAGCGCCCCCCCCCCCTCTCTCTTTCACGACGTGTCGCCTCTCCGCATTGGAGACCGTCTCAGGACCGCTGATTTTTCCACATCGCATTGTACTGTATTATCACACAATAATAATGCTAAGTGGGCGGCACGGTGGCCCAGTGGGTAGCGCTGTCGCCTCACAGCAAGAAGGTCTCGGTTTAGAATCTCGGCTCGGGTGCCTCTATGTGTGGAGTTTGCGAGTTCTCTCCGTGTCCGCGTGGGTTTTCACTGGGAACTCTGGTTTCCTCCCACAGTCCAAAAACATGCTGCTGCATAGGTTAATTGGCTCGCAGACTAAATTGCCCACAGTGCCCGGTGATGGACTGGCGTCCCATCCCGGGTATATCCCTGCCTTGCGCCCTGTGTCTGCCGGGATAGGCTCCGTCTCACAGCGACCCTGTACAGGATTGAGCGGTTCTGATAACGAGATGCGATGAATAATGCTAAGTCAGCGGCTGGTGCCCAGCGTACCGGTAACTGAGTAGCAGAAACTTTTCATAGAAATGTGGGAAATTTAAATTCTTTTCACACCAGAGCGCTCTTCTCTCGGGACAGCCGTGTCGAGTGCTCATCGTCGCGAAAGGGAGAGGAGGAGCGCTCGACACGACTATCCCGAAAGAGCAACTTTGGTAAATAATCATCACGCGTCAAACGGTGAAAACCTACATCAGTAAACTGTTCGTGTTCACAAAGTATATTCAATAGTCGCCCGTCAGATTCGACAATGAAATAGAGAAAAGAGTATGGCTCAGCAAGGATATTGTAGTTGATCATTGTTACGGATTAATTAAAATTTTTGGGTTAGGTCACGTAAAAAAAATGTTTGTCGTAAACCCTCCACCACCCGACAATGGCCAATTAGTAAAGTTTGTCAACGTGAATAAAACGTGCCAATTCTTCACTATCTCAGCACACCGGTGTGTTGGAGCATTTACAAATGAAATACGACGCTTCGCTGATGATTGCAATCAGCATCATCAGGCAACCCGTACCTGCTTGAGACGAGTTCGCTTCAGAATAAACATTAACCGTTTCAATCTCTTTATATTTCATCAAATGTAACTGTAGGCCGTGCAGCGGCAAAATTAAGTCCTTTAGACAAGACCGATATCATATCAGTTGTTAGTTCAGTGGTAGTTATGTTATTAACGGTATTTTTAATTTGAGTGGGTTCAGTTTGGCGTTGTTGTTTAAACAATTTATTAAATTGGTTAATCTGCTTACTGTTAGTATGGTTAAAGACACTTTCAGCCGATCGATGTGTTATCGTGTCGATTTAAATCCAGTCCCCTACAGAAATGCCATTACTATTTATAGATGTAAGTGAAATAGCGACTTAGACACTTGAATTAGTTTAGGTCCATTGCGTTGTATTCTCTCTGTTAGTAGCAGATCGCTAGCTTTCCGTGGTATTTGGTTAGCGTTCCTGGACTTCATATGATGTTATTTTAACATCGTCATCATTGTTAGAAACTGCTTAGTCCTGTACAGGGTCGCGGTGCGCCGGAGCCTATCTCGGCAGACACAGGGCGCAAGGCAGGGATATACCCATGATGGGACGCCAGTCCATCACCGGGCACTGAGGGTAATTTAGTCTGCAAGCCAATTAACCTATATAGCAGCATGGTTTTTTTTTTTTTGGACTGTGGTAGGAAACCGGAGTGCCCGGCGAAAACCCACGCGGACACGGGAAGAGAACTCGCAAACTCCCACACAGAAAGGCACCCGAGCCGAGATTCGAACCCGGGTCCTTCTTGCTGTGAGGCGACCTAACACTGTTATTTCAACAGTGGTAGGTAATACCTTGGAATCCCTGCAACGTTTGAGAAACGCCAGCGAAGGCAGCAGCTTCCCCCGTTTCATCCGGAGTTTCTCTAATTTTCTGATTTTGCAAGAGATGATCCTCCCCACAGACGTTGATAACTTTAATTCGAAGGCTTTCTTGATCAGTGTAATCGATGAATTCCATTTTTTGGGATAGGTCACGTAAAAAAAATGTTTCTCGTAAACCCTCCACCACCCGACAATGGCCAGTAAAGTAAAAAAATCCTCAACAACGGGTGCTCAATTTACTCGTTGTGCTTTACTACAAATGGTTCAATTGATTGTAATTTATTCTTGTTTTTTAAGTCCCTGGCTTCACGAGTACTGCCCTATTGAATATCAGTCCTGGTGCTTGTGTTGACTGCACGTGACCACACTGCTTGGTATGGGTTGGTAAGTGACAACGCTTACTATTTATGTATAACTAATCCCCGCCGGTGTAGCCTAATCTGAGAATCTATTGAAATTGATATAAATAAAATAATTTTAATCGTTCTGATAATTATAAAAATAAGTGCGGTTTAAAAAAAAACCTTTTTCTCAAACGATACATTTTATTTGTTACGTATAGCCTGTTACACTAAAACAATCCCATTGCATAACACTTTCTGATGAAGGTAATTTGACAATCTTGGCCCAATCTTGGCCCATTGTCCAATAAGACTGTAATTCGTAACACCTGACTAATCTGATCTAATTAACCAAACTTTCAACACCTCTGTAATTGTTACCACACCCCCAAACTCTCCCATTGGATCCTTGCACGGGCGAACACGCGATTGATGACACAACTTCCCAATATAAGGTGATCGAGACGGTTACTCTTTATTCTGAAGCGAACTCGTCTCAAGTAGGTGCGGATTTAATGGTGACGCTGATTGCAATTATCAGCGAAACGTCGTAGTTTCTTTTGTAAATGCTGTGAGTTTGCTCTCCAACACACCGGTGTGCTGACATAGTGAAGAATTGACACGTTTTATTCACGTTCACAAACTTTACAAATTGGCCGTTGTTGGGTGGTGGAGGATTTACAACAAACATTTTTTTTTACGTGACCTAACTCAAAAAAAAATGGAATTAATCGATAACGCTGGTCACAAAAGCCTAAGAATTAAAGTGGCTGCTCATTCGGAATAATAATAATAATCATGGCACTTCCAGAGCGCCTTTAACCCGAGGGTCACAAAGCGCTGCACAGAGCTGTGGAGAGAACGACGTGACAACAACAACATCAAATCGTCGTCTCGAGGCTCCCTTCTCTCTCCGTCGCTACGTTTCGTTTCCCATGTGGGAGGCATCATCAGGCGCTAGCGATTCCCATGCGCCGAGCCGCGAACAGCGACATCATTATATCATTGTTGTTGTTCAACCTCGACGACTCGCGTGCGAATGGGCAGAGGGGGAGACCAAGCTGATGGAGAGATGGGAGATGAAAAGAACCCGGTCGGAGCGGAGACCGAGAGACAGAAGGAGGAGGCGGCGAGAGAAAGCAGCGGAAATGTCGACGCGGCCACGAGAGGCTGCATCGGAAACCGCGGCCGCAGAGGGGGAGCCGGGCAGAAAATTAGGGAAACGGCGAGGCTACGGCCCAGCGGTGACAAATGTCGGAGTGACATCAGCTCACGACGCAGCGGAGTGACTTTCTCCGACTTAAGACAAAACCTCTTCCCCTCCCCGCACCCACACTTCTGCACTCGCACTCCTGAGTGAATAGATCAGGAAGGTGGGTAGGTAGAGGTGAAAGTAAGCCAGTACGTTCCGGTACCGCATAGCAGTAAGAAAGTGGCCCAAAACATTGGCACGGTACAGGTGAGAAGGGGAGTTGTGATACGACCCTACCGGTAAGAGACTTATTGGGAGGCGAACCCGTACCAGCGGTAGTAATAATAATAATAATGGCACTTCTAGAGCGGGTTTCACCCGAGGGTCACAAAGCGCTGCACAGAGCTGCGGAGAGCAGGGAACGTCAACAACGACATCAGAACGGCAAATCGGCAACAATGACGTGTTTTTTTGTTTTTACAAATCCGAACTATGGAGAGAACGGCATGTCAACAACAACATCAGGACGGTTCAACTGAAAGTAAAATAGTAGCAATAAATTCTAGGACATAAAATAAGCAATCTTAGAAGAAGAAAAAAAGTAATTCCTGAACAAACAAGAAAGGAATAAATGTTCCTGAGCAGGCGCAGGTCGGCAGAAAGCCATCATCCTGGCACGACAATACTGAGCCGCATCAAGAGTCCTAGCCGGAGGACTTGAAAGCCTTACAAAACAAATGAGTCTTGAGACGAGATTTGAAGATGCCCAAGGACTCCGCTGATGGAATCTCCAATGGAAGAGCATTCCAGAGTCTCCCAGCAGCGCGCGAGAATGCTCTGTCACCCATCGAATGGAAGTTCGATCTGGGCACATGAAGCAATTCCAGTATTGGAGGATCGGAGTGGTCGGGTTGAGGAGGATACATGAAGTAGGTCATGGATGCATGTTGGAGCAGCGCCAGTGAGAGCCTTGAAGGTGAGAAGGAGGATCTTTAAATCAATCATGTATTTAACTGGTAACCAGTAGAGAGACATCGGTACTGGGGATATGTGATTGTTGATGGATGTGCAGGTGAGGACTCTAGCCGCCACATTCTGCACACATGGGGACGATTGATCGGGTAGGCAGGAGTGCCAGGGAGCAGTGCATTGCAGTAATCGATTCGTGAGGAGATGAAGATGTGTATTAGCTTCTCAGCATCAGAGGGTGACCGCATGTAGCGCAGTTTGGATATATTTCTGAGATGGAAATCAGCTACCTTCGTCACCTTGTTGATGTGTGTCTCGCAGCTGAGTGAAGAATCAAGGGTTACACCTAGACTCCAGACTGCCTTAGCAACGTCAATGGTCTGGTCGTCAAGTATCAGTTGGATAAGTTCAGCCTTGGACAATTGGTGCAGGGTTCCCACAAGCAAAATTTCTGTTGTGTCGCTATTTAGTTTTAGGAAATTTGAATTGAGCCAGGCCTTCGCAGTTAACAGTGAGGACAACATGCAAAGACCAGACGCATTGATGGATGGCTTTGCATGGATATAGATTTGAATGTCATCGGCATAGCAATGGTAGCTGAGATTGAGGCTGCGCAGGATATGGCCAAGTGGTTGTATATAGATGCTGAAGAGGAGTGGGCCGAGAACTGAACCCTGAGGAACTCCATATTAAACAGGATGGGTCTCTGATTATTGCTGACGAACTGCTTGGCAAGCCTTTATCAGCAGTAAAGAGAAGGTGATTGACTACTTTGACCAGAGCAGTTTCAGTACTATGGCCGAATCTGAACCCAGATTGGAAGGGATCGTGGAGGTCATTGTTGAGAACGTGTTTATGGAGTTGCACGGCTACTGCAAGTTCAAGGACCTTTGAGAGGAATGGTATATTGGAGATGGGGCGATAATTATCAAGGATGTTGCAATCGAGGCCAGTTTTTTTTAATCAGAGGGGTAACCGTGGCACATTTGAATAGTGGGGGAACGATGCCAGAGTGAAGTGAGTTATTAAAGAGATGAGTGATGAAAGTGGCAAGGGATTTGCTCGGATGATTTTGGATGGAAAGGGGTCCATGGAGCAGTTTATGGACCAAGATCTGGTAACTAAAAAAGAGACATCGGATTCCATTAACTCGGAAAATTCTAGGAGATTTGAAGTCGAGGTAGGTGGAGGAATATTTATTGAGGTATTAGTTGGTGGTTGAGGCTGAGTAGAGATACGGTGGGCTTCAGTTTTTTTCTGAGAAAAACTGAATCTACTGAATTGAAGGTCGGCAACGGAATTAGTTGGATGTCTTCAGACACGTGGTGGAGAACTGCTAGACCGCCACCACGGCCATGTGAACGAGCCTTCTGATGGAATGCAAAGTCTTGTGGTAGGGCCTGATTCAATGTGAGAACATCATCTTCATGATGCCAGGTCTCTGTTAGGCAGAAAAGGTCCAGACTGTTGTCCAAGATCAGCTCAGCGATGAGTGGGGCGTTTTCAGTGTTCAAAGAGCGCACATTGAGCAGGGCAAAGAGGGTTTCATTTTGCAGGCAATGTGCGTGTTGGAAGAGGGGCACCAACCAGTGGCATTTTTAGCAAGCAATGTCAAGCTGTAAACGTTGCTAACTTGTTTACTCGGTAGCCAATATGTAGAGCTTAATAACGGGGATGGGGGTGGGCGAAATCAATTGTAGGCAGGTCAATGGGCAAATGTCCAGAAGATTGGGGTTACAAGGAACTGATGCAGGAATCAAGCTCTTTAGAGCTGTGGATTTAGAGGTGATTGTATGGAACAGGGGGGGCTGGAGCCCAAATCTGGAGACAAGGGGCGCAAAGAAGGGCCACACCCAGGATGTGACACATCACTATGCTATAGACTGTATGAATAGATTGTATAGACCATAGACAGTATGTATAGACTATATGGACTTGACCGTATGCACATACTACAGACTGTATTATATACCCCAAAGACTGTAGACTGTATGCATAGGTTGTATATTGTGCAAGGTACGTCTGAGGTGAGTGGGTGGCACTGTGGCCCAGTGGCCCAGTGGATAGCACTGTCGCCTCACAGCAAGAAGGTCCCGGGTTCGAATCTCGGCTTGGGTGCCTGTGTGGAGTTTGCATGTTCTCCCCGTGTCTGCGTGTGTTTTCACCGGGCACTCTGGTTTCCTCTCACAGTCCGAAAAACATGCTGCTGCATAGGTTAATTGGCTTGCAGACTAAATTGCCTGCAGTGCCCGGTGATGGACTGGCGTCCTATAGTGGGTATATCGCTGCCTTGTGCCGTGTGTCTGCTGGGATAGGCTCTGGCTCACCGCGACCCTGCACAGGACTAAGCGGTTTCTGACAATGAGATGAGATGAGATAAGACAGTAGAGCAATGAAGAAGTTAATAATGAAGACGAAATTAGTATCTTGGTGTGTATTGAATTATTACAGAAGACTGGTATGTGTATTCAATTATGTACAACGGATTGGTATGCGTGTTGAATTACCCAAAGCAGGTTGGTCTACTTACCTACAGCGGATTGCTATGTTTATTGAATTACGTAGAGCAGATTGGTATGTGTATCGAATTACCTACATCATATTGGTCTATGTATTGAATTACGTACATCAGATTGGTACGTGTAATGAATTACGTACATCGGATTGGAATGTTTCATTAATGACATACAACAGATTAGTATTTGTAGACTGTATGTATTAATGGTATAAACACTATAGACTCTTTTTATATTATAGACTGCAGTGATATAAAATATTGTTTTGTTATATAATATATTATGTGATTATATAACAGACTGAGTGGGAATGTAATTCGAGTATATACTGTAATAATGCACTATAGACTGTATTTAAAGACTGTATAAAATATAGACTATGTATACACTAAAGATTTTATATAAAGACTGCACCAACTATCGAGGATTATCGTTGTGTAACGCAGTGAGTTTAGCTTTAATGAATTATGTACAAACGATTGGTATTTGTAGACTATGTCTCGACGGTATATAAACTACAGCCTGTTTTTATATTATAGACTGAAGTTATATAAAATACTGCGTAGTTATATATTATATTATGTGATTACATAACAGACTGAGTAAATATGTAATGAGAACATTAACTGTAATAATACACTATGGACTGTATTTAAAGACTATAGACTGCATGTAGTCGCTAAAGATTGCATGTAAAGCTCAAGTAATCTGTTTGCAGCACGCGGTATAGCAAACAATAACAATGGTGATGCAGCGTAATATGAGGAGGGTTAAATGAGAGAGAAGGCGAGTGTCCGCGTGTAATTGTGGAACGAGGTGAGTGCGTGTGAGTTGCGAACACTGATAATGATGATGAAGTAATACCTGGAGGCGCTTGGGAGACAGTTGAAACACGTGGCACGTCTCACTCGCTCACAACAGACGCGGCCGCAATGTATTAAGCGTAAAATCCAACGATTGCCAACCAATTTTAGACGCATAAGTATGTATAAAGAGTAGGTATTAAATCAAGGTGACAATAATTGAATGTTTCAGACCTCCGCAAAACACTCACAAAGTTATCTCGTGACAGTTGGTGCGCAGAGCGGCTGTACGCGACGCGTCTCGGCTGATGAGCTCACCACCAGTTGTCGTAGTTATTCCCTCGCTAGATACGCTCAGTCGACGCGGTACGAAAGAGAGCTTCTGAAGGGACAACCAGAGTGGAGGTGGAGTGAGACGATCAGGTCGTGCGCAGGATCGAGATGGACCGTATCAGAACTGGACCGCCACGGATGGTACACGCAGGGTCTTCATCCAGCAGTGGATAAACACTAACTGGTGGCGGTGGCGGTGGTGGGAAGTCTTGGCGCTGCCTTCAGCTTAATGGAAATCCCCATGGCGTGTGAATGGCGAAGTATCCCCAACTCGTGTCGCCTCTATCCACCCTCTGGCGCTTTAATTTTCCAGCCATGAGGAAGGGCCATTGTCCGAAACGTCGCCGTTGTATTGTTCCTAATTTTCAGGTCAGTGGTCCTGACGAATGTTGTTCTGTAATGTGTGTCCGCACACACCACGCCTGCGCTCAACACACCTGGTACTTCAAGGGCGGTCCAGATGTCCTGTGACCCCCACTTCATCACCTAAAACTTAATCTATTTGCGTACCAGTGAGTGTGTAATGTAAGCAATATAAAAAAACAACTAACGTTAACCGTATTAATCTGAAGTAAACAAGGATTATTTAACATTAAAATGAACAGGAATCGCTCTACATAGCCGTTCCTTTATTTTTGTTACCCAAAAAAAATATCTATTGGAGAGAAATTCTGACACCAAGCCGGGTAAAACTACATGAGGACAAAATTGAACTGAATAAAAAATAATAATAACGTTAGGGGGGTTAATTAAACATGGGTCACATGACAATTGTACCACCCTACAGAACGTTTCCATCCTCATGAAGCCACGACGTCTCATCTCATCTCTCTCATCTCATCTCATTATCTGAAACCGCTTAATCCTATATAGGGTCACGGTGAAGCCGGAGCCTATCCCGGAAACACAGGGCGTAACGTAAGGCAGGAATACACCCGACGACGGGACGCCGGTCCATCGCCGGGCATTGCGGGACAATTTTTAGTCTCCGAGCCAATCAACCTATGCAGCAGCATGTTTTTGGACTGTGGGAGGAAACCGGAGTACCCGGCGAAAACCCACGCGGACACGGGGAGAGCAGCTCGCAAACTGCACACAGAAAGGCACCGGAGC
>JAZEWT010000015.1:18618828-18629981 GCA_036362905.1 Mordacia mordax
TGTGTAGTGGATTCATCCGCCGTCCATTTGAAACGTACGGAGCGAAGGGCGCCTCTGGCCTTGACACCTAACCACGCCAGCGCTACAACGCGTGCGCCACCGACTTCCTGCAGCCGCCACACCAAGGTACATCTCCCCCCTCTCTCTCTCTCTCCTCTCTCTCCCGCTCTCGCCTCCTGCTCTCCGCCCGCTTTTTTTTGCGCGCCTCTCATTTTCACGATTATTTGTTTACAATAAAGATGTCTGCGGCGTGAGACGGCTGCATCGGAGCGATTTGGGAACACGCGCGCAGACGCACGCAGAAGCACGCACGCAGACGCACGCAGAAGCACGCAGAAGCACACGCTCACCCCCTCCACGCATCGCAGGCAGCCGTGTCCATCATCATCCCTCCGTATAGCTCCGCGGGTTCTCGCACCCGGTCACGCTCAGCGCTAGAGGCTGCTGCTGCTGCTGATGATGATTCTACGCCTCTCGTTTAAGCGGTAGTGAGAGAGTGAGCGGGGTGGTGGTGGTGGTGGTGGGTTAGAGAGATCTACGTGTAAATAACGTCACATCTGCCACCCCCTTGCGGGTGCAAAGGGAAGACGGCGTGGATTTGCGTGGGGTTTAAAAAAAAAATCTGTAATTGTATCCAAGCTCTCTCGTGATGAAGGGGAGTCGGGTAGAGGAGAGCGGGAGGGGGGCTGGGAGTGTAGTTTGGTGGTAATAGTGTTGTCGGCGGCGAGATTCATAATGGGCGCAACGTTGGCAGATGCGTTGGCATGTTAACTACACGGGCATATGTAAACACGTCGTGTTCAGGCGCGTTGGGGGCTGTAACAACGCGTGTACTTCGCGCTATTGCTAGGGGGAGCGGGCGCTTTAAGCAGCGACTAAGCGGCACTTCCCGTGATTGTAGCGCCGCCAAAGCACCACACCTCGCTCCCCCACCGGAATCAATCACGGGCGCTAATGCCGATTGGCTACGCGAGCTAACTGTGCTACACGCGGCTAATATGCAAATTAGTTGTAGGGTGAAGCGCGCGGGTGTTATTCGAGGTAAGACCACGGAGTCAGTGAAGTGGCTGTGACACCGTCATCATCATCATTATCATCCCCATTATCGTCATCAGCAGTAGAAGTAGCAGCAACATTGCTTCCAACAAGAGTAGCCGTAGCCAAGGTCTATCTACTGCTTGCTTCCACGGCTCACCACGCCATTGCCTCTCGGTCGCACGATGCAAACCATAGCCCATCTCCCCGCACTCACCCATCTCCTGCTCGTGTCATCTTCTCAGTGCAAACGCCCATGTTATATAGGCGCACATAGCGTGCACACGGCGTAGACATGGCGTACACGCGGCTCACATGGGCCCATCTATTGCCGTCAGTCGGTGGACCAAACGTAATCAGATTAAGCAATATTGCCACGCAACAGAATGCCACGCACGGGTTACGAACGCTCAGTCACGCTCACACGCACGCTCGTACGTAAACAGTCGATGCGCCTTGGCTGGCTCACGTCGAGGCGAGCCAGGCCATGACTTCGCGCTGCTGTCCAGCCCTCGTGGTCCTGAAATGTAAATCGATTTTGCCCCTTCTTCCTCGCCGTTGGCACAGGCGCCAGGCTGCCGCCCATGCTGCTGGGCCATCTCTGCATTCCGTCTCTCGCTCTCACCTGTCTGTCCCTCGTTACGGAGAGGACAGTGCAAAGCAGAGAGAGAGAGAGCGAGAGAGGAGTCTTGAGGCTAGGTGGGTCGATGCGTGCGTGTGTAAATGGTTAGTTCGGCGGGTGGCTAGATTCCGCGGGTGGGTGGCTGGACGAGGCCGCGCGCTCATTGATAACTTCGGGCATTACCCTCGCATCACCCGCCCGCACCACGTGCGCGTGCAGTGGGCTTAACCACGTGGTTAATATGCACGCACACAGATTGGGTATTTTCAATGGGGGAGCGTAACGGCTCACGGCCGCCATTTTCTTAATACGAGATAAGGTGCAGAGGCTGTAAGGTCTACACGTGGGCTGCCGTTTGGAGTATTTAGTTGGACCTGCACGCGTGTCGTGCTGATGGCAGTGCGCGTAGTAGCGGTCAGATGCGGACGCGTTTAGGCGGTTATTACCAGATGTAATGAGCGAGGTTTAATATTGCCATCGGCCTACCGTGGTTTATACGGGCAGCATGTGTGAGAGAGAGAGAGATATTAAGGTACATCCGCCAGTCACAAAAAGCACGCCAGGTGAATTGTTACTTATCACTCGTACAGCATTCAGCTCGCTAGCTCGGCACGGGCCGAATTCTCATCAACAATCACGCCACTCGCACGCACAAGAGAATTATCACCTAACGTGATGTTCTGTTTTACTGTAAAACAAATCAAATGAATTTTAAATGTATTTTAAAATATATCTCATTTCACACAGCAATTGCACGTTGATACAATATTATGTTCATTCTTATTTAATTATGTTCCCCCGAAAGCAAAGTATTTATAGTATTGGTTCTAACGAACTTAAAAGTGCACGACGTAATATTTATGATGTGTAAAGTCTGTTTGTTGTTGCACAGCATCAACTAATCACGTGTGATTACGTAAATCAGAACTGCATAACAACGCAAGGACTATCGCGGTTATCCGATATTAAATGTAACATTTTCAAACGTTGTTCAGCTGAGTTATACAATTCAAGCTAACATCACATTAATTATACAATAGACTGTTTTGACATACAATTGGAAATCTAGTGTGTGTAATGTCTATAAATATAATTTAAATAAACCACATTCACATAGCATCAGAATACCTACATGCGGCACATATACTTGGAATGTAATGAGCGTTATATGTGAATTACGAACATTTAGAATAAGTTGTCTTTGAATAATTCTCGTTTGCTCCACGTTATTGTATGAACCACGCGTGCCCTGTAGGCAAGGTCTAAATTATTTGCAGAAGTAGTGAAACGTAACGTCTCACCCCCGTTGCGTGCGTCACGCACGTACACGTAACACCGAGGGCACACGAGGGGGGGGGGTGGCGACGAATACCATTCACCGTGTGCACGATGAACTTGGTGCACACTCACGTGCCTTCGTGTGTTCAGCCGCACAGCCACTTAGGCCGCGCCTGGGTTTAAACCACGCCGCTATACATTCCACCGTGCGGGTCTGTACAGCAACGCCTGTAGAGTCAGTGACACTGCTCCCTATCATTATCCAGAGCATGCCTTGCAGGTATGACTGCGCACATATATCGACAGGCGACGCGTCTGTGTTCATGCGTATTTCGTGCCAAAATACGGGATGTTTAACAGCCAAGCCAGCGATATTCCTCGTGCTGTATTTTATAATTGTTAAAGGTCAGTATTATGAGTTTCGTGAGTTTTAATTTAATAGCTCTAAGCTTTATACGGATTGTATAGCGTCTGGTCCATTGTATATCGTCTCAAATGCCAATATCTAGTCGACAAAAGAATTAGGCGTAAATCATCAATTCAACAAGTATAAAGTTAAACGTGGACTAATTTGTAAGAATACAATGTTTTCGTAAAAAAAAGGACAAATTAAACGGAATAGGCTGCACACAATGTTTATTTTAACTGTGCCCTATAAAATGAGGTCATGCATGCGAACATAGTGTGTCTGCCTTACGTGTCTCATACCCACGACACGTCTACTGCACGTCCCGTGCAGACGCGCGTGTTACAATAGGCCTTCACGGCACGCCGGAGTTGACACGTACGTGCACGCGTGCATCACAGGCGCCCGCGATACCGCTCGCCGCGTCTCGATGCGCGCGTCAAGAGCCTGAGCTTTCGAGGTTTTAGCGACGACGCTACGCGGCGATCGGGTTGCCGTCAAGCCGCACGCGGTGTCGCGAAGCCATTCGTGGGGCCGGCGTGAGTGAAAACGCGGCCACGCGCTCCATCCACCGGCTCCGCTCCATCCACCCACGCCCGGGAGCTCCGTGGTGACCACGGGGTAATATTGGCGAGAGCCACGCGGCATCGGCGTGGCATCGCCGTAGCGACCGGCAAAACCTGAAATATGATAGCGTTCGGTTGAATCGCGCGATTTGAATGACACTTCGGGCCCGGATTGATTTTTTTTTACTCAACGCTAAACAGGAGGCTACAATCAAGTGAGTGTGGCATGCGGTACATTGTGCAGTTCTATATGACAAATATGGCGGCCATTGTCAACATTCCAAAGTCTCCGCCCCCAGTCTTACGTGACTTTGAACGTGGGAATAATAGAGGCTGATTTGATTACAGCTCACGGTCACTGCTAAAGCTTCCTTTTATTAACGCACCGTGGTGTTTATTGGGGGGGGGGGGGCGGTGCAGGGCTCAGTGAGACCATTGAGATTGCGGTCCTTTTATAGGTTGAGTTCGACTCCGTGTCACGGCTCACGTGGCCGTTGAGTGATATCTGAAGCGACAATACGCCGCAGCCCCTAGCAATCTTTCAGATTCAGCAGCAATAGACTGGGCCAGTTGTTCTCATTAATGTGTGTGTGTGTGCGCGCATATACGTGAGTCTGTACGGTGTGTATGTGAGCGAGCGGTGGCGCAGCGGTTAACGCGCCGCGCTCGGAACCTGAACGCCCGGGTTTGGCTCCCGCTCACGGCCCACCAACGCCAGTGACGAATATCTGGACAGGTCATAGGTGTTGCTCGCCCACCCGCTCGTGTGCTGTGCCGGCCTTCATAAGCACTTGACTCTACAGTCTGCTAAGATTATACGGGGGATCTTTGTCTTGATCGACTTGTGTGCATAAGGTAAATGGGTGTCCATTGCAATTAATAATGCCCGGCAACCCTAGTTCGATTCCAGGCTACGGCTGTATTATTCGACACGGGCGCTGGGCCCCCGTTAACCAGCGTGGTTTAAGTGTAGCCATGCGGTATTCCTCCACATTGCGTGGTGATGCCTTAAACCAGCAGTTGACGAATGGCTGTAAATGTCCATCTTGTGCTCGGGGTTCCTTTCACTGAGAGTGCGGTTTTGCTGATATTTCCCATAGCCTCCGATAGCCTTTAGTGCATCTGAGGCCATGCGAATTTGCTCTCCATGTAAAAAAGTGCTGGAATGTACGATGTAGGTGCGCCTCGGCTCGATGTACTGGAGTTGATCTCCATAGTCGTTCTTTCGGGATAGAAAGGCCCGATGCTGTCTCCGACGTGGGAGTTGAAACGTCGTCGTGAAGGACAGAGAAGCAACACTCGACACGGCTATCCCGAAAAGAATGGTAGTGGAGAGTAATCCTCAGCGCTGTAATTGTTACAGTAGGTGACTTTATAGTGATTTTTCGATATCACGAAACATCTGTACTCGTAGAAATTGGTAATATAAAAAAAAAGCACAATACCACTGCGGGCGGCGCAGTGAGTAGCGCTGCTGCCTCGCAGAAAGGAATCCCAGGTTCGACTCCTGGCTCGGGTGCCTTTCTGTGGGGAGTTTGCGTGTTCTGCCCCTGCCGCGTGGGTTTGCATCGGGAACTCTATCCAAAGACACGCTGCTGCCTAGTTTATTTGGCCTGCTGAGAAAATTTCCCCCAGTGCCTTGCGATGTACTGACGTCAGGATTAAAACATAATAATGTTCAGGCCTTTGTCAATCCACTGCCGGATGAAGGTCATCAAAACGTCGTGTCATATGTGGGTGTTGCTTGGCCATACTTCACCAGACTGGTTGGTGCGGGTTTGTTTAAGGGGAGAGGGGAGAGAGGCAATACCGCGTCAAATATCACTCGCGGATGATGTTAGCCGTGGCTTAGCATCGAGCTCGGGTCAGGTCGCTCCGTTTCATAGCATCTCGGTGCGCTAACCACTGCATCACCGCTCCATCTGTTTACAAAACTACGTAACAAATACATCGTTATCTAGATTGTAGGACGCCCTGGAAAATAACTGGCACATATATCCAAACATATGCGATATACACATCTGGTCACATATACACAAACACACCAACCGGAATATTAGACATCCCCAATTATCTACTTTAAATGTATGTTGAAATGTGTGTCTTATAGGTTGGCAAATACTGCGTTAAACCACAGTGGATGTAAAATAAATAACATTATTGAATTAAAACTGTGTTTTGACCTCCAATAACATTGCTGAAGCTGGTGGAGTATTTATAAACCCTCTGTTGGATATTTTAATGTCAGAATATTGGTATGCATTAAGAACTCATACCGATGACACTTAAAAGACAAAGATTGCTCGTATGGCCTTTACAGACTGTTGGGGCAAGTGCTGTTAGCGAGCACTTGTGGAGGCCGACACGGCACGCGAGGGGGGTGGGTGACCAACACCACGCCCGATCGCCTTTGTCTCTCTCGTGGTGATGTTTACACCACGCACTAGGTCCTCCACTGAGACCGAGTCGACTGCCAAACCTGCACTCCACGCACGCGTGCATCGCAGATATTATTAGCAACAAGGCGCAGTTAAAAAGGTCTACACATTGGCAACATGCGATCCGAAAATCCAAATGGTTTTCTATTGTACTGTACTAATATGTACGTGATTAATCAGGCTGGGGGGGGGAGGAGCAGCATACTGTGCAGTGATACAAACGCAATGCTCACCCTATAGGTCTCTACTGAACCTGAGCTAGACTAGTATTCATTATAAGCTTTAAACTATTCAAATATGTCAAAACCCGCTTATTAATTTTCAACAATCACGACGACACCCTACAGACGCTGGTTATCCGATCGACCGCTAAACTACTTCTGGAGCTATTTCTAGAGAACAATGCGAGGCTGTCCTCGCAGCGAGCAAAGTGGGGGGGCCCTAACGCAATTGACTACCTTGCCAATCAAAGGTTAATGCCTTAGCGCAGAAGCCCGATCGCGTGAGGCTGTGCCACACTCTCCGCGTGTACGTGCGCTCGTGTGCGCGCGTGATTAGAACGTCTCTCGTCGAAGGTCGATCAACGTGGAAGCTTTTCCCATTGAGCTCCATCCTTCGTCGTGACCAAGGTGCACGCCTGGGCCCCTCCGTAGGCCTTAAAATGGCCGCGTAGACGTGGGGGCAATGTGATGTGGACAGGCGCAAGCGATAACGTTGTCGCGCACTACTCTCTGTTAGCAATCCTGTTTTGTTGTTGATTTAAAAAAACAAAATGTGTCGTCTATCTATCGGGATTAATATTTCAGACGCGACCGGGGAAATTTTACACTGAAACCCTCAAAGAATGCTCCGCTCGTCGGTCGAGCTGGTGTGTGAATAAGTACTTGACTTCCCTCGTCAATTTAGCACACCTTTAGGGTGGTAATTACGTTTATTAACGAGTGTTTGTAGTCTCGTGTATATGTTCAGGTGTGCGATTCACATATGTTATCCGTATTAATGCACGCGGATGTAACTGAGACGATCACGCCTTTTAATAATTAGGTTTTTGAAAGTTAGCCTAACCCACGCACGCTCATTAATTGTGATATTAATGAAGCCACCGCAATGTGTTTTTCATTTTAAATTAATTGGTATCAGGCTTTGGATTTCAATACTAGCCCAATATTAGGCTTGCGAGACTGGCTTAAATCATCAATAATTACAATTCTATAACATCTTGTATTTAGAAGTTGTCGTGATTAATACAAGGGTAGGTGCGTGTAGCATGTTCATGAAAAGGGTTATTAATGGAATCATTGTTTTTTGCAAGCTATGTGCTAATTATTTAAATTCCTAGGCTTAACATTTCTCATACGACCCTCCGCATAGTTGGAGCGACGACATCGCCTCGTTAACAGGGACTCCTAAGACGTTTGCATCGCACGACTCCGAGAGATGGTGACTCTTTTGAGAGAGTGGGGACCTTCGTCCAGTAGTGTATAGATCCTGACCGAGGTCGCTGCCGCATGTATAATATAGCAGATGTAGTATACGGAGCTGTGTGCAGTACGGCACACACGTAGTTAATCCTGTTTGGCTCACGCGTGCACTCAGCTTCTCACGTAGCACATCCCAGGCTCATTTATTTGTGAGGAATATCGCGGCAAGCGTCACATTATGCCATCACTTATTGAGTGAAATAATGACATCCCCCCCCCACCCTCGTATCTCGCATCTCCGCTCTTATCCGATAGCAAGGTCCATTCAAGCGGCGTCTCGCACAGTCTCCTCGTGATATATGAACACAATGCGCCTTCCTCCCCACCCGAGATTAACCGATATGCCTCGATTTAATATACATACGCGAGAGGCTCATTGGTCGCAATGTCACATTTTGGTCAATTCATTGCTGCGTTATTGATACGTGTGTTGAGTTTGATCGTGTACGTCTGCTCATGCATCCGTGCCATTAAAGCATTATCAGGAGAAAACAAAAGAAAATCACTTTGCAAATGTTACGTGCCGCTTCGGGTAATTGTTGAAAAGTTGTTCGCGTTTCATTCGGAAATAATCTCGGGTTTCATTTAAGATTAGGCAATGCGGAATGGGCTTAGCGCAGGCGTTTGGAAAATATTCACGTGGGCTATGACGCAATGGCGTGATCCGCGTTTCCTGCAGGAATATGCACAATCATTGGGCAGTATATAAATAAGCAACCCTCTAAACGTTATTAATAATTCACACAATACGACCGACGTTAAAGTATTGATATATATATACTTTATACGTATTTCTACATGAAATAACATTGTGTCATGTGTGGGTGTTACTATACGGAAATTGAAAACCCGGATATAACTGGAAAAATTTGGAAGCGAGATCGTGTTCAACAGACAGTCACTCGTCATGAGTCTACAGAAATGGCAGAACATGTCAACTGTGGACATTCTTAGGACATCAACGAGCAGATATTGGTGGAAGACCATAGTCACCAACGTCCTGTAGGCTATGCTACCTGGACGAAGTATTCGGCACAGCGTGCGCGAAATGTATCTTACAGCTCACGCGTGCATTCAGTGTACGTGTAATAGACAGGGTGGTCCAGATGTCTTGTCACCCTGATCATTTATTCTTTTCCTCATTTCTGCTTCAAATAACCCTTATTCATTTCGGACTAATAAAGTTTATAATTTTTATATTTTTGTTTGCATTACATTTCACACCCGTTCGTACGCAAAAAAATATTTTGCCGTTTAGACAAATAGGTAGATATGCATGATTACAGCAGAAAATAGCCGGTGAGTTTTCAAGCGCTGCATGCGGTATTCCTGCGATACAACCAATGTTCGATGGGGAGTCACGAGACATGTCGACCAGCGTCTAATTTCATTACATGTAGGGCTGATTTAGTAAATGTGCGAATAATGTATATAGTCTGCAACAGGACACACGCGCGCGTACGGTGTGGGGTGGGATTTCTAAATGCAGTGGTGGTCTCGCGTGTACACAGAGGGAGATGATGGTGGATTAGTGGTCGGTGAGTGCGTTCCAGATCAAAGATCTCCAATTCTCGTCCAACCTTAGACCACGGATAATTCCCCGCGGGGGAGGCACTGACAAAAAGGAATCCCCTGCAGTGGCCGGGTTACGCCACGCGCAGGAATCCGCGACATTATTCCCGAGTCGCTGGCCATTATGTGCCGGCGCAGCGGCCAAGTTCAGAGGAGCATCGTCATCAGTCGTCGGCCGTGGTCAGTCCACTGCTGGATGAAGGCGTTCTCGAAGCCACCGCCAGCTCTATGAATCATGACCACATGCATCGCATAAGAGCATCACATTTTGCAATTTGCGTTGCTGAGCATTGCTCGCAAGAGCTGCTGTTGCGACATAGATATCCGTGGCGAGCGTTCCTCCTACTCTCTCCACGGCTCTCCGGAGAGAACAGCTAAGAGCAGTTGTCATACTCCGCGCAGTTTAAACGTATGCGAGTAAATCAACTTTTCAGCCAATTAATGAATTCGAGGCAGCACTCCCAGCATACGTTTTGTGCACAAAGTTGAAATTCGCTTCAGTGACATGAACTTGGGATCCCGCGTTCTGCGCGGGCGATTCTCCCCGGCAACATTGGTCAACTCAGCAGCTTACGCTGTAACTGGCTTACACCCTGCTGATGACACATGGAGAAGGCGAAACCGGAACGGCCGTTTTGCATTGTGTAAGCCAACGTGGCCGAGATGTAATAGGGACGCAAGGCTCCGCTGGTTGGTAAATGTGTTTGTTTATTGCAGAAATCCGACAACTGATATGAGAATTTCTCTTGAAAGCAGCTCTTTCGCGAAAGTCGTGTTGAGCGCCCCTCCTCTCTCCTTGCCTCGACACAGCTATTTGCTCGACACGGCTGTCCCGAAAGAACGGCTGTTGAAAGCGATCATTATGCATAGAGACGTGAAAACCTACAGCAGAACTAATGACATTCTCAATAATCTATCGATACGTGGGTCTGATCAATGCGATTCCTCTGACCTTGGAAGTTCGGAGCAATGTAGCAACGCGTTACAGGTGCAATGTGGTGCAACGTTGGTGATGCAATCAGGATGACCCAAGGTAGAGATGGCTTGGACACGAGGACAGGGTGGAGGAGGAGGTAGAGATTGGTTGGACAGGAGGGCAGGGTGGAGGAGGAGGTAGAGATGGGTTGGACAGGAGGGCAAGGTGGAGGAGGAGGAGGTAGAGATGGGTTGGACACTTGGACAGGGTGGAGGAGGAGGTAGAGATGGGTTGGACAGGAGGGCAGGGTGGAGGAGGAGGTAGAGATGGGTTGGACATCAGGGCAGGGTGGAGGAGGAGGTAGAGATGGGTTGGACACCAGGACAGGGTGGAGAAGAAGGAACTGGAGCGCAGTCGAGTGAGACGGGCAGCGGAGAGGCTCCCAGAGGTCAACCACCAAAGGAGCAGCCCTAATGCTAGGTGGTGGTGATGAGATTCTAGCAGTGGACCTTGAAGCATGTGTAGCTTGAGTAACAATGGCTGACCTGCAGCCAGAGGATGCTGATGCTGTGAGATCATCAGACCGGGACCTTTTGAGGTCGCGTGTCGATCGTGCGACAGTTGTGGGACCTGGCAGAAGGACCTGTGTCAATGGAATTGGCTGTTAGAACCTGCTCACCTTGAGCCTCGATGTGTCGCGGTGAGGCTGTGCCTGTGGGGTCTGTAGGTAACGGTGGGTGTCTGTGTGTGGGCAGAGATGGCTAAGTGGTTAGCGCGCTGGGCCACAAATCCGCCGACCCGAGTTCGATTCCCGCTCACGGCCAACACCAGTGACGGTT
>JAZEWT010000015.1:18778568-18793082 GCA_036362905.1 Mordacia mordax
GGTGGTGGTGGTAGTGGTGGTGGTAGTGGTGGTAGTGGTGGTAGTGGTGGTGGTAGTGGTTGTCGCCCACTCGGCCTAACGACGCCCGCTTCGGCCATCGTCACCTGCTGCTCGTTAACCGCACTTGCCCACAAAGTCCACTGAGGCTATACGGGGAACCTTTATCTTATCATGCGCGTGTGCCGATGCGGCTGTGGAGTGGGTGCGTGAGTTCTAACGCGGGTGCGTGAGTTCTAACGCGACGAGAGTTGTAATGTGAATATTCTAACGTGAGTTCTAACACACGGTGGCCCAGTGGGTAGCGCTGTCGCCTCACAGCAAGAAGGTCCCGGGTTCGAGCCTCGGCTCGGGTGCCTTTCTGTGTGGAGTTTGCGAGTTCTCTCCCCGTGTCCGCGTGGGTTTTCGCCGGGCACTCCGGTTTCATCCCTCAGTCCAAAAAACATGCTGCTGCATAGGTTAATTGGCTAGCAGATTAAATTGCCCTCATGCCCGGTGATGGACTGGCGTCCCATCGTGGTTATATCCTTGCTTTGCCCCCTGTGTTTGCCGGGATAGGCTCCGGCTCACCGCTACCCTGTACAGGACCAAGCGGTTTCTGACAGCGAGATGAGATGAGTTCTAACACGAGTGCATGTGATTTATCGGATGGTCCAGATGTCTTGTGACCCTCCCCCCCCCCCCGTTGAACCCTTTAAAATCTCATAGATGTTGTATACCAATGGTGTGAAATGTAATGAATGAACTTGAAGGAGAAATGAATGAACTTGAAAGACACTTACATGCGGTTTATATTTTTAACTTAAATTAATGCGCTTAAGGGCTATACGTGTTGGTGTTCAGCGACATGGAGGTCACAAGACATCTGGACCATCCTGTGCACAATGCGGTGCAATAGATTATTATTATGGTTGTTAAGAAAGTTGGTTTCATATGATGTCTCGAAAACCCCGCAATTAAGTCAGCTTGCTGCGCGCCATTGGGAATGAACATCTAACGAGACGTAAATTAGCGGATGCACAATTGTGAATTAAAGCACGGTCACTTAAAGGTAATGCATGAAAGAATATGTTATGAACCTGTACGAAGAAATATAACACGGGTTCGTGGAAGTAGGATTTTGCGTAATAAGACATTTACACTTGGGCAGGGAAGGCAGGGTTAACGGGAGGTTGCAGTAAGAGACATATCTGGTGTTGGTTCGGATTGGCTTCGTAAAGGGGTTGGAGTTGGAAGTTGGAAGCGGGGTGGGAGTCAGAGTCAGGAGACACGGGGTGGGAATCAGGAGACACGAGGTGGGAATCAGGAGACTCGAGGTGGGAATTAGGAGACTCGAGGTGGGAATCAGGAGACTCGAGGTGGGAATCAGGAGACACGAGGTGGGAATCAGGAGACTCGAGGTGGGAATCAGGAGACACGGGGTGGGAATCAGGAGACACGAGGTGGGAATTAGGAGACTCGAGGTGGGAATCAGGAGATACGAGGTGTCAATCAGGAGATTCGTCGCCGTCCGATCTTAGAGCATGAAGCCAACACACTGTGCGCATCGTGTGCGGTGGCGGTCAGAGTGGCGAGCTTGAGTGGAGCCGCGTGTGAGACGGTGCGAGAGGTCGCGACGATGGCGGTGCTGGGCGCTAATGTCGCGGGTTTAATGCACCGCGCTCCGACCTGGCCAAACAGAGTTCGATTCCCGCTCGCTGTCAAAACAAGCGACGATTTTCTAAAGCGGTCCCGAGCCTCGTCTCAGCTCTACGTGACTACCTAGCATCGTGCGTGAACTGGGAGACAAAAGCAGCCGATGGAGGCGCTGGTCACCCACCCACTCGTATCCCTGACTTCAGAGCGTTCAACTCGCTAACAACAATTGACCCTTGCAGTTTCTCAAGGCTACACGGGAGATCTGTCTTTGGTGGCGAGAGCGAAACTACGCAGTGTTTTAAGACTAAATGCAATCGTAGTCATTTACAGGAATTGTTGGAATAGTAATGATAATTATTGGTGGTTATAATATGTAGGTATATGCTCCAAAATTAGTCTTAACATGTTAGGCAGTTTCAATGTTAGTTTGCTTTTCATGATAACGTTGTTCAAATATATAATTGAGTAATTATTTTCTATTTTTGGGCGGCACGGTAGCCAAGTGGGTGGCTCTGTCGCCTCACAGCAAGAAGGTCCCGGGTTCGAATCTCGGCTCGGGTGCTTTTCTGTGTGGAGTTTGCATGTTCTCTCCCCGTGTCCGCGTGGGCTTTCGCCGGGCACTCCGGTTTCCTCCCACAGTTCAAAAAACATGCTGCTGCATAGGTTTATTGGCTTGCAGACTAAATTTCCCGCAGTGCTCGGTGATAGACTGGCGTCCTATCGTGGGTATATCCCTGCCTTGCGTCCTGTGTCTGCCTGTATAAGCTCCGGCTCGCCGCGACCCTGTGCAGGACTAAGCGGTTTCTGCCAACGAGATGAGATTTTTCTATTTTTGAGAACACGGAAAAGGTCGGAGCGCCAATTTAAGCCAGCGTTTTGCACACAGTCTAAATTCACACACAAATGAATGTTCGCATCGTTACCCTCACTTTACACATACACGCGCCACGTCCGTGTGCACGTAGTTCAATGTTCGACGTAACCAAACGAAACTTCACCGCAATGTCGATGTTAAGGGAGACCTGGGGCACGAATCCGTGCAACTTTGTGGGGTTCACGTTGGCAACTCAATTCTTATTGTTTTCACCAAGATGTATATTTTGAAAATAAATAAAAAAAAACTGCCGCAAAAGTCAAAGTGCATTTACAGTCATTCCTAGAATTGCCGGTGCAATAAGTCACTCAACACACATATCGTGAAATACCATAAAACATCTCTTGAAAACAATAAAACGTCGTTTGCTGCAATGCATATTTTTGATTTGCTTGGGGGTTAATCTAACCGAAGACACTATTTGGGCTAAAATGACAGATTAATTCGAGCTTTGTCCCCCAACCCACCTTCCAAATTTACGCCCCCAAAATAGCTACAGAACAGTTGTTTTGATTTCGCTGTAAACACGCAGCGTGCAGCGCAAAAAAAAAAACTGCCAGCGATTAAATAGAAACACCGCTGGTAAAAAAAATTGTGGTTATTTTTTTCAGTCCTTCCATAGACTGCAACACAAAGCATAATATCCGGTAATTTCTGTTGGCTTTTGACAGATGAGCAGAATCAATGCGTGGCCACAAGAGTAATTGGACGGTGTAATTAACACTCGCGAGAAAATGTGACGCTGCCGTCAGCCTAAACAGCTTCGAAATTGACACGTGCTCTTGAAGCCACCAAAGTAAACCCGGTTAATTTAGAGGAAGAGAGAAAAAACGGTAATAAGATGTGATATTTATCCTGTTGTCTGCATGCACGGAAGCACTATTTACATATTCTAATATTTTGCTTGTGTGATCCAGGACGACCGGTGGGCTTACGGGTGTAAAGGTTGGAAACTGTGCGTGGAAAAAATATTAAAATGCGTTGCTGCGTGTGCAGCATTAAAATAGAACACACACACACACGTGTTTACATACATTAACGTGAGTCAACTGTGCTTTATTTAAACTGCTCTTTTGGGCGGGGAAATGTTCGATACATCGAGACGTTCAGATCTCCGTGAATCCTATCATCGTCATTATCGATACCCGCTTGATCCTGTACAGGGTCGCTGGGGGGGGGGGGGGATCGGAGCCTATCCCGGAAGACACAGGGCGTAAGGCGGGGCTATACCCAATGTGTGACGCCAGTGCAGCGCGGGGCACTGGGGGTAATTTACTCAGTGGGCCAATTAACCCAGGCAGCAGCTATCGCTCGCTGAATTTGTAGAATTTTCGTGTCTGTGTATTCCACAAAAAAAATCAGCACAATCTATACACATTCGCATTCCCTCCACCCATTCATTTAGCGACACGCCAGGTCGCATTACTATTCCGTGCCGCTGATTGCCTACTCTAATGCAAATAATTGGAAATGCCAATTGGCTACGCGACGCCAATTGGATTTCTCTACGTCTCTGCCGTTGTTGTCGAGGAGGAGGAGGAGGAGGGGTATTTACGGGCTCGTGGCGCCCCCTACTGGCCCAGATGTATCCCGCACGGCGAGTACCTATTGAGGCACAAGCGTAGCCCCGAGGCGAGGGCCCCGCACCGGCTATGATTGGTTTATACGGGCGGCAGCGCGCCACTGCGCTTGTCACTGGGCCGGATAGGCGACGGGATGGGGCATTCGGAGCGAGAGGGGGATGGGGCTGGGTAGCTTAACGCGCATCACGCGAGACGGTGGCACGTTTCCAGGACCGATGACTGGTGCCAACCGTTCACAATTCTCAGCCAGGGTTGATTCGATTAGCGTCACCATCACCACCACCATCACGATCATCATCATCATTACCAATCGCCACCACACTCGTCATCGCCAATGCTATCAACATCGATCACATCACCGCCTCCACTGCCATCAGTCAGTAGCGGCGCAGTCACAGTCAGTATAAAATAATTAGCAACAGCATCACTTCCGTCATAAGCAGGATTAATCTAGAGCACCAGCAAGGAATGCCATTCGTCACTCAGTGGCGGTGACGTCACCACGGCGTCTGTGACAGATCAGGTGCACCTTGACGCCATGTGAAGTAACGAAGGCTATCACTGGCAGGAGGTCACGGGAAAGACCCAAGTGTCACGCGTCGCCCGACTGAACTGACTGACGACAGACGCACCGCCTGTACTCCATACTGTGCCAACACCACGCTCACCACCAGCACCAACACTAACATCATCAACTTCACGATCAACATCATCGGCAACGAACACCACCATTATCGTTCGTCTTCGTTTGCTATAACCAGCTCCTACCTTGTAACAACCCATCTGGCTGGACATCAACAGTGGCGACGCTGGTTGTCCGTATATGGGGATGGAAACTTGCCGTAGGGAGATGGAATTTATTGCAAGGGATCAGTACTAGTGGTAAACGGGAGCATCGGCCAGCTCACATGAATAAAATAGGATAAAAATTAAACATTTAAATGAGCCGCTTTTACCGCACTGAAAAGTAGAATTTTTTTGGAACACAAAATCAATCTATCTTGGGATTCAGACTATACGCGGGTGGCCAAACACTGACAATATGTGACTCACGATTGACTCATAACACAGTGAGATTTACATTTTTATAATTTTAGTCACAAATATGTGTTTTTCTAGTGTTTTGTAAAAGGAACAATTATCAATTATCACTTTATATTAGTATGGTTTAAAGGTTTTCATTTAAGGAAAACATCATTGTAGTCATATAATTTTACATAACCTGACCCAAAAATGGATTTCATTGATGAAGACGGGAGTTGCAGAAAGCCAACTTGATTCATTTTTTTGCTGAAGTTTATTTTATAAATGAGTGTCGTTTAATAAACGGTAGTGGCATAAAAACTGAGATTAAAACGTGACAGCGGCATAATACTAAGTAAAGCAAGCATTGTACAAACAATCACAATCGACAGCAATAGCGGCCGTCAAAAGTGGTGTTCTCGAAACGTGACAAAATTAAAAGTTAACAGCTTTCTTTCTTTTAAAAAAACCCAGCATCTTAGCAAGAGCATTCCATTAAAAACGTCGCAGTAAACAATGCCAAATGAACAGTTTTTATGCAAGCTTATACGGCGAGATTTACTCCCAAGAGCTCGTCTCTCGCGATGGCCGTGTCGCAGGCTCCTCCTGCTCTCTCCGTCGCTCCCTCCTCCTACGTTGGAGGAGGGGGGGAAACGAACGCTCGACGCGGCTATTCCGACACGGCGGCTCTCGAGAGCAATTCTCTCATCAAGCGCCGAGCCGCGAGAAAGTACGCCTTCGAAAAGCTGCTCTCTCGGCACAGCCGTGTCGATCCTCATCCTTGGGCGCTTGAGGATGCCTCGAACGCGCAAGGGCGAAACGTCGCGATGGAGGGAGAGGGGGAGCGATCGACGCGGCTGTCCTGAGAGAGAAGTTTTTCGTGCATGGAGCCGTGAAAACCAACATCATTGCTATGAAAGATTCTCCATCGCCTGGCGAAGCAAACTGCGTGCGCAAGCCGAGATAATATCTAAGAAAGGTGCACTAGAATATGTACGGCGTTAAGCGAGCAAGCCATCAGAGGAGGACATTTCACAGCAGTATAATTACCCTCTTACACGGCTCACACGCCTTGTGACCCTTATTGAATACGGGAGGGGGAGGAAGGTGAGTCAGCTACGCGGTCAGCCGGGCCAACCCGCTGGACACTGTTTCCCATGAGTTATAATATATCATCTCAATGTCAGAAACCGCTAAGTCCTTTTCAGGGTTGCGGTGAGCCGGAGCCTGTCCCGGCAGACACAGGGCGCAAGGTAAGGGTACACCCACGATGGGACGCCAGTCCATCACCGGGCACCGAGGGCCCAGTGGGTAGCGCTGTCGCCTTACAGCAAGAAGGTCCCGGGTTCGAATCTCGGCTCGGGTGCCTTTCTGTGTGGGAGTTTGCGAGTTCTCTCCCCGTGTCCGCGTGGGTTTTCGCCGGGCACTCCGGTTTCCTCCCACAGTGAAAAAAAAAACAAGCTGCTGCATAGGTTAATTGGCTTGCAGACTAAATTGCCCGCAGTGCCCGGTGATGGACTGGCGCCTCATCGTGGGTATATCCCTGCCTTGCGCCCTGTGTCTGCCGGGATAGGCTCGGGCTCACCGCGACCCTGTACAGGACAAAGCGGTTTCTGACAATGAAATGCGATGAGTCTCAGACGTTACCACTGTCAACGCCTTTCTCATTCGCGTCTCTTTGACCTAACCCTGATTGTTTTCACACGGGCTGGAGCGAGTCTCTCATCTCATCTCATTATCTGAAACCGCTTAATCCTATATAGGGTCACGGTGAAGCTGGAGCCCATCCCGGAAACACAGGGCGTAAGGCAGGAATACACCCGACGACGGGACGCCGGTCCATCGCCGGGCATTGCGGGACAATTTTAGTCTGCGAGCCAATCAACCTATCCAGGAGCATGCTTTTGGACTGTGGGAGGAAACCGGAGTACCCGGCGAAAACCCACGCGAACACGGGGAGAGCATGCAAACTCCACACAGAAAGGCAGCCGAGCCGAGAGATTCGAACCCGGGACCTTCTTGCTGTGAGGCGTCAGCGCTAACCACTGCGCCACCGCGCCGCCCGGCTTGAGCGAGTCCACCGCATATTGCGCTCTTGAAGAAGGGCTTGTGGACGAGGCGGGTAATGCACTCGTGAGAAATCACAAGCGACACAACCGAAACTGCAAACTCTGCAAATGGGGGTCACGGGGCATGTGGACCACCGTCGAAATGATGACAGCTCGGGCGCGAGGCGAGCGCACAGCCACGAGCGGGGATCGAACTCTCGCTCCGTGTTCACCGCGGCAACGGAGCTATGAGATCGGCGCAGGCGCTGCGTGCGATGCGGCCAAGATGGAGACACGGTCGTGACGGCGGATTGGTGACGATCCGATGGCGATTTATGGCAGGTACCCGCTAAATGCTGTGCAGGTTCGACGTGGTGCCAGAGCCTATCCCGGCAGACGCAGGGCGCAAGGCCTGTGATTAGGATCGGATGCGAGTACAACCGAGGGTGACGGAGAAAATGTAGTCAGCAGGCCAATTAGGCTGGACTGTGGGCGGAAAACGGAGTACCAGGAGAAAGCCCACGCGGACACGGGGACGATGCTTTGGAAGAACAATCCACGTCGCGCCCAACGCACGCTGCCCACACTCCCCGCCGATGCTTGCACGGTGCAGAACTCAGTTTTCTTTGTTTTTAAATGTTATAACACAGTTTGTTTTAGTGTGAAACAATGCACCCACAGGTCCACAAAACCGTCCGCATCATAGTGTACAATGTGTGCAATATAACGGACTACACTTCGCAAACGCAGTCAAACGAATGCCGGTCACTTAAAGCAAACAACGTTCACAGCCAAGTTCAATGCGCCGCAACAAAGTATGGTAGCAGGGACATCGCAAATCCCAAGCTGCTCTGAAGAGCGGCACCATCATCATCATTATCAACAACAACACCAGTCCTCCCGACGCACGCGTCTCTCCGCGATCAGCGGTTAACGCCTCCCGTTAAAATACAAAATGAAATCGCTGCACGCGTCCGATGATTGTTAAACACGGCTGCACGTGTCGCGCCGAGCAATTAACGCAGGCCTGCGCTAATATATCAGACTCAAATTAAGGTCGGGGTCATCTCTCCGTGTGTGTGTGTGTACGCGTGCGCGTTCCACGTGACTCAAAAGACCAATTTCTGCAGCCCTGACGCCAACATTTCCCGAGTTGTTTACAAAAGTAAGGCACGTTGGAAACAGGCTACGTTTGTAAGAAAGACATTGCAGGAAGAAATATATCGCGCTTAACGATTAGAGGCACTCTTGATTGGCAATGTGAACATTAGTCAAACGCATGTTCGTGCAGCGAGACACCACAGATTAACGTTTCGGACACGGGCCCTATTTCAGTGTTGGCATAGAAAATAGGGTCACGTAAAAGGCTGTTCGGACAGGTACGACCCACAGCGTTTACAGAATGACAAAAGTAGACAGCAGCACAAACCACATAGTGTGCATGTTTGATCGATCACATTGCTTCGAAATCTGAAAACGTTAAGCGACCTTTCCACGCGCAAGTGAGGTGTGGATCAATATCCACCGCCACGGCCCGTACACTCACAATGAGACCCACACAATCGGCCACGCGGACCAAAGCAATCGTTACATATCCAGAGTTGCATTGATGCATCCCCAAGGCGCCCTATAATTATAATGCATTGCTCACGCACGGTGCGTTTCTGGACACTGCGTGTAAGTGTACAATGAAGCTGCAGCGTTCGTTAATGGCAGTAATTGCGCGAATGTATTTTCGGAGTGCGTTTCCACACCGCTCGCGATAAGGCAGCCACGGGAATACACACGCAGGACAACCGCCTCGAGAACGACACCGCTTTCGAGTTTCTGCGGTCCGTGTGTGAACACCCGAGCGCAGACAAAACAAAACGTCAACTTTTTCTTCAAAGGACAAAAGGTAAGCGGTCGTTTGACTCACAAACTGCCCTTTAAAAGTTCGCATTTACCTTGACGCTTGTTGAAGCCCGTGGACTTGGGATGACCCGCTGTAGGCTTTAGAATCGCGAGCGCCATCCACATGCACAATTTCTTAAAACGTGTCCTCCATTGCTGCTGATGAGAGCTCTTTGTGAGAGGATTTTGTCCCCTTTCGTGAAAAGCAAAAACGCAGTCGTGGCCACAACCGGCTCCCGTGTCATCAAAGCGAACAGATTCGCCTCTGGATGCTTAGTTCCAGTCTCAGGGGACAACGCGAGCGCGTGGATTCACTGAGCAGCCAGAACACGCTGGCAGCGGCCTCTCCGAGAGAGCTCGCCAGAGTGTGGACCCCACTGGAAGTCCTATCGTCATCCGGGCTCTCTCCACGACGCGCCGTTCCAGCGGAACCGGTTCGGTGGGTGCCCAGCGCGGGCGCCTCATCGCCAATAACAGTAACAGCAACCGCCATTCGCCGCTGAGTGGCGTGACGTCGGAACGGCGTTTGTGCCAGGCCACGTGCGCTTCGAGGCCACGTCAGGTGTCGAAGGCTCACGGACAGCAGGTCACGGGACAGAGCCACGCGCGTTGGGTTGCCTGACTGAGGCGGCTGGCAGACGTATGCTGAACCTGTGCTCCCCACCACCATTACCATCACTGTCACCACACTCTGCCTTTGTCTTCCAATCATGAGTCCATCTGTGGTGCATCATCAAACGACGCTGGAAAAATATGCAGAGTGGACTTGATTGCCGACATTTGAGTTTTAAGGCGATTTCAAAGCCAATTCTTTTAATCTATCGCCGGACTCACCAAGCAGCCAAGAACCTCCACGCCAGTCCAGCAGCGGAGTGCATGTCATCAACTAAGCGACCGCATGCACTCTGAGTCAAAGGACGCGAAACGTCGTGAGGAGAGAAGAGGAACGCACTGACGCTGCCACCCCGCAGAGACTAACTTTTGTAAGCAATCATCAACGACCATAATTTAACTTTAGCACGAAGGTTTTCGTGGCCAATGTTATCCACGAAATCTAAATTTTTTGGGTTAGGTCACGTAAACAAATATTAGTCGTAAACCCTCCTCCACCCGACACGGGCCAATCAGTAAGGTTTTGTCACGCGAGCAGAATGTGCCGGTGCGTTGGCGAGCAAACCCAACGGCGTTTAACAATGAAATGCGACGTTTCGCTGACAACCCGCAAGCAGCGTCGTCAGCAACTCGTGGGCTGGCTCTAATAACGCATCGCTGTGCTGGGATAGCGACGAGTCGGCACGTTCTGTTGGCGTGACAAAACCTTACTGATCGGCTGTGCTGGGTGGAGGTGGGTTTACGACACTTTCTTACGTGACCTAACCCAAAAAAAATGTGCTTCGTGCGCCCTAATTTACATAAAAGGCTTTAAAGATAATCAGTTTGCTTTATCTTTATTTCGGGAAGGTGGGGAGGTTAAAAAAAGCCTGTTGGCTAAGCGTCAGCAGGCTAAATCTGTACGGCACAGTGATTTTAACTGCTGCTCAAGACAGCCCTGGGGGGATGTTACACAATTGTCATTATAAAGGTATCGTAGTTTTAATTGCTGATACTTTTGTTGTTGTTGCTGTTAAACAAACGGCTGAGTAATACTTAAGCATACGCGCGAGATAGAAAAGTAAATGCACTGCTTGCTCTAAAAACGCATCATTTCAGAATGGCAGACCTTAAAATGCGACACCAATGTTAAAAATGCTTTAGCGAATTCTTTTCACAGGAACGCGCTCGTATATGAATAATATATTCACAGGCGTCTCTTGCCTATGGCGTGTAAGGCTGCTGCTCCACGCTGGGAATGGCTCGCGTCAATGTGTGCGGTGCAATTCCCATCTGGCACAGCGGGACATGAAAACACACGCGCTCAAAGTTAGAAAACCACAAAGAACAACGATCCGCAATGTTCCCTGCCAACGGGTTAATCGTAAATAAGCCACGACTTCATCCGCACCTCCAGCATAATGTTTAAAATAAAACTGGTGTACGTGTCTTGATCAAAATGCCCATTTGTGGAGAAAGTTACGTGTGTCAAATCTACTTCGGTAGGCGCGAACGGTTGTTTGTTTATAGAATAAGCAGACAAGGAAAACGCTTAGGCCCCAAACAGCTCAAGGTGGCCCGCGATTCGCGTATTCATTACTTCTTTACTTTAAAACAAACTTGCTTGGGGGCACAACAAATATTTCTGCCCCGGGCCCACAGTGGGTGAGCTCTATCGCTGGTCTATTTCATAATAAAAAAAAATTTTGGGAACAATTGTTGGATTCTGTCGATTGTACACTGTGCCTAAATTGACGTTAAATGTTGCACCTTTACGGCGATGCTGCTTTCTGTAACAATTGTCTGGCAGCCGTGCATTACATCGGCTGCAGGGAATAGGAAAATAAAGGCGAACTTGGATCGGCAAACACGCAAATTATGTTGCACAAAACAGCAGTGCGGAGTTGAATTGGTTAACATAGGCTGATGCGCTTGATTCAGAGACTTGATCGTTAAATGTATAAAAGTCTCATCTCATCTCATTATCTGAAACCGCTTAATCCTATATAGGGTCACGGTGAGCCGGAGCCTATCCCGGAAACACAGGGCGTAAGGCAGGAATACACCCGACGACGGGACGCCAGTCCATCGCCAGGCATTGCGGGACAATTTTAGTCTGCGAGCCAATCAACCTATCCAGGAGCATGCTTTTGGACTGTGGGAGGAAACCGGAGTACCCGGCGAAAACCCACGCGGACACGGGGAGAGCATGCAAACTCCACACAGAAAGGCACCCGAGCCGAGAGATTCGAACCCGGGACCTTCTTGCTGTGAGGCGTCAGCGCTAACCACTGGGCCACCGCGCCGCCCATGTATAAAAGTTGCATCGCTTATCTTCAGCCTAAAGTTCAAGAGTGTGCAAATAACACGGAAAGGTGTTGATTGTTATCCTCGTTAATGGAATGTAATCTGCCGCTGAAAACTGCACCTATGTTGCCTCGGTTTCTAATTCCGTAGCTCAAAATAGTTCAAACGGTCACGTGTTAAGCTGCCCAAAACTCTGCAGGAAGAAATTTTAATTTTTAAGGGCGAAAATTGTTAACCACGTCAGGAGCAAATATTTAAAAAAAAGCCACTGTTTAAATCCACCAGCACCGACTCCTCGTTCAACGCATTTGGCTGGACAGTGAAAACGGCCTCGATTCGCGGAACGGCTCAACACGGTGCGATGTGGGACGATGCTACCGAGTCGGCGTCACGCGAGCGCCTCCATTGCGACCTCGTGTCAGCGTCTCTTCAAGCGAATGCTCGGGGGTCGGCGAGCGCGAGCTGGCACCGGATGCTGCGGAGAAGGCACGCGAGCGTTGTGGTTTCTGCGGCGGGGCGGCGGCGGCGGCGGGGGGGTAGCGGGGGTAGCGGTGATTTGAGTGGTTGTGGCGGTGGGTTGCACTTGCGGCGGTTGGCGGTTGCGGAGGTTTGCGGCTGCCACGGATGGCAGCGGCTGCCACGGATGGCAGCGGCTGCCACGGATGGCAGCGGCTGCCACGGTTGGCAGCGGCTGCCACGGATGGCAGCGGCTGCCACGGTTGGCAGCGGCTGCGGAGGCTGGCGGTCGCAGAGATGGGAGTGGTTGAAGGTGCGGCGGTCGCGGTTTGCGGAGGTTTGGCGGGGGCGGTGTTCATGTTACGCGTGCTCCCCATCTCCGCCGAGCTTCTGGTGAACGGAGCCAAGCTCCTCCTCCTCCTCCTCCACCTCCCCAGGGACCTGACAACGGCACAGAGGATGGCATCGGCGCGCGTGCGTTTCGATCGCTCTCGCGAAGACCCCCAGCTGTGCTGATTTGCCCTCCCTGTCTCGTGGCCGTTCTCTCCGCAGCTCTGTGCAACGCGTTGTGGCCCTTGGGTGATGGGCGCTCTAGAAGTGCTATTATTATTATTATACGATAAATGTTCAATTAAACCATTTCCCAATATATGTATTATATTCACTCATAATTTAGAATTTTAAGATTGTAGTTGACGGTCTGATCATGTTTTGCTTGTTGTTCTGCAACGCTGTGTATAGATTAAAAAAATGTTGTTGCTGTTGAGCTTCCGTTGTGGTGCCGTTGTTGTTGACGTGGCCGTTCTCTCCGCAGCTCTGTGAAGCGCTTTGTGACCCTCGGGTGAAAAGCGCTCTATACATGCAATTATTATCATTATTCTTATATCGCAATAACACACTTTAGGGTCAACTGCTGTTCACGAGTAACATCTGTAAAGGCCAGCATGGGTGTGGGTGTCCAGCATCACGCCCGGCCGCCTTTGTCTCCACCGCAATAAGATTTACGCACTGCACCGAGTTCTCATTTCAGGATGACACGATATAGGGGAAGGCCTAGGACCAATCGCACGGTGTGCTAACCGCTGCACCAGCAGTCATCGTAAGGGCACGCACGCACACGCGCGCACGCAGGCTCGTATAATTCACTCGTGCAACGGAACGCTCTCTCGCACTGCATACCCGAGCCTGAGCGCAGGCGACGACACGCAGCTGCCTGTGCAGCGCCACGCAGACGAAGGCTCTCCCGCGTGGCCTTCACGGAATCTTGGGGCAAGCGCCGTGCATTGGCCCAACCATGGGGTCGGTGGTCAACATCACGCCCGACCGCCTTTTCTATGGCGCTGATGATGGCGATGATGACAACGATGTCGACAATGGTGACGACGATGATGACGATGATGACGACGATGATGATGACGATGATGATGACGATGATGACGATGACTGATTGTGATGACGATGATTGATTGTGATGACGACGACGACGACGATGATGATCCGCGGAGAGCCGCGGTGGCATCGTCTCGTACCTCCCAGTAGATGTTGTCCTCGTAGCAGTTCTTATCAGGTGGTTGCCCCCAGAAGGGCAGCTTCAGGATGAACCCTGTCACGGGTGGGAGGCCGGGGAGGAGGGGGGGAGGCGTTGGTCAGAAGATCCGATCCGAAACGAAAAGCAACCTCATCTCTTTGTCAAAAACCACTTAGTCCTGTACAGGGTCGCGGTGAGCCAGAGCCTATCCCGGCAGACACAGGGCGTAAGGCAGCGGCACACCCACGATGGGACGCTAGTCCATCACCGGGCACTGTGGGCAATTTCGTCTGCGAGCCAATTAATTTATGCAGCTGCGTGTTTTTTGGGCTGTGGGAGGAAACCGGAGTGCCCGGCGAAAACCCGCGCGGACACAGAGAGAGAAAACATGCAAACTCTCACACAGAAAGGCACCCGAGCCGAGATTCGAACCGGGGACCTTCTTGCTGTGAGGAGGCGACAGCGCTACCCACTGGGCCACCGTACGAACCGTCAGAAAAAAATAAAGTTAGTCGACTCGTCTCACTTCCGTGCCTCCTGTCGACGATTAGCGGAACGGAGCCACATTATACGGCG
>JAZEWT010000015.1:18836252-18847469 GCA_036362905.1 Mordacia mordax
GATCGATCCGCCGCTGGGTGAAGGCCCCATAAAAGTCATCGCGACCGTCTTGCTGCAGTTTGCCACGTCTCGGCAGGCACAGAGAGCAGAGCTTGAGCGCAAATTTGAAAGCATCTTTGGCAGTTGCCAACGGTCAGACTTGCGCGCTGACTGGGTGTGGCGATACTGGCACTCGTCCGGCGTGCCAGTGTCCGTGTCAGTGTCACAGTGTCAGTGTCCGTGTGTGTGTGCGTGTGCGTGCTATCGGTCAACGTGATGGACGGCGAAAAGAAAGCTCGTATCCCGGGCGCCCCCGTGCCCAAAAAACAAACACGCGTCCGGTATTCATAAACAAGGGTCACCGTGACCTCGGCGTGATTTGAGATTAGGATTTCAAATATCTCTTTCGCAGTTGTAGACAAACAATAAAGAGCTCCGTCAAGTGACGTTTAACGAGCGTACTTAGCGTGTCCTTCCGTCAACATCACTGGGGAATGGGCGGGGGTGCAAAGGTGCAGCCCTGTAATTTCTCACTCACGGCAGTGCTGGTGGAAGGGGGACTCCACAAGAGGGACAGATCCTCGATAGACTAGTTGGTTTACTCGCTTCTACGGTGGTGAGAAGTCAGGCTTGGCTATGGAGGGGTAACATCTGCCCCTTAAGTTAGATTCCCACCTCGGGCGACTTTCTGTGTGCAGTTTGTGTGTTCTCCCCCTGTTCAGCCTGGGTTTCTTCCCCCCCCCTCCCCCCCCCACACACACAAGTATAAGAGCATTCTTTAATGAATTGGCCAATTACATCATAATATACAGGAAGCAGTGTCTGGCGGGTTGGCGTCGGCTGATCCCTTTGGTAACTTCCCCCTTCTCTGCGGCTTCCTCACGTATCCGTGTTCGTCAAGGAACAGGCGTGAAATTTGCGCGACGCGTTATAAATAATGTTATACATAATTGTATAATTTCATTAAGTCAAGGTTGGCATACCCACGCTTTACTCCCCCCGCCACAGGCAACCTGCTGATTTATTATTTTATTCGTTCATTATCGGTACCAGCTAAATCCTCTTATAAGGGCAGATGAGGATGGAGTCTATCTCGGCAGATACAGGGCGCAGGATCGGGGACGCGAGTACCAGCACAGTTTGCTCGTGGCAACCGAGTCAATGGGCCAATTAACCTAGACAGCAGCAGTGTGTGTGTTGGACTGTGGGCGGAAACCAGAGTCCCTTGCCAACTGGAAACTCACACGGGCAAATGGGGATAATACAATCTTCACACGGAACGGCAGGCCCCCGAGTCAGGCATCGAACTCTTGTTATAATGAGCCGACAGCGCTACTCGCTGCACCACCGTGTCGCCCCGAGTGACTCTGCTGAGCTCGTTCATCCTGCTCAGTGGGAAGACGACGAGGAGGAGGAGGAGGGGGGGGATGTAAGACGAACCGCTCTTTCGGGATAGACGTGCTCACCGCTCCTCCTCTCTCCTTCGCGACGTTTCGCCTCCCACGCTGGAAGCTTCCTCAGGCGTACGGGGAACTCGTCGCCCAGGAGGGCAGGAATAGGAGGAGCGCTCGGTGTCGCGGCTCTCCTGAAACCTGGGTACCAACGACATGTGGTCAATCGGATGGTGGGGTAAAGTGTGGGTACTCCCCACTCCATGCTGCTGTTGCTCGACCGCGTATCTGCAGATTCCCTTTGTGAGCGCCAAGGCATGGGCAACGCCGGTTTGAAACATGCCGCTGCCTGCAGACAGACTAGGCTCCAGGCAGAGACTTCGCCATCAGCACCACGTGCAGAGCCGCGTGGGTATTCTCAGCTCGGCGTGTAATTTATGCGCATATGAATTGCGCGCACGCACATCAATCTATGAGAGCTTGACAAGTGTCTCAGACGAGCGTGAGTCTTTGCCACAACCAACCTCGAAGCAATTTCTGTCCTAAAATTAAAAGTAGAAGAAGAAAAAAAGCCCCATAAAATCATTCACGACCACCTGCTCGTATCGAAATTCACGCGCAGGCTTGAGAAATTCTCCCAAGAGCCGCTCATTCGGGAGAGACTTGGCGAGCGCTCCTCTCTCCTTCGAGGCGTTTCGCCCAACACGTCGGAGGCATCGTCAGTAGTCTAGCTGAAGAGTATTGTCTTGTGGACTAAGAACGCACGGAGAACTTTTTGAGCGAACGAGAGGCGCAGAGAGACAAAAGTTTGAACGCAGTGTGATTCGGAACGCATGCAGATGCCTCCGACGGGGGGTGGGGGGGGGAGGTTGGGGGGCTGGGGTTGCGAAACGTCGCGAAGGAGAGGGGATAATAATACGCGATTACATTTATACAACGCTTTTCACCCAGAGGTCCCAAAGCGCTGCAGGAAACCGCAGAGCGGTGGGACAATTAAGTAATGAGTGCTCATACACATAGGTGTGGGAGAAAGGAACACTCGACACGGATTTGTCGAATGAGCAGCTACGGGAGAGCAAACGACTCGTGGTGCGAGAGCCCCGCACTGGCTCGGCTCACATTTGCCAATGGAAAAAGAAAAAAATCCTCACGAGAGCTGTGTTTCAAGGGGGAACGCGTGCCTGACTGAGCCCGTTCCAGAGGACGCCTGGCAACCCGTGTCAAACCCTTGCACATGCGCCGGCTGGGAGCTCACGGCCGCGACACAGATGCGGCATCCGCTGGGTTCCACTGCACACGCGTGGTGGCCACAGGTCACTGCCCGAGTGAAAAAATCCCAGAGGAAATCGTGAACTTTTAAACATTACTGGGGCAGGAGCCCCAGACCCCACGAGTCGTTATTCATCTCGCTGATTCTCTGTGTGGGCGGCGCGGTGGCCCAGTGGTTAGCGCTGTCGCCTCACAGCAAGAAGGTCCCGGGTTCGAATCTCTCGGCTCGGGTGCCTTTCTGTGTGGAGTTTGCATTCTCTCCCTGTGTCCGCGTGGGTTTTCGCCGGGCACTCCGGTTTCCTCCCACAGTCCAAAAGCATGCTGCTACATAGGTTAATTGGCTCGCAGGCTAAATTGCCCCGCAGTGCCCGGGGATGGACTGGCGTCCCATCGTCGGTATATCCTTGCCTTGCGCCCTGTGTCTGCCGGGATAGATGAGGGCAGACGCCCTCATCCTCATCATAGAGGTGCGAGAAAAAGACAGAGAGGAGACGGGAAGGCAGCGATGTATTCAGCCGGTGCCAACATTTGTCAGACACTGCCTATGCTGGCCGACAGAGGGCGTGAGGGAATATCCAGGACGTGACACATCCTGGACGGTGGGAGGAAACCTGAGTACCCAGCGAGCGACAACTGACGCGGGCACGGTGAGAACGCGTAAACGCACACAGAAAGACACCTGAGCCAGGAACCGAACCCGGGTCCTTCTTGCTGTGCGGCGACAACGCTATTCACTGCACGCCTGTGCCACCCTCTATGAATCTTTATGTATCTCCGTGAGTCTCGACGTATCTCTACGAGTCTCTATGTCGCTCTAAAGTAGATGCGACCCTGGGGGTGAGTTCTCCCAGCGATTTTTTTATTTTCAATACCACCGGGGCAATTTATGAACAGTCGTATCTCAAATTCGCTTGCGCAATATTGCAGCTGCAAAGCGCAGATATTGAGATCGTTCCACAGCTAGTGCCATTCCTAACCACCTTTGTCTTCCCAGAAATGAGGTCCACACATCCCGACATCAAAACAACGCAGGCTTTAGTCGAACGTAGCGGTGAGCGCCGGACGGGGTAAGATTGTAACTGCCACCGGTGATGATGCATTGCTTGTAATCAAATCCAAGCTGCCACGACCTTAGCATGGCGCGCGGGTGATACACCACCGCTCCCTATACAGGCACGCAAAGACAAAGATCCCGCTGTAAATCTTACGCAGAATGTTTGGAGCGACTGCTATTAGCGAGTTCCTATTAAGGACGGCGCAAAGCCACTGTGGGTTTGCGTGGACAGAACCATGCCACGGTGCTTCTTTTCTTCCTCCCTCTAACTTGTTGATGTTTATCCTGCGCCAGGGACTGCACTCAAGCCTACGTTGACGGGTGTTGTAGCACGGAGTGTTAGCAAGGTTCAACTGCTAGCCCGGTACAAACAGGAGCAGCAATAATAACAATTTTACATTTCTATCGCGCGCATAGCCATTCACTGTCGAAGGTAATCGTTCGACAGAGGACGCCTCAGAGGCGCGAGGAGAGCGCAGAGAGACAGAGGAGGAAGCCAGGCGGTTTGCCGGCGCCACATTGCCACCCACTGCTTCCTATATATTAGGTTGTCATCGGTCAATCAATTTATGAGTATTTTTCTAAAGCTGTGGGAGGAAACCGAAGAGCCCGGAGGAAACCGAAGAGCCCGGAGGAAACCCCACGCAGAACAGGTGGAGAAAATACAAACTCCACACAGAAATGTGCCCAAGGCAATTGGAGGCATCACGAGACGTGATCAAGGCTCGCTGTGCAGGAGATCACGGGACAGGCCCAGGTGTTAAGGGGTTAACTCTCTGACACCACGGACTCAAGCGCACATTAAGGCACGCACACTCGCGTGCCAACATTCTCGTCAAAATGATTGACACCTTTGACAGGTGGACTTAATACCGCATCCTGAAACATATCAATGACTCCATGTTAAAGCTGAAAGGAACTCTTGAGTTACGCAGCCCTGAGAATTGCTCTTCTTTCAGAATAGCCGTATCCAGCGCTCGCTCTCTCTCTCCGTCCCGGCGTTTCGCCTCCCCAGGGTGTCTGAACCTTTTTTGCCTCCAACGTGGGAGGCGCAACGTCGCGAGGGAGAGATACGGAGCGCTCGACACGGCTATCCCTGAGAGCAATTCTCATACATCGAGCGCTGAAAAGCTACATCAGCACCATGTAGCTCTTTTAAACAGCTGTCCAACGGGGAGGGGTAAGCAAGTTACAACAGAAAAAAGATACCTCCGTGGATAAAGACAATTTGGTGTGATAAGCAAACATTTCACAGACAGCGTGTTAGACAAACACCCGCGGTTTTGTTTATGAAACGCGCACGATGCAAACACCTTGAGCACGACCTTGGTCGCTTCTTGCTCTCAACAGCAACCGCCATTCGCCAACTGAGTGGCGGTGACGTCACCACGGCACGCGTGCCAGGCCACGTGCACTTTGAGGCCGCGTGAATCCATCGAAGGCTCACCGCAAGGAGGTGACGCCACAGACTCACCCCCACCCCCCCACCCTCCTTGCCACTTGAAGCCAAAGGCTTCATTACGATATAAAGGCCGACACCCTTGTTGCTGTTGTCGGATTATTTTGGATCTCGAGGCCAAATGCTGCGAGGAGGATATTGGCAGAGGTTTATTTACAAGGCTAGGCACGCACAGGATAACTTAACTCATCTCATTGTCAGAAACCGCTTAGTCCTGTACAGGGTCGCGGTGAGCCGGAGCTTATCCCGGCAGACACAGGGCGCAAGGCAGGGATACACCCACGATGGGACTCCAGTCCATCACCGGGCACTGTGGGTAATTTAGTCTGCAAGGCAATTAAGCTATGCGGCAGCGTGTTTTTTGGACTGTGGGAGGAAACCGGAGTGCTCGGCGAAAACCCACGCGGACACGGGAGAGCATGCAAACTCCACACAGAAAGGCACCCGAGCCGAGATTCGAACCCGGGCCCTTCTTGCTGTGTGGCGACAGCGCTACCCACTGGGGCCACCGTGCTGCCCTGACTCCACACATTCCAGCAATATTATTAGAGTAATATTGCACATATGGCCTCTTGCCCTGCCGAAGACGTAAATATTCTTGTTTTGATCCCTCCTCTGACAATGTGGTACGCTCCGCTCTTTAATCCAATCGTAAATATTTATTTAATTTTATTAACGGCTTGCTGCGCAGTTCTGAAGAAGAAGAAGGAGGAGGAGGAGAAAGCTCTTGTTCTGGATTAACACCACCCACAAGTTCCAGATGGGCGGCGCGGTGGCCCAGTGGTTAGCGCTGTCGCCTCACAGCAAGAAGGTCCCGGGTTCGAATCTCTCGGCTCGGGTGCCTTTCTGTGTGGAGTTTGCATGCTCTCCCCGTGTCCGCGTGGGTTTTCGCCGGGCACTCCGGTTTCCTCCCACAGTCCAAAAAGCATGCTGCTACATAGGTTAATTGGCTCGCAGGCTAAATTGCCCCGCAGTGCCCGACGATGGACTGGCGTCCCATCATCGGTATATCTTTGCCTTGCGCCCTGTGTCTGCCGGGATAGGCTCCGGCTTCACCGTGACCCTGTATAGCACTAAGCGGTTTCAGACAATGAGATGAGATGAGAAGTTCCAGATCACTTGATTTTCTCCAGCTCATTGTCTTCAGCAACTTCAGACGTGAGGCTCGCGCTCTTAAAGACAGCTTCATTGACGCAACCTTTTTGTTTTTTAGTTCATAGAAGAAGAAATAAAAAGTGGAATTTCGCTCGCCAAGAGCATCTAGGGCATCGCGGGGTATCTCCGGGTTTAATCCCATCGAGATGATTTGCCGTGCACGTAAATTATTTGCATTTCCAAGCGCCTTTCCGCAAACCGTTGCAAGGCTCTGCACGCATCAAACATGAACAGGTGGCCGGTGCGAATGCGGATTAAACGAAAATCTAAAATAACATCAATATTTAGGGCAATGCATTGAAAGCATTGAAGCGCTGATTATCCCCTGAGTCAGTGGAGGGACGATTACACATTTTTATGGCAGGGGCGAGTCTTTCTCTTGATAGTGACACTTTATGTTGGCGACAAGGTACTCACGTTTATCGACCCCAGAGGGATGATGCATATGACCTCGCGGCCTTCCGATTACGAGCCGCTGGGTCTCCCGCTAATCCACAGGGCCTGATCGCAGTGGTCTCCACTTTGCTACTACACTGGTGACTGAACCCACGCCTGGAATCGAGCCCAGGTTTCGCGAATCTGCAGAGATATGGAGACCACTGTGGGAGTCGGAGTTAAAATCGGAACAAGACATTAGAATGTAAACAGCCGTGCAGAATGTGTGGGCTGGCACAGAATGCACCAGCGCGCGCTGAATCCGCGCGCTACGATTTGATAAACAAAGCAATGATGATTGCTTTCCAATGGCTGCTCTTTCTAGATAGCAGCGTTCATCCTCTCTCCTTCGCGACATTTCGCCTCCCACACTGGGGGCCTCATCAGGCGTTTTGTGACCGAATTTTCCGTGGCTCAGTCGTGAAAACGTGCACCAAACCAAGCAAAGTTGAATCTCTGTCTGCAAGTCTCGTTAAACCCACTCCATGGTCTCTGTGCCCACTCGTGTGACACGGTACCCACTCGGGCTAATGTGACAGTTGCCTTCATTCATGTTCTAGAGACTGTTGTGGTTGTTGTTGTTTAAACGGCTGCTATCCAGGCTTGAACAGGATTTTACTGAAGGATGCCTTGGCTGACACCAACCTAACGGGTGCGTTGTATTACAGGAATCCCGCATCCCGAGCCTGCAAGCTTATTGGATATTCATGTTGGAATCAATCATCTATAGCCACCCAAAGCGGATAATCAGTGCGTCTGGTCTTTGTATGTCGTCCGCACTGTCAACTGTGAAGGCCTGGCTCAATTCTAATTTCTTAAAACTAAATGGATACACCGGCGATGGACCGGCGTCCCGTCGTCGGGTGTATTCCTGCCTTACGCCCTATGTTTCCGGGATAGGCTCCGGCTTCACCGTGACCCTATATAGGATTAAGCGGTTTCAGATAATAATGAGAAATGGATACAGACATAAGTGTTGCTTATCAGAACCCTGCACCAATTGTCTGGTACTCCGGTTTCCTTCCACTGACCAAAGACACGCTGCTGCCTAGGTCAATTAGCCTGCTGAGAAAATTACCCTAAAAGTGCCTTGTGATGTACTGGCATCAGATCCTGGGTATAGCCCTACCTTGCACCTTGTGTCTGCCGGGATAGGCTCTGGTCCCCCGCGACCCTGTACACGATTAAGCGGGGACTGATGAACTGAACTGAACCTGGCAGCGAGACCATCAAAGAGGTGGACCGACCATCGCTTCACGTGCAGCTGCTGGATCATGAAATCGTGAGACAGACAGTGAACTTCATCCAGCAGTGAATGGATCGCGGCTAACGGAGCGTTCCATTGTTTTGTTGCTCCGGGTCAAACGATTGACAATTGCGCATTTCCCCCGAGGTGAAGTTGGTTTCGTCTCAAAAACAACCGCGGTCAGAGTCTTCCAAAGCGGCGCTTCATTTGACCGGCGCTGCTGCGACGATGATTCGAGGGAAGCCCAACCGAAATTCGAACTCGAATTATTCATGTCATGTCACTGCATCGGACCTTTCGATGCAGTGACATGAATAAAATCAACCGCTGCCACATCTGAGCGGAGCTGTTCCAATTGGAAGCGTGGACAACTGGAGTCTCGTGGCGTGATTGGCATCGACCCCCGTCGTGTCCGTGAGATTGTTTTGAATGCGAGTGCCAAGATCTTTGCAAGAACATATTTCCACCGACTAATCCCAGGATGCGGTGCAGTGCCGCACGCCAGATCAGAAGCAGGAGCTCAGATAAAGTAATCCCCGTGTTTACATTGGCTCGTGTGTGTGCTTGCATAATGACGGAAAAGGATAATATTAAGCGATATGTAGATACCCCCAGTCGATGAGAGCGATTGTCACTTCACTCGCTAGCTCAATTCCTGGTCAGGTATTAGCACAGCCCATCATCTCCCCCAGGGTCGCTAAAGTGAACACAACGTTGTGGGAGATTAACTGTGACTGTCTTATGGAAATGTCGACTGATGCCATAGTAATGTGGATTTTACACGAGTAGCAAACGGACACCAATTGAGATGCGCGTCAGCTCATTGAAGAAGGGGGCTTCTTTGACCTCTGTGACTTGTGTGATACGATCAGAGCAGCAAACTGCACTTTGCAGAGTGAACATTATAGTCGATCCACAGGATAGTTCACGCAGCCTCCTTAAAAATGAGTCGCTGTTTAATTGACCCCCGAGAGAGGTGATTGGTCAGATCAGTGTGTCAATGGGGTGAGCGGACTGACATCATCAGCAAGCACCGCCAAGATTGTCATCGGAACGTCCATAACTGCTGACTGGCTCTGGGATTATTTCGGGAGTTGAACTGCCACGATCCCACTTGGTGGATTGAAGCAATATCTGTTTCACGGATTTGGAGGAATCGGTTCTGCCGCAATTCTGTGTGATGCCAGAATTCAGAAAAAGTGTAAAAACGAACTCCTAATGAGTCGAGGTCGGGCGGCACGGGGGCCCAGTGGGTAGCGCTGTCGCCTCACAGCAAGATGGTCCCGGGTTCGAATCTCGGCTCGAGTGCTGCTTTCTGTGTGGAGTTTGCATGTTCTCTCCCCGTTTCCGCGTGGGTTTTTGCCGGGCACTCCGGTTTCCTCCCACAGTCCAAAAAACATGCCGCTGCAGAGGTTAATTGCCTTGCAGACTAAATTGCCCGCAGTGCGTGGGTATATTCCTGCCTTGCGCCCTGTGTCTGCCGCGATAGGCTCCGGCTCACCGCCACCATGTACAGGACTAAGCGGTTTCTGACAATGAGATGAGATGAGACATCGGAGAGCAATTTCACACAACTGTGAAAACCCACGCAGCAATGGCAGGGATTGCCTTGACATTCGAACACAAACCAGCCTCGAACACATTCGAATGCTCCCCAGCGCATACTGCAGCTGATGAATATGAATGCGTTATCAGTTGAATGCGGGGTATTAACTGCGCCTGTCAGTTATCGAGCTTCCAAACAAAGCACGCTTAACAGGCACACGTACACAATCCCAGGGAACCCGTTACGCACGCAATTAATTTTAGGCAGGACCTGGGGAGAGGCGTGATTCATGTCCGCACGCAAATGTTCGGCACGGTGGTATCTTGGACGATTTGTTGGATGTCTACACGCGTCTGCCTCCTCGTGCGATACGAGCACTGCTGGCCGCCTGCGCTCTCGTCTCATCGACAATTCGCGTGGAAATGTGATTAACGGGCAGCCAACTCTGTGGCTTCGTGCGCTGCCCGTGTGAGCCGTGGACCTTGCCTGACCACCACGGTCATACGCTTCGATCAGCGATCGGCACCGCGTTGCAGCGAGAAGCGCTGCAGCGCAGCCTCACAGCACAAAGGCCCGCGGTTTGATTCCTGTCCCGGGTGCCTTTCTGTTTGGAACTTGCACCTTTACCCTGTGTCGCTAGGTACTCTGGTGACTGGTAATACACGCCGATCGAGTAAAGGTTGAGAGTGTGGCCGTGATCAGCATTTTGATCTTGTGTTCAGATACGTTATAAGACAACTTACATTGTCACAAAAATATTCAAACACTAACCATTTTTTTCATTACAAAACGAACTTGGGGCCGTTTTAATCCCTGATTATAATCATAAGCAGGTTATGCACATTTCACATTCCGAGGGTAGGCGGGTTATTTGTCTGTAAAATAACTGCTGCTGACTTCCCATAAGGGAATACTAATTTTATCAACCCCAGAGGGGTGATGGGCTGATATTAACGGGATCAGAACTTACATTATTCTGAGTCCTTAGCTTCACGGTTACATCACCAAGCCGCACAGTTAATGTGCGTGCACGCAGCCCAGCATCCGTTCACTCACACAACTGCCGGCATCATCATCATCAGCCCGATGATCAACATCAGCCTGATGATCATCATGAGCCTGATGACGTGGGAGGCGACGTGTCGCGGAGATGAGAGGAGGCTACGCTCGGTGCGGCTATCCCGAAAGAGCATCTCTCGAGGGCCATTCTCCCGTGTTATAATCCAGGACACTTGCTCTAAGACCAGACGGCACGCACCTGATGAGTTTCAGGCTGCACAGTGACGTGCAGGGGGGTTGGTGAAATAACATGACCTTAGAATGCTTTCCAGCTGATTTACACTTGGACGGGTGGAGGCTTTGTGCCACGCAGCGCCAGATGGCCACGGCCGTGGCGGATGATACCGCTTGTCCCGGTAAACGCGTGTCTGGAACTCTGGTGAACTCTGACCTCCGCCGATATTTTATCCATCGCCTGGCACATTCCGACACCACACGGCCTGGCACGCCGCGCCGCGCCGACAAAATCCTGCAGCTGCTCGGGTTTTTTTCCAGGTCCCGATTTGACCGATTTATTGCGATATTTACTGCACTTAATAAATTAACGTTCACAAATTGTGAGTGTGGGCGGCGCGGTGGCCCAGTGGTTAGCGCTGTCGCCTCACAGCAAGAAGGTCCCGGGTT
>JAZEWT010000015.1:18861040-18888064 GCA_036362905.1 Mordacia mordax
AATTAAGGAGGTACTGATAATGAACGAATGAATCCAATCTGACGATTATCTCCACAGTGTGTTGCGCCCATGACGTGTTGGTCACGTGGTCGTGGATTTTGTGGATTTTTAAATAGTTACAAACTTAAAAAAAAAGATATTCATCTCATTGTCAGAACCGCTGAATCCTGTACAGGGTTGTGGTGAACCGGAGCCTATCCTGGCAGATACAGGGCGCAAGGTAGGGATATACCAACGAAAGGACGCCAGTCCATCACCGGGCACTGAGGGAAATTTAGTCTGCAAGCCAATTAACCTATGCAGCAGCATGGTTTTTTTGGACTGTGGGAGGAAAACGGAGTGCCCGGCGAAAACCCACGCGGACACGGGGAGAGAGAACTTGCGAACTCCACACAGAAAGGCACCCGAACCGAGATTCGAACCTGGGAACTTCTTACTGTGAAGCGACAGCGCTACCCACTGGGTCACCGTGCTGCACAAAAACTATATTTCGATATGTTATTTTAACCCAGGAATCCATCCTCTCTCCGTAATAATAATAATAATTGCACTTATAGAGCGCTACCTCCCGAATCATTTACAGCATTGCATGGGGCCGGAGAATTACCCCGGCGGATAGAGGCTGCAATGCAGGGCTATACTGATGATTGGACGCCAGTTCGCCGCAGGGGATCGGGGTCAATTCAGTCAACAGGCCATCTAACCTCAACAACAACAACTATTCTATGAGCTATAGGAATAAACCGTAGTGCCCGGAGAAAACCCACGCGGACACGGTGAGAACGAGCAAACCCCCACACATGAACGAATCACCTGGGCCGGGCGTTGAACCCGTGTCTCTTGTGCTGTGAGGCTACTCAGCCACCGCGCAGCCCCCTTGAAAAACGACGAAAGCGAAATCGGGGAACCGCGCCGCGACAGCTCGCCGACATGAGCGCAGCGGGCAGCAGATGTCAGCACTGCCACGCAGCAGACTTTGCGGCTCCGCGCGGGCAAGCGCTGCCCCCCCACCCACCCCCTTCCCCCCGCCACCATCTCATCTCATCTCATTATCTCATCTCATTATCTGAAACCGCTTAATCCTATATAGGGTCACGGTGAGCCGGAGCCTATCCCGGAAACACAGGGCGTAAGGCAGGAATACACCCGACGACGGGACGCCGGTCCATCGCCGGGCATTGCGGGACAATTTTAGTCTGCGAGCCAATCAACCTATCCAGGAGCATGCTTTTGGACTGTGGGAGGAAACCGGAGTACCCGGCGAAAACCCACGCGGACACGGGGAGAGCATGCAAACTCCCACACAGATAGGCACCGGAGCCGAGAGACTCGAACCCGGGACCTTCTTGCTGTGAGGCGTCAGCGCTAACCACTGGGCCACCATCCACCTCCCAACGCGGCTCTCACCTCGCTCGCCGCGACGCGAGGTGGCACCATTTCATTGCGCGGCGAGACGACGGAACGGGAGCCCCGACCTCCACGTGAGAGAGCGCGAGAGGGAGAGAAGAAAGAGACGCCACTCTCCCCTTCCTCCCCCGCACACCCCCCCCCCGCGGACACAGCGCTCGCATTTGCACGTGGGGCCCAACGCGCCGCCCGGATGCCCCTTGCACGCGAACGGAGACGGGTGGCAACACGTGGCGCGACGGACCGACAGAGCAGCTCAACGACCGACGTTTGAGAGGCGCCGGCTGGCCCTGCCCCGTGCCTTTCATCAACGGCACGCGCAGCGCCTGTGTTCAGGGAAACGGACTCAGAGCAAAGCTTGCTCGATTCTCCAGGCGCATTTGTTTTTACTTGCGCCGCATCTCGGGCATTTTCCCTGCTGGACCGCATTAATTACACGAGTGGCTGAGAGGTGAAGCTAAGGCTGGGCACATTTAAGCATCGCTCCACCGATGCAATTGTTCCGCTTTAATTGAAAACATCTACGACGAGAGGGGCCATCGGTCTCTCTGAAATCTGAAACGGCGCTAAGGAGGTCAAAGAATTGCCTCCCAAACGCCGTGCAGGCAATGTTCCGTCTTCGTTGATTAAATACACCTTGTGTTACATAATACCGCAGAATTAAACAATGAGACGCACCAGGTGCTTCTTCACCATAAGTGTTACCTTGAATGGCAATCACACAGCGGTATTTAAATGTCGCAGTTTTATCATTGCTAATCGAACCTCGTGTTTTCACTTGTTTTTTTTTTAATACAACGCCGTGCTTGTCCAGATCCATTTGCAAGCGAGCTGCTCTTTCGGGATAGCCGTGTGAGTCTGAATCTCAGAACGCCCGAGGATGCCTCCAACGTGGGAGGCGTAACGTCGTGACGGAGAGAGGGGGGGGACCGCTCGACACGGCTGTCCTGAAAGGACAGCTTTGCAACGCGAATCCCAACGTTTGTTTTTGAAATTTCATTCCCATTTCCTGTGCGACAAGATCAGCCAGAATGTCGCCTGACCTTGTAAGAGCTCAGAAGCTAAGCAGGTCCTAGCCTGGATAATGTTCACGTGGGTGAGCCCCATGCAGAGCAGGTGTCTGAGGCTGTTGAGTGACCACACTTAGAGCAAAGAGCAATGGAGCAAACTCCGTTGTACCGTACTTCTATGCTCCGAAATTCTTGCTCCCTGTCCTCGCAGCCCATATTGGCTAGCGCAGTGAAGTATGGTCTAATATCCCCTAAAATTCACGCAGGGAAGGATTCGTCCAACAGCAGACTGACAAAACGTTGTACATACATAAGACAAAAGCTATTGGGGGCAAGTAGTGTTAGCGAGCACCTATAGAGACCAGCACAGCACATGAGGGCCGCGCCAAGCAAGGTCGAGGACATCTGAGACTGAGTCGATTTGGGATATGTCCAGGACCAGTTCACAAAATCGTCACGAATGTTGGCCGTGAGCAGGAATCGGACTCGTGTAATGAGCTTCGTAGAGTCGTTCCACGGCCACTTTACCTCTACGCACCCCCACTTATCTGCAGATGCACGAAGTCTTTTTTCTTTGCTTTGATAACTGAGCACGCGTGACTGCAGCATTTGCAGGCACTATGCAAATCCACTTGCATTGGAAATGCCAATTTTAAGCCAGCATTTCATATGCATATTGGGCATCTCAACACGCATTAATTATGATGAATCCAAGCCTAAGCTTCGCAAAATAGATTATGCTCTTAGTGTCACCTATTGTTTGATTTAAATTAAACGTGGCACGAGGATGTGAAACTGAAAAGAGGTTTAACAATCTCTAGCAATTATACAGGTGTTAAGGTCTTCAAGGACAAAATAGACGCTTTTCACAAAGTGTCCAGCTTGTGACGAGTGTGTGTATATATATACTCGTTGCAAAAAGTAAAAACTAAAATTATTTTATGATGTATACATTGTCTTTGAGATGGAGTGGCCACACTTTGACAACACCCGGCTGACGCTGAGATCTGGGCTACATGACAAGCCGTTCACTCGTGTAAGCCAATCAATTCCAAGAACAATCCATACGTTATCAAAGCATTTTTGTTTGCATATTTTGCTATGGGGTGGCACGGTGGCCCAGTGGGTAGCGCTGTCGCCTCGCAGCAAGAAGGTCCCGGGTTCGAATCTCGGCTCGGGTGCCTTTCTGTGTGGAGTTGGCATGTTCTCTCCCTGTGTCTGCGTGGATTTTCGCCGGGCACTCCAGTTTCCTCCCACAGTCCAAAAATAAACGTGCTGCTCCAATAGGTTAATTGGCTTGCAGACGAAATTGCTCGCAGTGCCTGGTGATGGCCTGGCGTCCTATCGAGGGTATATCCCTGCCTTGCGCCCTGTGTCTGCCGGGATAGGCTCCAGCTCACCGCGACCCTGTACAGGACTAAGCGGTTTCTGACAATGCAATGAGATGAGATTTTGCTATGAGTATGTACGTGTGCGTTTTTTTTGTTGCAAATTGGACACTGTGAAAAAGTTTCCTTTTGGTGTTTTAAAAGCTTAACACCTGTAAAATTTCCAGACATCTTCTCTAACATGTTTTTAGGACTGTGCGAGGAAACTGGAGTGTCCGGCGAAAATCCACGCGGACACGGGGAGAGAACATGCAAACTCCACACAGAAAGGCACTCGAGTCGAGATTCGAACCCGGGACCTTCTTGCTGTGAGGCGATAGCGCTACCAACTGGGTCACCGTGCCGCCCATTTTTGCAATATGCACGGGTGGAAGAGTAAAGAGTTCATGTGAGGTAAGGCTGCGAAGAGAAGAGGAGGTATTTAAAGGACAATATATTATTTGTTTACTGAAGGACGTAGAGCGAACAGTGCGGTGGCTAGTTTGTCCTTGAAAGGCCCATAAAATGGACCGCATTTGGGCAAATATGTCTGCATACCTACTTGCAGCGGTGTTGAGCGGTGGCGTGGTGAACAGATAGATAGGAAGTCGCTGGTCCGAGCCACGGCTGATCTGGTGATTGATATCTGAACTCTTCCTGGCCACCAATCGTCCCTGGCCAGCGTGCGACAAGGGCCAGTTATCGTGACTGACATGGCATAGCGAGACCTCCGTTTAGCAGATGATTTACGAAAGACTGTATTTTTGTTGCTATTAGAAGCAGACTGCCGTATTTCCCCGCAAATAAATGACGGTGTGCAAGCCTCGCGTTTTGTCGATTAACAATTTAAAAAGCTTGATTTTTTTTTGCACGCAAAAATACCCGTGCAAATCGAAGCAACCGTGATATTAAGCTTGTGTGGCAGCTGGTCGCTTCCGAAGTCAGATTTGACCCACAATTCGGAAGCGAAAACTTTTTACTCTCGAAAAAAGCGAATGAGTCAAAATTTTAAGGACAATCGACCAAACCATTGTCGCGCTGAAGCAACTCAAAGAACATTTCGCACGCACTCCACTCGCCTTCTATATTAAGTAATGCGATCATATTGAGAGAATACACATTGTCATGGGAATGTAGAATTGGAACCCACTGGCTTAGGGCCACTTGCGAAGATGATCACTCAACCATCACTGAAGTGCCAATAAACTTTGACTTGAATATTTCAAACGGCATGTCGAGAATAAAAGACCGGACGGAAGAAATCTCAGGTGGCAATGTGACCCCTCGTCACAGGAGCTGCGTGAGATATCAGAAAATTGCTTTTAGAAAAAAAAACCCACATGACTCGTTAATTTCGAGCGAATATTTCTAGCCAATCGATGTATAGTGATTGCTTCGCGACGTTTCGCCTCGCGTTTATAAAGCGCTTTTCACCCAAGGGTCACAAAACGCTGCGCGACACTGAGATTTGGGAAAATAAATGCGTCGAAAATAATCAGTGCACAGGGTGACAAGCACTGCAAATGGTAAAACTCCATAGCTAGTGATGAAATTAAACACAAACCCAGCTAAGAAAGTCCTATAGCGCCATTAGGAGTAGGTGTGGGTCTTGAGGTTAGATTGCAAAGAGCCAATCTGCCGTGGCGTGTAGAATAATAAATAATCTTTCTTATTTTCCTTTCACCGGAGGGTAACAGAGTGCAGAGCTATGAAGAGAACGGTATGTCAACAACAACATCAGAACAGCTCGCCGCAGCACAATAATGACTATCGATCAATAAAGGACATGAAACTAAAACAATATAATCATTGACTATCGACATTATTTTGAGAATGCAACACCGTGTGGATGTTCTATGGACGTGAATCAACGCGTGCAGAGTTCGACACGCACACACACTGAGTGGAGTGGTGCTCGCGGCCCACAGATGGGTCGCGACCTGCCGGTTGAGAAGCACGCACATTGCATGGCGTGCACAGCAGACAGTAGGCCGCGGCTATCTTTTGGTGAGAGGGCCCCACGGTGTTACGCGTAAAGAGGACAAGTCTGAGATGGCAACAAATCTTCCCCGATCCCTCGCAACGCCAGCTTCCGCGTGGAGCTGATGTACAAAGCACTCTCCTTGACATCACAATTACCAGAATGGATGTTATCGGAGCAGTAACTACAGCCCACTGCCACGATGCCATACATTACGTCCACTAAAGCTACTCTGCGGCGCCCTCTGTATGGGAGTCTAGAATGGAAATCACACAGTAGCTCCAGTGACCTGTGCAGGCGTTTGCCCCTGTATATTATTTCTTCAATGACAAGCAATACTATGGCTTTGGGACTGACCTTTGGGGGTTTTTTTGCACTGGTGGGGAGGGGAGGTGGGTGGTAAGGCAAAGGTGCAGGTGCAGACCTGCAATGTCCCACTGTTGTCACTGCTGGCGAAAGGGTTACCACTAGAGGGAGCACTGGAGAGCCCCTCGAGATGGGATGGTACTTTCTTTGGCCTCTTCTTCCATACAGTCCAGATATCTTGGATAAAGCAGGACTGTTACACTGCTGGGTCGATATTGGTGCGAGAGATTTTACAACTGGGTCCGTTATGATTGTTTTCCCAAAGATGTTCTTTCCTGATTGCCGTGTCGAGTAATTCCCATGTCTCCCAATGTGGCAAGCGAAAGGTGGCCAAGGAGAGAGGGGGAGCGCTCGACACGACTAGCATGAAAGAGAATCTTTGGAGAGAAATTACGGTGCATCGAGTGGTGAAAAGCTACATCAGTGCAGTCCACTGTTCCCACTGCCGTGCCAGAGGATGAGTTTTAAAACTGGTTGGGAGTTCAACTGAGTCTTGCGTCTGAGGCTGATAGTCTCTCCGAGGTCGATAAAGTGAGCACCACTTTGTCAGAAATCAATAGTCTGTGTTATATCTGACAAACCCCGCCATACGAATGTGTGGTTGTTGCTCAACGAGATTAGTGCTGCACCCCTCCCCGGCAAACCTCATAACAATCTACACGAATCATAATCGTGAAGCATGGTTATACAAACACAGTGTGAACGGCGTTTTCTAACGCACAGCTTGCTTTGTGTCACCGGCCGCTTGTATAGACGCATTATCGTGCTTCACGTTCACACGGGGGCGGAACGGTGGCCCGGTGGGTAGCGCTGTCGCCTCACAGCAAGAAGGTCCCGGGTTCGAATCTCGGCTCGGGTGCCTTTCTGTGTGCAGTTTGCATGTTCTCTCCCCGTGTCCGCGTGGGTTTTCGCCGGGCACTCAGTTTTCCTCCCACACTCCAAAAAACACGCTGCCGCATAGGTTAATTGGCTTGCAGACTAAATTGCTCGCAGTGCCCGGTGAAGGGCTGGACTCCCATCGTGGGTGTATCCCTGCCTTGCGCCCTGTGTCTGCCGGGATAGGCTCCGGCTCACCGCGACCCTGTACAGGACTAAGCGGTTTCTGACAATGAGACGAGATGAGGCGTTCCCACGGTGGCATCATAACTTACATTTCAAGGCGGAATTTTAGGGGATGTTGCGTTGGCAGTGGTGCACCCACCACCACCACCACCACACACACACAACAACAACAAAAGTACCTCACGTTCTTCACTCCCGGTGCCCTCAAAGCAGTGCTGCGTATCAACCACAGCAGCCCAGCATGCTATGTAGGGAATTATTTTAGAAATACACTTTGAGGATAGGTGTACTTTATACTTCAGTGGTTTCACCGCGGCAATCAAGGGTTCATCACACTCTGCCTCGGCTCACTCGGCCTCTGATGCGACAGTCGAAACTTACAACAGCCTGCTATCAAGCACACCGGATAATTTAGCCCCATTAAAATCACGCTGTGTCTCAGGCGGAAAACCATCCCCCACTCTCCCCACCCCTCCTGAATTCTGGCACCTTACGGTGAATGCACGCAGGGACGAAAGGACTTGGAAAAAATAATCTGGCCACAGCGCTCACGCTCAAATCTATAAAGACCACCGGCTCAATCGCTCTCGGAAGGCACTTGCTTGTGCCCGTACCAACCACTGTTCCAGCATCCTAGCTGAGGTCTGCGACAAGCCTGATATCGTCTTCTTGACCATCCATCAGCTCCTTCATCAAATAAGGCACTTACCACCTCATCTTCATTTATAATGACCAGGCCGATCAGTTGAATCAGTTTTTTTCTCAGAAAAAAAAACAAACTAAGCCCACCGCATCTCTACTCAGTCTCAATCTCCAACCAATACATCAACAATTATTCCTTCTCCTACTCTGAGCTCAACATTCCTGCAATTTTCCGAGTTAATGGGATCTGATGTCTCTTCATTAGTTGCCAGATCTCGGTCTACAAACTGCTCCCTGGACGCCTCCCCATCCAAACTCATCTGGGCAAAATTTTCAAATCCCTTGCCACTGTCGTCACGAATCTCTTCAACAACTCACTTTGCTCCGGCATTGTTCCCCCAATATTCAAATGTGCCGCGGTTACCCTTCTGCTCAAAGTAAAACCTGGCCTTGATTGCAACATCCGTGATAATTATCGCTCCATCTCCAATTGACCATTCCTCTCGAAGATCCTTGAGCGTGCAGTAGTCGTGCAACTCCAGAATCACGCTCTCAACAGTGACCTCCTCGATCCCTTCCAATCTGGGTTCACATCCGGCCATGATATTGAAACTTCTCCGGTCAAAAGAGTTGATGGCCTACTTGTCGCTGCTGATGAAGGCTCGCCAAGTAATCTTGTCCTCCTGGACTTGAGCGCAGCGATTGATACCGTTGATCACACGACATTGCTGCAGGAACCTGGAGGGTGTTGGGGTCTCTGGCTGTGCCCTGCACTGGCAGAGCTTCTACCTTCGACCTGAAGCAGTTCGTCAGCCTTTGAGAATCTAACTCATAGATCCATCCTGTTTTGTATGGACTTCCTCAAGGCCATTCCTCTTCAGCATCTACATAAAAGCACTTGGCCATTTCCTGCGCAGCCTCAATCTCAGCTACCACTGCTATGCCGATGACATCCAAATCTATAGCCACGCAAAGACATCCATCAGTACGTCTAGTCTTTGCATGTCGTCATCACTGTCAACTGTGAAGGCCGGGCTAAATTAAAATTTCGTAAAACTAAATGGCAACAAAAGAGAAGTTTTGTTTGTTGGAACCCTGCACCAATTGTCCAAGGCTGAACCCATCTATTTGTTGCTTGACAAGCTGACCATCGAAGTTCCTAAGGTAGTCCTGAGTCAAGCAGTGATTCCTGATTCCTCACTTACCTTCGAGACACATATCAACAAGGTGACGAAGGTAGCCTATTTCCATCTATAATGATCTTCCCTGATGTTGTTATTGCCATGCTGTTCCTGCCACAGCTCTGTGCAGCGCTTTGTGACCCTCGGGTGAAAATCTCTCTAAATGTGCAAATAAGTGGGCGGCGCGGTGGCCCAGTGGTTAGCGCTGACGCCTCACAGCAAGAAGGTCCCGGGTTCGAGTCTCTCGGCTCCGGTGCCTTTCTGTGTGCAGTTTGCATGCTCTCCCCGTGTCCGCGTGGGTTTTCGCCGGGTACTCCGTTTTCCTCCCACAGTCCAAAAGCATGCTCCTGGATAGGTTGATTGGCTCGCAGACTAAAATTGTCCCGCAATGCCCGGCGATGGACTGGCGTCCCGTCGTCGGGTGTATTCCTGCCTTACGCCCTGTGTTTCCGGGATAGGCTCCGGCTCACCGTGACCCTATATAGGATTAAGCGGTTTCAGATAATGAGAATATTATTATTATCAGTGCCTTTCACCAATAATCCATCCTCCATACCAGCCTAGCAGTAGCAGTCATGATTATGAGTGCAGAATGATTTCTTGCCTAAAAGGCAAACATTAGAAAATAGGCACCTCATCTCATTGTCAGAAACCGCTTAGTCCTGTACAGGGTCGCGGTGAGCCAGAGCCTATCCCTGCAGACACGGGGCGCAAGGCAGGGATATGCCCACGATGGGAATCCAGTCCATCGACAGGCACTGCGGGCAATTTAGTCTGCGAGCCAATTAACCAATGCAGCGGCATGTTTTTTGGACTGTGGGAGGAAAGCGGAGTGCCCGGCGAAAACCCACGCGGACACGGGGAGAGAACATGCAAACAACACATAGCAAGCAGCACCCGAGCCGAGATTCGAACCCGGGTCCTTCTTGCTGTGATGCGACAGCGCTACCCACTGGGCCACCGTGCCGCCCTAGAATAGGCACCATTTCGTTTAACGGCCGTCGTCTCTTCACAGCAGGGAAGGGCCTCCAGGAAAGGGCAGCGCGGTCTAATCCGTCACCAATCATAGCTATTGTGTCTTTCCGGGGCAGTTGTTATCGCGACACAGCGTTGAATTCGTCTTCCACGGCACCGAGTCAATGGCACCGGCGATTCCCTCGCCGCGGCATTCCCTCGCCCTCTCTCTCTCGTTACCCGCCGGGACGCGGTCACCGCCGCCGGCGAGCGATCGCTCGGTCACCGCTCCTCCACCGGCTCCAAATCCTTCTCCTCCTCCTCCTCCTCCACCTCCGCCGCGGCCGCCGTCTCACCGCGCCCGCGCCCTCCCCCCTCCTCTACCCCCCGGCGAAGAGGCGCATGTTCCGTGCGCGACCGCGCCGGGCCTTCGGTTAACCGTCACCCCGCACGAGCGCGCTATTGGCCGTGGCTCGCTCCGCCGCGCCGTGCGCCCGTGACTATAATCAAATCCCTCGACGATTTTTAAGCGTTTCGAAAGGTTAAATAACACCGTTGCCTTTATCGTGTGTCTTTGTGTGGTGTCTGTAAGTGGGGGTGGGTGGGGATGATTTTGCCACATCGCGCCGTCTGTGACTGTGTCATGTGGGTGAACATTTCAATTCTTGGTGGCAATTGGTTTTATATTTTTCATTTCCTGGCGCACCGTTTCATGCAGGTTAAGGGAAATGAGTAGCTTTGTGGCATTTCGACTATTTTGTTATTCCCCGGGTCCACACGCTTCCTGTCCACTCCACTCACGATCCGTTTTTTTGTTGTTGCAGCAGATCTTTGATTAGCTGAAGACATCATCAGAATAGCTTCAGGAATATATCAAATTTGCACTTGAATAAATATCGCCCCTCGAATTAATTACGATGCAGCGCCGCACGCTGAATGTTAAGACGAGGCACTTTGACAGTGGTGATTTTTTTTTCTTTAAATACATTAAGCTGCCAAGTGGCTGCTAGGCAGAATGCATATTAGATTGGCAGCTTTCTGAGCTTGAATGCTGATTTTGTGAATTAATTCTCCCGGACAGACGATAAATATCTCGAATCGCTGGGTGAGAAATGCTGTTGGATGTATAGTCTGTCTCGAGGCATTCTGAAAATGAGCAAACCTAGGAAACTTTGCTTTAAGTCACAGCCAAGGCTAACATACTGGGTCTCCCCTTTCATCAATCTACACTGACAAATGCGGTGAAGTACAGTCAATAGAACTGCTATAACTGGCGCACCATGAGCAGACCTTCACGAAAGATTTTGCTATCGTTACAATTATAAACACAGTGCAACGCTGAGAATTGTTCTCCACAGTTGTTCATTACCACGTGTTTCTCCTCTCACCGTCGCCTCGCACGTGGGAGGAAAACCTTGTGAAGGAGAGAGAACGCTCGACACGGCTCTCCCGAAAGAGCAGCCATGGAGAGCGTTTCCCGTACACGGAGCCGTGACCACCTCCGTCAGTACAGAGAGTGACGCCATGCGCGTTAAACAGACAGCGTGGGCATTCTCGTGGCGACACGGTAAATAAAAACAGTACGAATGAGACCGTGCGTACATTCTGAACGTACCAGCGGAAACGTGCACAGATCTCATCTCATTGTCTGAAACCGCTTAGTCCGATACAGGGTCACGGTAAGCCGGAGCCTATCCCGGCAGACACAGGGCGCAAGGCAGGGATATACCCAGGATGCGATGTCAGTTTTACTCAAAAGGCCAATTAACCTAGGCAGCAACGTGTCTTTCGACGATGGGAGGTAAACTGAGTACTCGGCGAAAACCCACACGGTCACGGGGAGAGAGAACACGCAAACCTCCGCACAGAAAGGCACCCGAGCCGGGAACCGAACCAGGGTCCTTCTTGCTCCCAGACGGCAGCGCGACCCACAACGCAGCCACCACGCTTCCACGGAAACGCACGAATTTCCGTCGCTCTTCCTAATCGAGCTCTCGTGCTTTGCTTTCTTCATTCGTACGGACGCCTGCGGCGCGGCTTAGGGCTCGGTGCGCGCTCTTCATCCGCCGTGCGTCACCATCCGGAAACCTCGCTCTAAGCCATCTGAGTCCACGAACGCGGTCAGGCACCATATCCCGGCGCTTCAACGCGTGCGACTGGAAACGCTTTGTTTCGACGGTGCCAGCGCGAGAGCAACAATTAGTCACTCTCACCGTCCCCCCCACCGCTTCCCGTCTCGATTTAAAGGGGATTACATCCTAGAGCGAATCCCTCCGTCCCGATGCGGATTAATGGCAAGCACTGTTCCATAAAATGTGTTTTTGGAGAGGCCACGGATTGCCGCCTAATGTTAACAAGAGCTCCGACTGACATTTTCACCGCATTCTGTATTTGGCTCTCGTCAAAGGCCCTCGTAATGCCCCCGCTTTTGTTGCTCCTCTTGCATATGAGTTGGCCCCATTGCTTGCAAATGTTCAGCCTAATTAGCAAGAGCGTTACGAGAGGATTTGCGCGATGCGCGTCTTTCTCCAAGTCATTGCCCCCAAGTCGAAATGTATTTCTCCAGCTGCAGCATTCAATGCACATTGATATTTGCCATTGTTCCCCAGCTCCCCGGCTCACGGAATGAAATTTGCCACGAGTATGAAATAGATCACCATTTACCGAGCTGTGATTACTTGCCGTCACCCTTTGCCATTTAGCCTTGACCGTGCGTTCCCCTCCACGGGAAATGTCCTCATTTTTTTTTTACCGCGTCCTTGCAGACCAATCCCAGGATTACCTGTAATATTATCACGCGACGTTGTACGGTGAAATGTAACGATGGATTGTAATCTCCAATAAAAATTGGATCGGTCATCGTGACTGCGCAGATGGCTCTTCAGTAGGACTATAATTTCTCAGACTGCCGTTCCACTTGAAGGCGATTAGAAGGCTAGGAGTTGACACCCGAGTGAGGGTGCTCCTTCATTTCATCATCCCTCCGTGGTTGATAAAATGAGTACTCTCTAGACAGAGACTGGTTTGTGGTTCATTTCCCGTCTTGAGCGCTTAGTTCATGTAATGATGTAGGCTTTCACGGCCCGATGCACGATGATTGCTTCGAAAAGCTGCTCTCTCGGGACAGCCGCGTCGATCGCTCCGTCTCTCCCCATCGCGACGTTTCGCCCTCACACGTTAGAGGCGTCCTCGGGCGCTTTGTGCGTGCGTCGTGCGTGACTCCCATTTATATCTCATCTCATTGTTAGAAACCGCTTAGTCCTATCAAGGGTCGCGGTGAGCCGGAGCTTATCCCGACAGACACATATATAATATATGGGTACAATGCATGTGTTCAGTCTCTTCTATACAGTTGCTCCATTCCAGGATCAATAGACGAAGGTTGGGGTCCACTTCAGCGTTTTAGTTAATATTATTGTCGGTTTAAAGAGCCGCTATCCGGCTTGACCAGGCGTGTTCGCTTGCCTACCTATAATGGGTACATTGGATCAGAATTGCATGAATGGATGTCTTTCCTGATGGCAACCTCGTTTCGTCGGAGGGTCCTCTGATTCTCAATTGTGTCGCAATCGTCCAACCAGACATGTTCGCCAATGGTGATCCTAGCAGGAGTGCCAGCCTCCGAGGGGCAGAGCTTTGAGATTGACTGGAACACACGAACTGCTCCTGCACAACCGTGCTCTGTAACTTATAATAGCGCCGAAATAATGATAATTGCATTTTTATAGCGCTTTTCAGCCGAGGGTCACAAAGCGCTGCGCACAGCTGTGGAGAGAACGGCACGCCAACAACAACAACACGAGAACGGAAAATCAGCAACAATAACATATTTGGGTTTTTTTTTAAATATACACATCGCTGTAGAACAAGATGCAAAATATTATCTGACTTTCAACTATAATTTAAAAATGTAAAATTATCAGTGTTAATAATAAATATATTGGGAAATGGTTTAATGTAGGGCGGCATGGTTGCCTCGCAGCAAGAGGGTCCCGGGTTCGAATCTCGGCTCAAGCGCTGCTTTCTGTGTGGAGTTTGCGAGTTCTCTCCCCGTGTCCGCGTGGGTTTTCGACGGGTACTCCGGTTTCCTCCCACAGTCCAAAAAGCATGCTGCTGCATAGGTTAATTGGCTCGCAGACGAAATTGTCCGCAGTGCCCGGTGATGGACTGGCGTCCCATCGTGGGTATATCCCTGCCTTGCGTCCTGTGTCTGCCGGGATAGGCACCGGCTCACCGCGACCCTGTACAGGACAAAGCGGTTTCTGACAACGAGATGAGATGAGGTTCAATGTAATAAATGACAGAGTTCATGGTGATCGCAACAAGTGGCTCTTGTGCGTGCGACATTCATATTTGCCGAAACAGTGACTCGATAACTGCAGCGATGCATGAGTCATGACGCTGCCATCAAAGCGTTTCTCTGAGCAAGAGAAACACGTGGAGTGCAGTGGGATATTCAAGCGAATCACGGGCACCGACTGAACGGGTGTGAGATGGGGCTTTACAGTGGATGGGAAAGAGGACAAAACCCATAATGAGGGACGAACAATTGTAACAAGTAGAAGAGGTTTTTTTCACCATTGTCGACAATTATACAGGTGTTAAGATCTTCCTCATCCCGATCGTCAGAAACCGCTTAGTCCTGCACAGGGTCGCGGTGAGCCGGAGCCTATCCCGGCAGACACAGGGCGCAAGGCAGCGAAATACCCACTATGGGATGCCAGTCCATCACTGAGCACTGCGGGGCAATTTAGTCTGCGAGCCAATTAACCTATGCAGCAGCATGGTTTTTTTTTTTGGACTGTGGGAGGAAACCGGAGTGCCCGGCGAAAACCCACGCGGGCACGGGGAGAGCATGCAAACTCCACACAGAAAGGCACCGGAGCCGAGAGACTCGAACCCGGGACCTTCTTGCTGTGAGGCGTCAGCGCTAACCGCTGCGCCACCGCGCCGCACCGCTCCCCATTCCAGCACCGCCATTCCTCACGGGCTGCTTGACCTGCTTCCTTGTCTGCGGTGGGTGCGTGCGGACAGTTTGTCATGCTGCGGTGTAAATGGCACTCCATTTTAACGGACGTGACAACTCAACATTACAACCATCCATCTCACCGCCGGCACGCTAAGACCCTTTGGCCGAGAGTCGCTGGTCAGCATTTTTTCCTTCATTTTAAGGACCGTGGAAAAAAAAAAAAGGCCATTTCTATCCATCATCGGCCGCTAATGGGAAAACATCCACGGTTTTGGGGTGGGGGACAAAATTCGCAAAGAAAACCATTAGAGAGTAAAGACTAAAGTGCCACGGAGAGCTGGTGCCATATACGCCTAAATTGACATTTTTAAAATTATTTTATTTTACAAATTGACATGCATTTCATGCTTTCATTGTCACTTAATGCACGTCAGGGTTTTTATTTTTTTTTTACAAGTTTTAAAGAAAAAGTTATCTCGGAGAAATTGTGAAGCTCGTTGTATCAAATTTCTACATACCAAACTGTTGCATGCACTATGTATGCATGGAAAATCCAGCGTTAATATCGAGACTCCACTCGTCTCCTCTCTCTGCTAAGCGGATTCTGCCATTATCATTCAGAGTAGAGTCTTTCCCCTCTTCGAATGAGCATTACTGCAGATTGCCTTATCTTCGCCAGCTCCGAGCAAACAGTGGATATTCCATATTCCCATAACAAGGTCTTGTATCTACCCTGGCTGCCCATTTTGCACGCCGATGCCGTAATTTCACTGACCGCCAAAGGATGACAGGTTGCTGTGCTGACACCCCTCCCCCCCCCTGAAACGGGGTTGAATCTAAACTGTCCAATGTGAGCTGAGCTCTTTAAGCTGATTGCCCGCTGGACAAGGACAATAGCATTATAATTGCAATATAGTTGTATTCATTGTCATTTCAAATGCTTTATAGAGCAAAGTATGGTTGTATGTGCATCGTGTACATAAAATCACATTTCTTGGGTAATCTCATCTCTCATCTCATTGTCAGAAACCGCTTAGTCCTGTACAGGGAGCCGGAGCCTATCCCGGCAGATACAGGGCGCAAGGCAGGGATACACCCACGATGGGACGCCAGTCCATCACCCGGCACTGCGGGCAATTTAGTCTGCAAGCCAATAAACCTATGCAGTAGCATGATTTTATACTGTGGGAGGAAACCTGAGTGCCCGGCGAAAACCCACGCGGACACGGGGAGAGCATGCAAACTCCACACAGAAAGGCACCCGAGCCGAGATTCGAACCCCGGACCTTCTTGCTGTGAGGCGACACCGCTACAATTGGGCCACCGTGCCGCCCTGCAGATGTTACGCGTTAGGTAAATCAGATTTAGACAAAAGGCCGAGTCTGGTAATTGCTTCTAAAAGCGCCTGAGGCGGCCTCTAACGTGTGAGGCGAAACGTCGCAATGCAAGAGAGGGAGCGATCGACGCGGCTGTCCCGAGAGAGCAGCTTTTCGAAGCAATCATCACGCATCGAGCCGTGAAAACCCACATCATTACAAAAGGCCGAGTCTGTCAATTATTTAACAATAAGTGTTATCAAACCGGAGAATCTTCATCTGCAACTTATTACGTTAAAGAACTGAAATTTAAAATCTGAACTTGTCCTTCGAAAATAAATCTCAAAATCCAAAATGTTTAAATCCCAAATTGTCGTGCGTACAGAGACCACAAACAATACGCAGAACGTATCTCCCAAACAAAGCACAGTGTACCTGCCCGTGAGTCTTTACAATTCACCGAGGCCTCGCTCAATAAAATGACTTTCACCACTTTAACCAAGTGTACAGAAGCACGAACGTGAATGATTTCTGAGTCAGCTGAGTGATAGATATGTCACGGTTGATGCCCATGTGTTTAAACGTGCGTTATTTTTACGAGTTCCAAGCAAGCAACGTAGCAGCGATGCTCTCAAAAGCAAAGCAAAACAAAAAAACGCGAGCGGGTCTATGGGGAAGATGACGCTCTGGCTGCGGTGTCAAATCCGTACCGAGAAGCGTCTCGTGTGAGTCAACTTGTCCTGGCGGTTGCAGAAAACACAATTGCTTAGCGCGGAAGGCTGGTGCCGAACATGCAGTGTCTCAAGGCAGTAATAGGAGGCCCGTTAAATTACTTCCCGTGCCCTTTATTTCTCCGTGAGAGTGATTGTTCTACCAAGAGCTTCCAAGCGGTCCCACAGCAGGAATGATGAATGGCTCACTCTAATGCGGACTGGCTACCAGTTTACTTCCAATTTCATCGCTAAAAATAAAAACTGGATGCGTTATGTCAAGTCCTCCGATAAAGGCACACAGGACGCACACGAGGACATGTCGTGAGCTGAATGTATTTTCAAGGGCGATAGAAGACATTAAACGCACACAGCTATGATCATTTAAAAATGTTGTTCATTTTTCTGCTCAGCGGAAAAAGTCATTGCTTATGCTATCCTTATTGAGATTTAAGTAGATCATCCCACTTATCCGTAATGCGAATTGTGACGTATGCCTGGCTGTGTACAATCGGGATGTGTGCAGATGTCTGATGTGCATGTGAGTGGATCTATATCTTAAGATCCACGCAAAGACAGCTAAATCTTTTATCTAAGAATGTAACAACACTGTCGTGATTCAGGGTCGCGAATCCACTCATGAATTCAATCATTTCTTTTTCCCACTCCGGGTCACGTACAATTTCATGCGAGCGAAAGTTTTCCAAGAAGCAATTGTTCACAACGCACAGAGTAGAGAATATGAATTGAAGAGAATTGATACTCGCAAAAAAAAAACGATGCGTGTGCTGTGAACATAAAGACCCATTTTAAATCGAAACATTTACAACTCTATGATTTATACAGTGAAACCTGCAATGCCACATCCGCCGTTCAATTTCATTACGTAGTTTTACCTTCGAAACGTATATTTTATAGTAATTGTTCACCTGCAGATGCGTGCGTTGTAAAATCCTGTCTGCTGTTTTTAACCCAGTAAGCCGACAGAGGATGGGACTGTTCTGTGAAATACAAAGTAACTACCCCGAATCCTACGGGAAGGGGGGAGATATTTTCTGTAGCTCAGCCCCTGAAAGCTTCGGTTAAAATCAAGCCTTGCATGTACATAAGCATTTCTCTGCGTCGCTGCAGTTCTATGAGATTTTATTTGAAATTCACTCGTTTCAACGGGGAATGCCAGGCGCATCTTATGATGATTGCTGCGTCGTAGAATCCCAACGGAGTCATTTGAAGGTCGTTTTTTTTTCCAATTTTGCAAACTTCACGCGGGCACACAATGGCTTACCAATGCGAATGACATCATGGGATCTTCACGTTCACTCTGAAGCAGGTGGTAATTAAAACATTAATACACGGGAAGTATTAACCAGGGCGGATGCTGGATTCGAGCCGTGGATGTCTGTGTCGAGCGCTAAATGTGCTGCCAATGGACCGAGCCACCTGTACACGAGGGGGTGGGTGTCCAGCACCACACTCGGCCGCCTTTGTCTCACCACTAGGGAGACAAAGGCGGCCGAGTGTGGTGCTGGTCACCCACCCCCCTCGTGTACCGTGTCGATCTTCACAGGTGCTACTCGCTAACGGCACTTGACCCGACAGTCTGTTAAGGCTAGACGGGGGATCTTTGTCTTTGTACTGTGAGCTTCTCCGCCAGGCGAGGCCACGTCGCCTGGGTCATGGAGTCCGCATGTTTAGCCACCGCATGCCCAAGCAGCTTCTGTTTGTCCGGAAAGAGGGGGCTTGAGACGAGATAGACCGTCATGGAACAGGAGGACCTGGAGCTGAGTGGACTTGCTGAAGACTGGCGGCAGCGGTGTCAAGATCGACCTCTGTGGTCGAAGGTCGTGAAGGACTCGATAGGGCAGTTGGAGGCTGCCGGCCTCCAACAAAAGCAGAGAGCAGAGGATGGGCGCTCACAACAACGAGAGGAGCGCTGGGCGGCTAAGACGCAGCAACGCGGCACACGCAGGTGGTGCATCTGCCTGTCATCTTAGTCAGGCAACCCACAACATCTTGGTCTGTCCCGTAATATCCTGTCGGCCTCAAAGTGCTCCTGGCCTCTACATATTTTAAAATAATAATTATTACAAGTGCATTACGTATAGTATAATGACAACGCTAATACCAAATTATAAGTGTTTGTTTCCAGATTTAGTTTTACCTGCTTGGCTGTTATGTTTGTGTTAAGCACGTCTGGCTGACACAGTTTGGTTGTGTGTTTGTTGATGCGCGGAAGAGCAGACAGCGTATCATGTGCGGAAGTGAGAGGTGGAACACGCGACACGGCTATCTTGAAAGAGCAGCTCTTAAAGAGCGATTCTCAGGAAACAGCGACATCCGTTTATCTCGTCTCGGTGCAAAGCCTCGACTCGGGCGAGAAATATGGGCCCCCCCCCCTGATCAATGGATATCTGCTGATGTAAATAGTTCCCATCTAGACGGCACCAAATATAAATAAAGCAATTTGTCCTGAGATAGCAAAAACATAATCGATATTATAATTAACCCGGACACACGGACTCAAATGATGGAGGATCCGATAAGTAAATGAAACATCTCTCGAGATACCAAATCAAACAATGCGAGATGCGTGACAGCGGAATCAATGTGCCCGTTAGCAGATTGACTATTAAAAAGCTCTGACCCATGTGAACTGTTAAACGATAAATGCAGTGCGTCAGGCATTTAAACGGAAACAAAATCTATACTCCCCACAGTAGATGCTCATTTGGGTATCACGCTTTTAATTTGTGCCTCGCTTGTTTCTAATTACCGGCTGGCAGCTTTGTGATCATTGCCTTGCGGAGTTTTAACAGCACAAGGTGTCAATAGATTTGTCAGCGAATGATCGGAAAGCAGTCAGCTGGGTGTCAGCTTCCTTTAGAAGACATTTCAAAACTTCAACAACATCGAACCGCTGAAGGATTGAAACCCATGGTGTGTGTTTATATATTATATCTCTTAAACAAATTAAAAAGGACCTCCCCACGAGTTTTACAAGATCTCAGCGTGGCATGATACACCCATTAAAATGTGCAAGGTGTGTGTAGCATGTGGCAGGTAAACCCCGTAACAAAGGCTCCTCCACACACACAGAGGAACCGTGTCCCTTCCCCTGAGTGCCTCATTAATACAGCAGATGGCCTCAGTGCTGCACAGCGTAGAGCGGGATTAGGACGCTGGGCTCCCATTTCCAAAAATCCCTGCAAATGAGAGCGGTGTGGGTGCTGCTCTAGAAGATTGACAACAGCTCTATAAGGGTTGCACGGTGGCACGGTTGTACGGTGGCACGGTTGTACGGTGGCACGGTTGTACGGTGGCACGGTTGCACAGTTGTACGGTGGCACGGTTGGACAGTTGCACGGTTGCATAGTGGCACGGTTGCACGGTGGCACGGTGGCACGGTGAACAGCGCACGGACGTGCATTTTGCCTCCAGAGAACGAGTCATTCATTAATTGACATAGCTGTGCTTAATCTTGTATTGGGTCGTATGAGCCACAACCTATCCGGGCAGACACAGGCAGTAAGATAGGGTCTGCCCACGATATGACGCCAGTTAATTGCAGGGCACCGGGAGCAATTTAGCTGGCAGGCCATTTAACCGAGGCAGCAGCAGCAGCGTGTTTTTGGACTATGGGCAGAAACCTGAGTACCCAGCGAAAGCCCACGCAGATGTGTTTGAGTAATGTGTTGACTTGTTGTTTTTAAATATATATTACGTGTGCGCCACATAAAGCGCAGCATCACCAACTACACTAATCTATCCATAATTGAGCGAGTGTTTTTGTGTACGTACGTTCGCACTGGGGGTATCGAGTTTAAATCCTTCACAAGCACACATGTTATCTCCACAACACCAAGGCTTCCATGTCTCACGTCATCTTTACGCGCCCCACTGATCACTCTTTTAAAAACGTCATCAATTCTTCCCGACAGGACATCAGGAGGGAATTCCTGATCAAAGCAGTCGTGAGAGCATAATACGTCATCGACACGAGATGTCATCGACAAGAGGCGTTCGAAGAACGTATTACGTAGTTGGAACAGGATTAACCGATTATTTGTTCGGATGTATGAATTTTTCAACAATCGTCCAGCTGAACCTTCCCACACGTGCGAGAGCCACACGGTATTAAATCAGGCAAACCTACAGAGGAGATACCGTTGTATGGAATACCTAATCACGTATTGACTTCACGTGACTTGAGCGCGAGGAGGAGTGGAGGAACGTCCCAGGCACAGCGTGACTGTGGATCACATGGTGGAGTCTTTAGCCCGCTCCTTACGGTAGGTGGCACCCTCCGACAAATTCTCAGGTCAACGCCAAGTCTGAGAACAGTAAAACACGTGGCCCATGGCGACTGCTTCACGGCCGACCAGACTGACCACCAGCCTCAACAGTCGCCAGGACACCCGCGCACCGCAGTTGAATGGCAGCTGTGACCGTCTTTAGCGGGATGATGGTCGAAGCTACGAAATTATGTTAACACTCGACACAATAACACAATTTTTGAAACGCGCCGCGTAAATTCCACGCCTGGTCAGGCACGAGGCGTGGATACGGTGATGTAGTCAGGAAACCGGAGGGAGGGGGGTAGGTGTAGGCAGCAATACAGTCATCCAGCGCCAACATTTGCCAGACACTGCGTCCTGTATATTACGATATAATCGGCCAACTTATTCAAGAGTGGATTTTTTTTTACGTTGCTGTGGAGAACCCGGAGGAAACCCACACAGAACAATCGGGAGAACACGCAAATATTGCAGAGACAGGCGCCCGAAGCGGGAAGCGATATTCCTCTACAGAAATGTCTTTTTGGATGATGGCGCAGATATTGCCACTGCGCGAAATTATGGACATCAGTTCAAACGTTTGGTGTGTCTCAGGAATCCCGCATCTTCAGCTTGCGAGCTCATTGCGTATTTTCCGCTATAATAATAAACATCTATCTATTAATCAGTTATGATTTGTCTGCTGCTGGAAGAATACCTTTCCAAGCAAAGGCTGCAAATCTGAGCTCAAGAAAAGTGATTTATTTCTCAAGTGAGCATTAAGCCAGTGATCACGTCTCCTGCTCACAGCCCTGAGCCATTGGTGGAAATTCACAATTGCTATGGCGGGGATGAGTCTGTCCATTCAAAACTACCGTTGTCGTCCGCACAAACTGGCACTCAATTTAACGACCCCAGATTGACGATTCGCTGAGATAATCCTCAAACTAGGATTTGAATTCGCAGCCTTCCGATTGGGAGTCGCCCGCTTCTACAGCTGAGCTCACCGAGCGAGCGCCACGCAGTTTGAGAGAAACAAAACGCCAGGTTACTCACGGTCGCTCGCCGTGCAAAGGTGATCGCGGCCGAGTGTCATATTTAGCTCCGAAAATTCTTCCACTCGCCCGCCAGCTTCACAACATTCCCACGCACCCATGCATTACGGGGCTGCCGTGTAATGCCGCGCTCTTAAACCGCTTGCCGTCGCTTCGGCCCAGCTCCGAGCGACTTGTCTTTTCATGCAGGCCAGCATCCCCAGCATTTCCATTTGGAAACTTCCCTCCAACATAACAAGAGGACGAGCTCACCCAGCGTGTTGAGTTGCGGGGCGCTTAGCGCGGACACCGCAAAGACTTTCCAATCCCCGGGTCATGTATAAAGTAGCGATTTGACAGTATTTTTACGGCGAATCTCTGCCCTCTGGACCCGATATTGAAAATCCACAGCAGATTAAGATTCAGCCAAGCGTGGTGAACAGGCTTGGATGCACTCATTTTTCACGCACTGTCGCAATTTCCAAAACGTTTTTTTTTTTCCCACGATTTCCACAGCAGGTTCCTGTCACGGGGTTTTCTTGAGAAGGTTCAGACAGCGCATCGCGTGTCCGAGAGAGTCCACATGTACGTTTCGTAATGTCTGATCTAACACACTGTTGTAACACAAATATATTTTGATTTGCGGTTTACAGACTTTTTTTCTGAAACCCACGAGTACTATATCAGAGCCCATTATTAGTTTACTGATGGATGAGGGCTGAAGGCCTCCAATGACTCCTCGGTCATCGTGGTTGTTTGACCATACTTCACAACGCTGCTCAGTGTTTCTTTGTGAAATAGGGCCCCAGCACCAGTTCAGATATCACTCATCACTGGCAATGGCCGTGGCTGGCATGTGAACTCAGATTTGCTAGATTCATAATCATAACGCAATGCGCTAATCACAACACCACCACTCCGCCCATATCCAGAGTACATTGTGGAAATTCAAGAATATCCCATTTGCGGCATAGAAGTTACGTACATTGAGTATTACTGCACGCTGGTAAACACTTTTTCAGGCATGCTGCATCCAAAATTGTTTGTCAGTGTTTGAAAAGCCTTCTATGCAGACAAGCATTCGTAAAACAAATAAATGTTATGCATGGCTTGCAAGCGCACACTGCACCCACTGCTATTTGAGTAAAACGATATTTGTTTTAATTATCATTATAGTTACGGCAAAAAAATACCCGGGAAGCTTGCAAACTCTCTGTGTCGGATTCCTGCCACACAATACACTCACAGCAACAATATGCGCATTAACGAAACCCTAACCGTAATCGTAAAAGTAGACAGTAACACTTAAGACCGCGCGATTAAACAATCTCGCAACAACCCTCATCAACACAACCCAACCTGTACACGGATGAAACCCCAGCCGTAATCAGGAAATAAACAGTAGCTACTCGAGATGACAAATAGATTAAGAAGAGCAACAGCGCAACAATAGAGCATGGGAGAAATGTTGCGTGTTTTTAGCAAAACAAAACAAAAAGTGCTCATGCAACCCTTCTGTTTAGACCAATCAACTTATGCAATCACAGCTGGGCCAACACTAACTCATCTCATTGTCAGAAACAGGGTCGCGGTGAGCCGGAGCCTATCCCGGCAGACACAGGGCTCAAGGCAGGGATGTACCCACGATGGGACGCCAGTCCATCACCGGGCGCTGCGGGCAATTTAGTCTGCAAGCCAATTAACCTATGCAGCCGGCATGTTTTTTTGGACTGTGGGAGGAAACCGGAGTGCCCGGCGAAAACCCACGCGGACACGGGGAGAGAACATGCAAACTCCACACACAAAGGGCACCCGAGCCGAGCTTCGAACCCGGGACCTTCTTGCCGCGAGGCGACAGCGCTAACCACTGGGCCACCGTGCCGCCCATTTCCTAACTAATTGGTATTTAAGGTAGCTCAGCGATGGCAGTGACTGCAGCTTCAAGCTGGTGGCAGTGGATAATAGCTTACGGTGAATAAAGGACCCGTCATCTTATTAGTTCTCAGCAAAGCTCGCCAAAGAGATGTGAATACGGATTTAATATTTAACGGCATTAGGAATTGCGGTATGTACAATTTATATCGTGCATTTGAGACCGAGGGCAAGGCAGAGGACATCTCACATGGAAAGAATTTAATATCGAGCCAATTGGCTCCCGCAAATTCCCAGAGACGTACGTGTGAATGAGATAGGCACACATTGCTTTCGTTTAAAATAAATGAAAAGTGTGACGGTAAGAAATTCAAACACCATTAATATTAGTGACATTTTAAATTAGTTTTACTCCTGTTCTATATATATATAGAGTATATATATGTGGACATCGCGTTACGGATAATATTCTTCATGCCCTATCTTCGTACAGATACCGTCTATTGAACAGAACACTTGAAGTAAGGTTGCATGCAGGTGGAGATTCTGACGAGCTATGTCATTCACGCCTGTTGTGCTGCACTGCGCAGCCGAAACGCGACGTTTCGCCTCCCACGCTGGAGGCATCGCCAGGCCTCTCCAACGGGCGAGGCGAAACGTCGCGAAGGAGAGAGAGAGAGAGAGACAGAGAGAGGGAGGGGGGCGCTCGACACGTCTGTCCCGAAAGAACGACGATGGAGAGCAATTCTGATAACGTCGATCCGTGAAAACCCTACACCTGTACATCGATCTCATATGCATTGGCACTTACAGATTCCACAGAATAAATAATGTATAATTGCACTTCTAGAACGCTTTTCACCCGAGGGTCACAAAGCGCTGCACAGAGCTGTCTAGAGAACGGTGTCAGCAACAACGACATAAGAACGGCAATTGAACAACAATAACGTTTTTTTTTGCCAGTATAAGTTACAGAGATGTTTATTATTACATTACAAAGTACCCAGAGAGATTGCAAGCTCTGCATGCGGGATTCCTGCGGCAGAACAATCTTGAGTTTGATGTAGGTTTTCACGGCTCGATGCATGATGATTGCTTCGAAAAGCTGCTGTCTCGGGACAGCTGCGTCGATGGCTCTCTCTCCTCTCCTCGCGACGTTGCGCCTCACGTTGGAGGCATCCTCAGGCGAAGTTGCCTCCAACGTGTGAGGCGAAACGTCGCGAGGAGAGGAGAGAGAGCCATCGACGCGGCTGTCCCGAGAGAGCAGCTTTTCGAAGCAATCATAAATCTTGAGTTTCTTTACGAGATTCGCCGTGGGTTTCAGCAAAACCCCCACGCAGCAGCCAGTGTTGTTTCCACCCGGTAAGCGGATGACGGTGCAGGTGAGTGACTCGAAACCACGTGCGTTGCTCTCACGATCAGACAACGCTTGTGTGGCCGCGCTCACCAATAAAGTTCGTGAAATGAGCCAAACTTCCAAACGCCGGGTCCTCCTAAACAAACATCAATGTCTTGACAATAAACTGTACTTCTGGATCCCTGTTGACCCAATATCCAGACCCGGAGAACAGCCTTGCATGACTCCAGATGATTTAAACCCTTAGACCGATATCTGCTGCATATGGATAATGTATATTTATTGAGAGTCAGCAGATGCGATAGCATTGATCTCCGGACCGATACAATTATTATCGGGGTAGTTTGAGGTTGTCTGAATCGTGAATTCGCCACTGCATCCTCCCTCCCCCACTCATCTGTATTCAAACGGAACGTGCGTGGCCCTGTGGGGAAACGCAGATTCCAGCACAGAATCTATGCTCCAACGCATTCAGCAGCCAAACTTCTACAGCAATCACCGCTGCAAAGTCCACGGTCTGGGGTAGACCGGGGGGGGGGGGTACATCCTTCGGTGGTGTTCCTCTATCATAACAGATCTGTTATTGGTGGAAACTCCACGTTCTGATGGCATGGGGGACAGACAAGGCTGTTGTTGTAACCGATTTGAACGGCTGAGATGCAGATGGAGCCGCGTTTGCCCGTTTGCCCCCCAGTGGTGGGAGTTCTGCAGTGGAATTGTACAGCTGGATGTTCCCCCTGCCCAAAGCCACTTTACTTGAGGGTCTTTACATTGTTTTCACTCAGTTTTTTTTTAAGCTGGAAGGAACCGCTGAGCTATGTAGATCTTTTCAAACATTTGTAACTATTTGTGACAAGGCAAACCTTTCTCATATGTCTGGATCCTCCACCCACACCTGTTCACAAGGGAGACCCTACCAAAAGCGCTGGACTCCAGACTGCACTCCAGACTAGCAGGAGCGCTGGACTCCAGACCTGTTCACCAAGGGAGACCCTACCAAAAGCGCTGGACTCCAGACCTGTTCACAAGGGAGACCCTAGCAGGAGCGCTGGACTCCAGACCTGTTCACCAAGGGAGACCCTACCAAAAGCGCTGGACTCCAGACCTGTTCACCAAGGAAGACCCTAGCAGGAGCGCTGGACTCCAGACCTGTTCACCAAGGGAGAACCTAACAGGAGTGAGAGCCTGCCGGAGACGTGGCTGGGGCTCACTGGAACACACTCGCCTCTCCGCCACGACAGGGTTACGATCCGCGCTCTAACCTTAACACCGCAGTAGCATCAGCAATTGCAACCAAGTGCTCCTCAAATGTATCAACTACAAACAGATGAACGTGCTGAGTCAATTCCGGACGTAGACGTGTACTCACAACGGTCTCACGGTAAGAACTCTGATACTCTGCTGGCTATGGTGGTGTTAAATGATTGATTGTGTGTGAAAAAAATACACAAACTGGAGATTGCATTATTAAGCACTACCTGCTCCCGAAGTTGTTGAACATGCGCGGATCTCATGTGGGATT
>JAZEWT010000015.1:18923422-18936349 GCA_036362905.1 Mordacia mordax
CCCCCCACTCATTCGTTGGCTGATTCCGTCATCATATACAGGATGCTGCGTCTAGCAAATGTTGGCATCGGTTAACCGCGTGGCTGCAATTCCTCTGTGTTTCCTCACACCTCCGAGTCACCTCTCATCGCTTGAATACCTGCGACATTGCATGAATACTGTGCGCATAATGAATTGTAGCATCACTATTATGAATTATAATACTATGATTATTTCTACGTGAACCACCAATGCCTTACGCAGTGGATTACAGCGATGAGCCACCATGCCTTAATGCAGTTTAACAACAGTCAACGATACACCTGGCTATGGATAAATAATCCGGCTGGATGGTGCTGTAATCAGAGCCCTTCATTTACAAGTGCGGACCAGGTTCGTGAAGGACGCGACTGGGCATTCAGAGGCAGTCAGCTTCCATCAACAATAAAGGGCTGATGATGGACGCTCTCAAGAACGGGTGGAAACCAAAATTCCGTACGTTGGCAGAGTCTGGAGCACAGGTGGTAGCTCTGCCAGCCTATGGCACCTGGGTCTGCCCCGTGACTTCCTATCAGCAGGTTTTCGACATATCACCTGGCCTCAAGGTGCACCTGGCCTGGCACTAGCATCGCGATCACCTCCACTTAGCTGCGAACGTCGGTGGTTAGAATATTAGGAGATCACGAAATAAACAATGATTTCACTACTAGAGCGCGTTTCACCCGAGGGCCACAAAGCGCTGCACGGAGCTGCTGAGAGAACAGCGTGTCGGCAACAACAACAGCATATGAACAACAACGTTTTACAGCATTAAAGCAAACGGAAGCAGAACTTTATCCTGCCTTCTGTCTTGTCGTGCCGTTATACGAGTGTGAACTTGTGAGATATCGACTACAGTGGATGTACACTGTGCAATTACAACACAATTTGGATTCAGGTAGCAACTAAATAAACCAACATCATTCGAGGCAGACCGACAGTCACCTTATTGGATAGACTGGCGCCTGCCACAGCAACGTGGAGGTAATCGCCACCCGATGCTCATTTGTGCCGGGTGACACTTTGCAGGACAAGAAAACGGCGGCATGCGGCCATCACTCCCAACGCTTTGCGAGCCGCCCCTGAAGTCCCCTCTCAGGGAAACAGCAAGAGTGGAGATGCTCTCCCACCACGTGCTCTGCTGATCGTGACGAATGGCAGCCACACGGCACCGCAACATCTCCTCCATAACCCTGCTCTACACTGCGGAACAACTGTCATGGCCGTTTCTTTGCCACTGTCATGGCCGTGGCTCTACAAGCTTCGTCTTTCCCCAGAACGTGTGTGGTTTTTCCTGCCTCCGTTTGCGGGTGTGTTCACCGTTAATTAAGTACGCGCTCTTACGTTATAATGCTAAGCAGTTGATTCAATATAATCCAGATCCTCGTTTGATTTCGCAATTTAATCGGAATAATTGTCCACCGTTTTCAACAAAGAGTCACCCTGCAAAATAACAGCTCTGTAGCTTGTTTTTGAGCGGCGATGGTAACGGTACAACATTTAGAGACAAAATATATAGAAATATATAAATACATACGCTGTGACCTCAAATGAAAGTGTGTGAAACACAGTGATTCCATAATCGCAAGAGCGGTTGTGTGTTGGGGGTGTTTTTGGGTGGCAGGTGCGTTGTGCAGCTGTCACATCCACACCTCACGGAGAGGGAATCTGCTACCCGAGGCGGTTCCCTCCCCACCGTCGGGTGCCATTCCATGTGCAGCTTGTATGTTCTCCTCCTGCTCTGCCTGCGTTTCCTCCGGGTTCTCCGGTTTCCTCCAACAACAACAACAACAAAACCTCCCCGCTTATTAATTGTCCGCTAACATCATAAGCTATAGGAAAGCAGTGCCTGCCGGGTTGGCGCCGGCTGACTCCTTCCCTCTCTGCCGTTTCCTCGCTTCACCTCCGTGTCTCGTCCGTGATCAGCCATGGAAATTGAGCCGCGCGTTATAAATGTTATTCGCATTATTTTTTCGATGGCAAACAACAATTGCCACGCGTTGTAAATATGCCCTTTCGTCCGTCATTACCATCGTTAAATATGTGAGCTGCTCGCCCACGTTTGCTGCAGTTACCAGATGATGTTGGTTGCGATTATCAGCGAAACGTCGAATTTCATTGAAAATGCTGTGGGTTCACGCTCCCACACACCGGGGTGCGGAGACGGTGAAGGAATTGGCCACGTTCTGTTCACGTGACGTGCCTTACTAATTGGCTGTGTGTGTCCGGGTGGTGAAGGGATAAGCGACGCGATTTTTTTGTGTGACCCGACCCAGAAAAATGGATTTCATCGATATTAAAATATGAATTCCTATTTTTTTAAATGATATTAATTAATAATTCCATTTCCAGAGCGCTTTTCACCCGAGGGTCACAAAACGCTGCACAGAGCTGTGGAGAGAACGCCGTGTCAACAACCTCAGGATAGTTCAACTGAAAGTCACACAGTAGCAATAAATTATAGGACATAAAATAAGCGATAAAAAAAATTGTATTGGTAAATCATTAAAATGTAATCGTAAATCGTGACCACAAGTACATCTGCTGCGTGTGTGCCTAAGTTATCGAGCAATCGCTTTGGACGGACTTATTCAAATCTCAAAATTAAAAGTATTCATTACATTTCCGAAAAAAATCTCTCCTCCTCCTCCCCCCTCCCCACCAGTGTCCACGAACAGTGTAAACGCTTTCACCAGAATCCATCAGCGGAATCTCGTGGCGCGAGGTAAGTGTGGGTAGCCCTTTTCTTTCAAGATACCTAGCCGTCGTGGAAATATCGGCCAAAATTCCCCCCGCAGATGGGATTTCTCAAAAGAGCCCTCTTGCGTAGGGCCCTTTCCGCCGTCAGTCGCGTGTGCAACAGATTGAAGCCCTGCACCTTTGACCCTGCATTACGCTTCAGCATAGTTAGATGCATTTGCGAGTTAAATGGGATTAATTTATTCGTTCGCGGTGAGCCGGGGCCTATCTCGACAGACACAGGGCATACGTTGAACAAATCGGTTCGAATATTCCCCATTGAGTCCCCATGAGGAGGAAGGCCTAATCACGTTGGGAATGTGGGGCATTTGCATGCGGGCATGAGTGTAAAGTCGATGAAGTAAGTCACCCTCACAGCAAAAATGACCCGGGTTCGGTTCCCGGCCCGAGTGCCTTTCTGTGTGGAGTTTGCATGTTCTCTCCCCGTGCCCGCGTGGGTTTTCGCCGGACACTCCGGTTTCCTCCCACAGTCCAAAAAACATGCTGCTGCATAGGTTAATTGGCTTGCAGACTAAATTGCCCGCAGTGGCCGGTGATAGACTGGCGTCCTATCATGGGTATATCCTTGTCTTGCGCCCTGTCTGCCGGGATAGGCTCCGGTTCACCATGACCCTCTGCAGAACTAAGCGGTTTCTGACAATGAGATGAGATGAGACGATTGCTTCGAAAAGCTGCTCTCTCGGGACAGCCGCGTCGATCGCTCGGGAGAGAGGGAGCGATCGAGAGAGAGGAAGCGATCGACGCGGCTGTCCCGAGAGAGAGCAGCTTTTCGAAGCAATCATCGTGCATCGAGCCGTGAAAACCTACATCGTTACAATTCGAAGTATTTTAAAAACGACCGCACAAAAAAGTGCGTGACCCTCTGGTGAAAGGCGCTTCAGAAATACAAATATTATTATTATTGTTCTATGTAGGGAGAGAAAAGAGAGCAAGAATTATGCGTGTTGAGGAAAAAACAACCAAGCCATAAGAATAGCTCTTTGACCACGGGGTAAAAGGCACTGTCAGGGGAACCGGGATCACTCGCCTCACGGCGCGACAGCAGGCTCTGCTGCAATTACGTGAGCGAAGAAGGGAGACGGGTGACGTCTGCCCGTGTGTCTGCGTGTAACTGAGAAAGCCAGAGGTGGCTTGCCTTGCGCGGCGGGGAGCGGTGGCGCTGTGGTTGGCGCGCTGGGTGAAAAAAAACCCCAGCGACCCGAGGTCGAATCGCGCGCTCACGGCCACTAAACGCCGGTGCATGATTTTTCTGAACTGATCCTGGGCCTCTGCTAGGTCGACTCGGCCTCAAATGAGTGCCTGGTGCAGTGTGCAAACGTTGCCACTAGGGAGACAAAGGCGGCCGGGTGTGGTGCTGGTCACCCACCTCCTTTATAGGAGTTCGCTAACAGCACATGACCCTACAGTCCGCCGAGCCTATACGAGGGTATCTTTATCTCCGCGCAAGAACCGTGCTCGTTCTGAGAATAAGGCAGAATTCTCAGCCACCTTGAGCTCCAGGCCACAATCACGACGTGATGGATTGGCATCGTCCCCGGGCCTTCACCCATTGTCACGTCACGATGAGCCCTTTGCTGCCACACCTCCTCCTGCGATGCAGCGCTACCTAGCTGGAGACAAGCTCATCAGCGAAGAGTTATTTCTCTTGTGTTTTTTTTATATAAAGCCTCTGTGAACACTTTGGTGGGCGGCACGGTGGCCCAGTGCGTAGCGCTGTCGCCTCACAGCAAGAAGCGCCCGGGTTCGAATCTCGGCTCGGGTGCCTTGCTGTGTGGGAGTTTGCGAGTTCTCTCCCCGTGTGCGCGTGGGTTTTCGCCGGGCACTCCGGTTTCCTCCCACAGTCCACAAAACACGCCGCTGCATAGGTTAATTGGCTCGCAGACTAAATTGCCCGCAGTGCCCGGTGATGGACTGGCGTCCCGTCGTGGGTATACCCCTGCCTTTCGCCTTGTGTCTGCCGGGATAGGCTCCGGCTCACCGCGACCATGCACAGGACTAAGCGGTTTCTGACAAAGAGATGAGATGAGACTATGATCTACTGGCCACCCACCTCCACCCATCCACGCGTCTCTCATTTGGCATTACTTGCACTTCCTCCTGTCAACGCTGCTTCACTTAAGGGGTCGGGCGCGCACCATTTGTCAAGAGCTGCTCTTTTGAGATAGCCGTGGGGAGCATTTCCTCCTCCTCCTTCTCCCCTCTCCTTTGCGATGTTTCACCTCCTACGTTGGAGAGCCGTCATCAGGCTGAGCCTCTCATTAATACGCAAGCTTCGTTTCGCGATAATACAGTGTGGCGGTATATATATATATATTTTTTTTTAAATCGCTTATTTTTTGTCCCTCTATAATTTGTTGCTACTTTTCGACTTTCAGTTGGGCTGTCCTGATGTTGTTGACATGCCGTGCTCTGCACAGCTCGGATGTGTGAAAGGCAAAAAACGTATTTGCTGATATGCCGTTCTTATCTCGTTGTTGTGCCGTTCCCTCCGCGCGGCTCTGTGCAGCGCTTTGTAACCCTGGGGTGAAAAGCGCTCGAAAAATGCAATTATTATTATTATTATACGTGAGCAGGGGGCAGTGGCGTCGTGGTTGGTAGGTTGTACTCTGATCTCAGCAACCAAAGTTTGATTCCCAGCCAGGCATAACACCAGCGGGGAGTGATAATGCAACCAAAAATTGGCACCTCTCCAATACTCATTCACAAAACCGACACTGACCAGCGTGGTGAAATATGGTCAAAACATCCTCATCACGGACACCGTGTGGTGAAGCGAGCAAAGACCTGTGAATTATTGTTATTCTTACAACGATTATATACCCAACTTGTAAATGTGTTGCATTAAAAAAATATACATATATATTGGTAGATGTTTTGTTATTTATTTAATAAGCCATCAGCGAAACTGAAAAATATTTCGCCGGAATTATTTTTTTTTGCTAAATAGTACGGTGAAAAGTGATAGCATTATTACCAGGGGGAATTTGTATAATAAATAGCAGAGAGAGGATTTTAATTTCACATCAATCAAAATTAAAGGAAAATTAAATAAATTGAGGGGAAAAACCCGTATTGTGAATGTAATGGTGTGATGATGGTGATGATATGAATTTGCTGATTACCCATGGGGTTTTCAGAAGGATGGGAAATAAACGTGGATTCAAGCCGTGCCATTGGGAACGGCCAAAGATTAGGAGCAAAACTGTCCGGTCTAGATTAGAGTAAATGGGGGTTTATATGTCACACTTCCTATGGATTGTTCGAAAGCACATTACACAGCCCACAATGTGAAAAATGTATGCTTAAGCCCAAAGCCTAATCCGTACACTTTTAGGAATCCTTCCAGCTCATGTTTGTTGCAATGACGGCGAGATGTTTGCCGATGGTGAAACGTGTTTATCACTTGCTGGGATTCATCTCATCCCGTTGTCAGAAACCGCTTAGTCCTGTACAGGGTTGCGGTGAGCCGGAGACTATCTCGGCAGACACAGGGCGCAAGGCAGGGATATACCCACGATGGGACGCCAGTCCATCATCGGGCACTGAGGGCAATTTAGTCTGCAAGCCAATTAACCTATGCGGCAGCATGTTTTGTGGACTGTGTGAGGTAACCGGAGTGCCCGGCGAAAACCCACGCGGACACGGGGAGAACATGCAAACTCCACACACAAAGGCACCCGAGCCGAGATTCGAACCCGGCTCCTTCTTGCTGTGAGGAGACGGCGCCACCCGCTGGGCCACCGCGCCGCCGCTATAAGCGATCGTGCGCCGTTTAATTTGCAATGCGACAGTGGGGACATTTGTTGAAATAAAATGCCACAAAGTTGTGATGAATTCGAAATATTCTGCTCATGACTGCAACTCAGCCCGTGTGGAAAAAAAAAGGCAGGCGATAAATTAGCGACGTGTATTTATTTTACAGACAAATCGCGGGTTCTCCAGCGTCACTAAAGAGGCGACGTCGATTTATATGTTGGATGTGTGACATAAGCAGACAACAAAAAGTGAGAGAGAGAGAAAATAAAAACCCCAAAGCAAATCGATAATCATAACTCTTCCGTTCTCTCCGAACACGATACGAAACCCATCGAACCACAGAACAACTGCCGTGTGTGAGACTCTCCCCGTCAATGACAAGTTTCGATTTCACTTCATTTCCGCTGTCCGTGACTTCATCCCGACTCTGACAGGTGTGGTGCGACATCATATTCGACGGTTCGAAATATGGAGCTCTCCAATTTTTATGTCTCGCTGTCGAACACCGGCATGACACCTCATTTTTCAGCTTTAATGGTCGAGGTCATTAGGCATTTCGAGTGGTGATGGAAGGTGACCTTGCTTTCGATGTAAATGCCGTCTGGTCATTTGAATAACTAACGGCGCAAAATTAACAATTTAGCACCACCGGGGGCCAAATGACACTGAATAATCAGAGGGCTGAGCTTTCTGTTCGGCAGTGGAGTCGTTTACCACTAAGCCCTCGGGACCTTGAAAATAAATAAGCAATATCTATCCTTTCTAAATTTTAACCCTTGCCAAGCCAATTTGCAGAATATGCGTGTGAAGCACACAAACACACACACACACGCTCGCTAGTTGTGACTTTTGGCCGAAACAAAACAATGGTTTTCAAAATTACGCGTGGTTTTTTTTAAAAGGGGAATGTTGGATTGTTTGCGTGATGTAACAATGAAATGTGTCTTTGTGCTCACAAAAAGTGATGTTATGTAGAGGCACACAGTACCGATTTCATCAGAGAATGCACGGGAGTGATTTAATGTAACATCGAATCCCATGATATGATTTCGACTGACATTTTCTCCCAGGTTGTTTCAAAATTCCAAATCCCTGCCCGAATTACGGATCATTCAGATAGGTCCCAAAAATCCGCTACCAATCCCCCCACACATGCATTGCGCATTCGGAAGCCACGAACAGGAGGATCGTCAGTGTCACTCGTGCGGCAGCACGATCCGAGAGGAGATCGCCTTGCATCGAGCGAGTCAGTGACGATTGGCTTTGTTAACGGAAATAAAATATTAAGTCGCAGACAATTTAACTCCAACTCCACGTCCTTTGGTCTTCTGCCCGAACGGCGCATCCTCGGCTGCGAGCCCGTCGATCCTGCCCCATTCTGCAGGCTCCTGCCGATCCCCACGAATGCCACCCCCACCCCCGGCCCTCTTTCCTTCGGCTCCTCGCTCTTCCGCTCAACCTCACCCCTTCCTTTCACCCCTTTCCGCAACGTCGTCCATCAATGTCCAGCCGGGTTCGCTCTCTCGCCTCGTTACCGTCCGCCTCCCATTGGCGAGGCTCATTCTCTGCGCGCTCGCCGTGCGGCCACTCTCGGTGCACTGCGCCGCGAGTTTCTCAAATCAGTCATCGTTGCTCACCGCCCGCCCCCCGTCCCCGATTAACGCGGGGAGCTATGACAACGACGTTGAAAGAATAAAGAATAAAGAAAAAAACCCGAGCCTCGCGTGTCGTTTTCGAAAAGTTCCCCACCTCCCGTTTGCAGTGAACGCGCCGTTCTTATCACGACCGCGCGTCGTTCGGTCGCTCGTCACTGTATTTCGCGACGTCTCGCCTGGACGTGGGCCGCGAGAGCTGGGAACGACCGTCGCGTTGCCGGTCGCTCCCCACTTGCCACGTATCGAATGGACCTCGAACGAAGCGCTCGCTTGCTCCGTCTCAACTGGTCAACTCGTTGTCAGAAACCGCTTGGTCCTGTACAGGGTCGCGGTGAGCCAGAGCCTATCCCGGCAGACACAGGGCGCAAGGCAGGGATATACCCGCGATAGGGCGCCAGCCCATCACCGTGCACTGCGGGCAATTTAGTTTGCAAGCCAATTCACCTATGCAGTAGCATGGTTTTTTTTTTGGACTCTGCGAGGAAACCGGAGTGCCCGGCGAAAACCCACGCGGACAAGGGGAGAGAACTCGCAAACTCCACACAGAAAGGCACCTGAGCCGAGATTCGAACCGGGGAACTTCTTGCTGTGAAGCGACAGCGCTACCCACTGGGCCACCGTGCCGCCCGCTTGCTCTGTCGTTTCATCCATGAGCGAGAATAGGCGGCGCATCCAGACGCCGAGCCACCTTTGACCCGCTCGGGAACATTTGTTCCTCCCTTGTTTGTTGAAGAATTATTATTATTTTTTCCGCTGCTGATTTCACGTCCTTGAATTTATCGCCACTGTTTGACTTTCGGTTGAGCTGTCCTGGTGTTGTTGTTGCCCACATGGCGTTCTCTCCACAGCTCGGATTTATAAAAAAAAACCCCAAAAAAATAACGTTATTGTTGCTGAGTTACCGTTCTTATGTCGTTGTTGTTAACGTGCCGTTCTCTCCGCAGCTCCGCGCACCGCTTTGTGACCCTCGGGTGAAACGCGCTCTATAAATGCAATTATTATTCTTATTATCTCCGGTAACGGGCGGCGCGGTGGCCCAGTGGGTAGCGCTGTCGCCTCACAGCAAGGAGGACCCGGGTTCGAATCCCGGCTCGGGTGCCTTTCTGTGCAGAGTTTGCGTCTTATCTCTCTCCCCGTGTCCGCGTGGGTTGTTTCTGTTGTTGCCAAGTACCGCTGTTTCGTCCCACCGTCCAACGAAACGCTGCCTATGGTGTCCGTACGAGATCGCACCCGTTACCCTGGAAAGTTGCACCTTGCCTGCCCCTCCCCGCTGGACAACTGTTAAAAAGCGCCGCACAGCTCAACGATTCCTTTCAGCCTAAATACAAACAGACTAACCGTAGAGTTGTACGGTTTACAAACGTTATTTTAGCTTCGACGAACCGAAATTGAACCTGCAAATGTAAGTTTAATTTCCGGCTACGCCTGTCATCAGTGAATGGTGACTGGACATGTACTGCTCGTCAAACACAGTTCCGCCAGTCATAGCGCCAGGTCAAAAGCTTTGATCTCGCACAAACCTCGTATTTGTAGATTTTCAGATGACTAAGAAGTGTATATTTCACAGGGTTTTGTTTGTAAAGGATGATGGGTTGGCGGTTGAGACACAACGTGGCGGCAGCAATATGATGGAATCACCACTAAAGGACATCACCTACAAATATGAAATTTGCTGCTGTACAGATGCTGGATGGACCATCACATCGCGGGATATTGAGACACGGCACTGGATTGTGTGTGGGGGGGTCTTCATCCAGCATCAGTTAGAGCATGAGCAGGAATAACGATGATGATTGAACATATACTATATATGTCTGCGTTATCAATATCCTGCGGAGGAAGACACAACCAACAGATAATGAAGATTTTGTTGCTGTGACACAACGGAAGCTATCGCTGCTGGAAGGTGATGGGGGAGGGGGTGGAGGCGTCTCAGCAGTCAGCCGAAGCCAACCCGCCAGACCGCACATCCCATTTATTACGATATCATGATGTTATCGACCAATTCATGAGCTCGTTTTAAGTTGTGGGAGGCAACCGGAGAACCTGACGCGAACACCCAGGCACAACAGGGTGAGAACACACAAACTCCACACACACACACACAGAGGCGCCCGGGGTAGGGATCGAACCGCCTCTGGCAGGACACTCTTTCCGGCAGGCGCCGACGTCACCGCTGAACCGCCCTGCCACGAGGACACGGCAATGACGGCAGTGACAGAAATGTGACTTACGTGGCTTCTCCCCACTGACCGCCGCTCCATTACAAGGACAAGTTTGCGCAAGGGCATGATCTTGGTTATTTGTTGACATCTAAACGGACTTGGCGGAGGCGTGGCAAACGAAATATCAATCTTCACGCTGGATCTCGAGGTGCATTCACGCGAGGAATTTATGCGCGAATGTTTATTATAACGCGGCCCTCTGCGCAATCATGAACTAAGCGATTCCTTGCTGCAACGCAAGACGACGAGACGTGGTGGTCCCGTTGGTGCAGCATTTGCCGAGCAGTTGATAGGTCATGTCCGTGTCCGCGTGGGTTTCCGCCGGGCACTCCGGTTTCCTCCCACAGTCCAAAAACCATGCTGCTGCGTAGATTAATTGGCTTGCAGAATAAATTGCCCTCAGTGCCCGGTGATGGACTGGCGTCCCATCGTGGGTATATCCCTGCCTTGGGCCCTGTGTCTGCCGGGATAGGCTCTGGCTCACTGTACAGGACTGAGCGGTTCTGACAATATGAGATAGATCATGGCTGCTGATGATGATAATCATCATGATAGCGCTGATAGTAAAGGTATCACATAAGTATAAATATATATTTCATATTTAAATAAAAAAAGCTCAGTCTCTTCATCACATGTTAAGGCACGGAGAAATAAAACGTTTCAGAACATTATTCTAACGCCTGCTACTCTCCGTCGAGTGGTATTTGATTTACAACCCGTCAGAGAGGACATTGAGATATTGAGCCTTGCATGCGTTCAAACACATTCGAGTTGGGCACTCGCCCTAAAAAGTGTGTCCTACGATGTACTGACGTCTCATCTCATCTCATTGTCTGAAACCGCTTAGTCCTATACAGGGTCACGGTGAAGCCGGAGCCTATCCCGGCAGACACAGGGCGCAAGGCAAGGATATACCGACGATGTGATACCAGTCCATCACCAGGCACTAAGGGCAATTTAGTCCACAAGCCAATTCAGCTATGCATCAGCATGTTTTTTGGACTGTGGGAGGAAACCGGAGTGCCCGGCGAAAACCCACGCGGACACGGGGAGAGCATGCAAACTCCACACAGAAAGGCACCCGAGCCGAGAGATTCGAACCCGGGACCTTCTTGCTGTGAGGCGACAGCGCTAACCACTGGGCCACCGTGCCGCCCTTGTACTGATGTCACATCCTTGATATTCCCCCGCCGAGTGCCCTCTGTCGGCCGGGATAGGCTCCGCCCACCCCCACCCTACCCCCCATGTCTCTGTACAGCATAAAGCTGATATTGAAAATTAATTAAGGACTCCATCGCAATGCCACTCACTCACATGAAGCGCATTAGCGAACGTGTAACTGATAATGAAACAATTATTCTCTGACTCAACACCAATATTTAAGTTTCAAATATAAACGCACACCCACGTAAAAAAAATTGACAGACTAGCAAAATCTGCCAATATATATTTTCGTAATGATGTAGGTTTTCACGGCTCGATGCATGATGATTGCTTCGAACAGCCGCTCTCTCGGGACAGCCGCGTCGATCGCTCCCTCTCTCTCCACCTCGCGACGTTTCTCCTCACACGTTAAGGGCATCGCACGTTCGAGACGAAACGTCGCGAGGTGGAGAGAGGGAGCGATCGACGCGGCCGTCCCGAGAGAGCAGCTTTTCGAAGCAATCATCAATGTATATTTTTGCTTATCACGAGTCACATTTCAAAAAAGCGTTACCCTTCAAAGCGTTTAATCACGGGGATTGAACAAAAAAACCCACAATCGTTTGCCAGATTTTAAAAAATTACACGGCGCGTAAAAAAAAATCAACGTCAAAACTGACAGCTTCTCGTCAAAGTCATCGACTGCATACGCGGGACGCGTTTCGAGCGCCGAGTGTCCAGCGCTTGCCCCGTCCACCCACGGACGTTGCGCGGAGTATTTGTGTCTCGGGCATGGGGAGCGGCGGCGCAGCGGTTAGCGCAGCGCTGGCCTACAAACCCGGCGACCCGAGTTCGAATCCCGCTCACGGAAAACACCAGCGACGATTTTCCGAACCGGTCCTGGGCCTCCCGTAGGTCGACTCAGCGTCAAATGACTAGCTAGTGCAATGCGAATATATTGCCACTTGGGAGATAAATGCGGCCGGGCGTGGTGTTGGTCACCCACCCCCCGTCGTGCGCCGTGTCCACCTTCACAGGCGCTCGCTAACGGCACTTGACCCAACAGTCTGTTAAGGCTATACGGGGGACCTGTGTCTCCGTCGGTAAGCAGGAAGCCGCCGTGAGCGCTGACACGTGGAGGAGGCAAGCAGTTAAAGTCGCTAAAACGCTCTTCCCTGCTTCCGCTTCTTGCCTCCTGCGAACTCGCGCGAGTGACCATCGGGCGCCGGAGAGCTGGCACGTGGTTGGTGCGGAGGGGGAGTTGGTTAAGGCGCGCCGACAACGATGATGTGCCCCATGATGATGATGATGTGCCCCATGATGATGATGATGATGATGTGCCCCATGATGATGATGATGATGATGTGCCC
>JAZEWT010000015.1:18942330-18953878 GCA_036362905.1 Mordacia mordax
AACGCACCTTGAACACGGTTTAACTCTTCTGCATGCGCAGGCCTGCGTTCCTCCCTGCCTATAAGTGCGGGGAAGTCTGATCGAATGCCTCGGGACTAAGCTGAAGGCGGTTAGCGTGAAAAGGTCATCAGCTGTGGACATCGGTGGGAAATGACAGCTACACCGTGCGCCAACACCACAACGGACGCGGGCGGTTAATTGGCCGTGACTCGACTGAGATTAAACACAGCAGTAATCATCTCCCTCGACGAGCAACATTCCGGGTCACTCTTGCCACTGGAATCTCGCTTGACTGAGCAACGCGACCACTTGTAAGTGCTTCTCACACAAATGACTGCGCAGCGACACGTTTACTCAACACAGTATAAGTGCCCGCTTAATCCTGTACAAAGGGCCGGAACCCATCCCGGTAGGCACAGGGCGCAAAGGCGGCGCTATGCCCTGTACATCGCTGGGCACTTTCTGTGGGCAATTTACTCAGCAGGCCAATTAACCTAGGCAGCAGCGTGTCTTCGGACGGTGGGAGGAAACCGCAGTACCCCCAGGAAAATCCACTCGGCCACGGGGAGAGAACACGCAAACTCCACAAAGAAATGCACCCGAACCGGCAATCGAACCAGGGGCATTTTTCGCCGACTCAACACAGAGAGTTATAAAGTAACAAAGACATCCACAGACTCAAATTGGCACCGCTTCATCACCGGCGCCGTCTGCACGAGGCCGGTGGTCATGGTCCGCGCATTTCTTCCCGAGAGAACCGATCCTGCGGGATGGATCCCACAGCGCCGATCCACCGCCCCTGGTTCGATTGTCGGTTCGGGTGCATTTCTTTGTGGAGTTTGCGTGTTCTCTCTCTCTCCCCGTGGCCGCGTGGATTTTCGTGGGGGTACTACGGTTTCCTCCCACCGTCCAAAGACACTACGCTTGAAACCCGCTGCTCAGTCCGCCGGTGCTCGTTATCTCATGACCTTGGAACCAGAATGAGAAGACTTGAAGCCACAGTTCTCCCTCGAGCGGGGAACGGTGCCCAGCGCTGTTGGTGAGCCCCAGGCAACGACAGGGCCATTGTCGTCTTCAAACCACGTCTGATAACATTCATAAAATGTTATCACGTGGAAATAACGAAGGATTTTTGGGTTGGGTGCAGCAACAATGTCGTTAACTCTTCATAATTTGACACAGAGAACCAGCAAGCGTTTGTCACGTGAACAGAACGTGTCAGATCATGACTACTTCAATACACCGGTGTGGTCTAAACCAAACTCACAACACTGACACCATGAAGTGTTGTGGGTTTGATAACTACAACCAGCTTCATCAGGATCCTTGCCAGAACTGTTAGCAAGTGGCACGAACAACCGTCCCTTCACCAGTCCACTCGCGGACGGCAGTCTCTCTACGGCGGCGGGGGACGTCTGACTCTGTGGGATTTCATCGCGCTAGCCGGTCAAGTCTGGCGAATGCCCAGAGCGGTGCCACTCGTGGTGCGGATCGCGAACTTGCGCCGTGCACTGCTGACCGTCGTGTCACGGTCCCCGAACGTCGAGTGAGCTCACCCGCCCTCGTCGCAAACGACGACTCGCCGAGTGCGGCTCGCGGACGCCGAGTTAGCGAGAAGCCCCTTCATTCCGTCCGTTAACCTTTCGAAAATTTGCATCCAAGCTGCAACTGGAAAATATATGGCCCCGTTCACATAATGCTATCAGCCTCATTATTTGTCCTCCCACCTTTCACCTCCGCGTGGCAACAGCACTCAGTTTGTCAACGATTAAGGGCTAATCATGACAGATTTGACTCGCTGAAATATGGAGCAATTAGGGGCACGCGGAAGATACGGCTGCAGAGTGCGCGCGAGTGCCATGCGGATGAGCGCACTCTGCCACACGACGCTCGTCGCTGGCCGCACACGCAGTGTCGATTACGCACCGAGTGAGATTGATTCTTCAGTTGCGCCGGGCAAATAGAGCCAGTCGCGTTGCTCTTTTTACGCATCGCCTTGTTGTCGGCTTGTTGTCGAGTCGCATTTAATGCAGCGCGCACAGGCAACTCGCGCCGTATGATATTTTTTTTTTGGGAGGGGGGTCGCATACACGCGCAAAATCTATCACTGGTCAGGCAATTGAAAATAGAAAGTCTACGGTGGTTGTTTTTAATTCGCAGCGATCTGGAGACATCTACGCACAAGCACGTCAGCTGGCTCACGTTTTCAAATATCTGCAAATGTAATTGATATCGATGTGCCGTATTGCCATGGGAACGCGCGCAGAGCGGCTATCAATACGAATTGGGTTCAACATTTTCTACATTCTTAGCACTGGGTCAACTCGAGCGGTTTATTGGATGCGACGGTGCACGTGTTTGAAATGTGCAGAGATACAGTGAATTAAAATGAACTGGCAAATTAAGCGACGCTTTCGTTGGACTGTTGGGTTACTTTATAATCTGACGTCATGCAGAGAGCAAAACACCTTAGAGTTTAGAAATTCCTCTCCGGAGGGCCTGGCATTGAGATGTTTGACCAATTCTGTTCCAAATAAAAAAAATTGGAGGGACTTTATTGGCAATCGCCACACCACGCATCATTAACAATGCCTTGGAGCCAGAAAAATATTCAGCGAGGCTGGTGTTATTGGCAATTATTCACGGCTCTATGCTTTATAGCCATTGCTAGCAACTGTACTCTGTGATGTTCCGTTATGGAGGCAGTTTAAGGTTGAACGTGACGAGAGGGCTTTTCGAGATGTGCCATCTTAAGATCTGAAGAAGCGACTGTCACGTGTCGGGAAACAAGCACATCCAGGGAACATCCACACATCGGGACCAGAGAAAAACCCAGAGATCCACGCGGACATGTTGAAAAGACCACAGACTCCATATGTCCATCGCTGCAGCGTCACAGTTCCAAGAGCGTTTAAGCAGAGTCTTTGTTCATTCTGCTTACGCACCACGTGGGATACGGTGTCACAACGTTCACTCGGGGCTCTGGCTATCTCTCACGCACGTGGCCTTTGTGTCCTCGTTTCGTACCCACTGTTGCAGGCAACTGTTTTTTATCACAAATTTTCTCACTTCGCCGCGCTCGACCTGATGAGTACCATTCACCGCTTAATCACCAATTACCCCACTTTATTCATACGCATCCCCCATCGAATTTACGTCCACGCACAACTCGACAATTATATTTTTTTAAACACTTATTTCACATTCGAAATTGCAATTATGATTCTTTGTTGCCAAAAAGTAATTTTAAAAGGAACAAGTGAGTTAATTTCGCTCGTATCACCCGTAATGCCATGTTGGGCTGCTTAGTAGATCCGTGCGAGATGTAATTCAGGCTTTTTGTTATTGTATTATGATATATTAGTCATGTTTATAAAAAATGTCCTTGCTATTGTTCTGCGCCAACCCTGTAAACCCTGCATTCGTATGCAGTGCGAGTGCCCCTTTAGCTGGGTCTCCATTCAGAGAGGGCTTCATAGCTCAATGGGCCTCACCCAAAATAAACTCATGGCTTCAACAGAAAGCTGTCATAAAAGCAAAGACTTAGTACACTTATGTGTTAAACTGGTAATAGGTTTCGAAGTCATAGGCAAGAATTACAATTATCTTCCAAGCGACAGGCATTTTTTAGACTGCTTACAATTTCAACTATTACAATGCTTAATATTATTGCTTATAGTGCCTGCGATGCATATTTTTTTTTCAAAACAGTTTTATATTACATTTTGCAGTTTCTGCGAAGCAATATTTTCCAAGAATTATTAAAAGAATGGTAGAATACTTTTCTTTTTCAGATGACGCATGCTTATACATCGCTAGCGACAAATTAGCATTCTGAGCAGTTAGGTAAATTAAAGCAAAAGGTTTGATAATGTCATCAAATTATATGGAAGCGTCATCGTTGTGATCATCATCTCCATATTTATTTGCAACCTTTTTCTGGTTTTGTTTAATTAGATCTGTTAATATCTCCGTTTCTCATTCTCGCGGTTTGCAATATGCACCGAGTGAAGAACTTTTCTGTTATAGGCACATTTAAATACTGCTTTCATTACCGCACATTGTATTACTTTCTCGTTCAGCCCGAATGACAATGAGTGCGTTATCATTTCTCATTTGTTGCAGGGAGGGCGGCGCGGTGGCCCAGTGGGTAGCGCTGTCGCCTCACAGCAAGAAGCACCCGGGGTTCCAATCTCGGCTCGGGTGCCTTTCTGTGTGGGAGTTTGCGAGTTATCTCCCCGTGTCCGCGTGGGTTTTAGCCGGGCGCTCCGGTTTCCTCCCACAGTCCAAAAAAACATGCCGCTGCATAGGTTAATTGGCTTTCAGACTAAATTGCCCGCAGTGCCTGGTGATGGACTGACGTCCCATCGTGGGTATATCCCTGCTTTACGCCCTGTGTCTGCCGGGATAGGCTCCGGCTCACCGCGACCCTGCACAGCACTAAGCGGTTTCCGACAATGAGATGAGATTTGCGCAGGAAGTAACCCAAGTATCTGGTTCTACAGTCAGAATATTTCGGTGCAGGGGGCGGTGGAGAAAATGTACGGAACTGTTGCGGTGGAATCGCTGACATTAAGCTCCGAGCGGATTCGCGGGCAGGGGGAGTCTGCGCTTGCGCAGGGAGCGTGTGGGAGTGTGTGCGTGAGATGGATGAGCGCCGCTTTCCGCAGCGCGCTGTCGAGACCACAGCGAGAGGTCGATGACCTAGCGCTTAACGGTGGGATGCCGCAACATCAGACTTCAGAGGTCGCGCGTTGACTGCAACAGTTGCGCGACTCGAGCACACGCGAGGACTCGACAGTGAGATATGGTTGACACTAACAGCGCCGACCGTTATGACCTCCCGGAGCTTAAACGCACGTCTGCCCCACCAACCGTCCACTATTCCCCCCCCCTCTCCCCAGAATACCCACCGATGGCCAAATCTTAAGCGCGCTCAAGTTTACCAACAATCCGTGGCATTACCGCAGCACTCTCGAGGTGTTTGCTAACGAGCTGTCAACAGGATGGGAGCGGGCGGCATGGATTAGCGTCACAGATGGCTTGTAAGCACACATACACACACACGGCAAGTCGGAGGCACTCGGCAAACACGGCGGAGCCACTCGGCACACATTGGCATTCCGAGCTGGCCGCTCTTATCGCCTGCGCCCTTAATGCTCACCACACACACACACATCGTGGCCAAGTTCTCTCGGCATCGCCCCAAGCAGCGGCGGTTCTAAACACACGCGGCGTGGCGAATGTCGGACAAGAAAGAGAGTGATTCTCCGCGTCTATCACGAGAGGCCACAATGCCCGCTGGTGGGGCCGCGGTATGTGAAGGATGGTTTTTGTCTTTTCATCCCTCGGCATTGGAAGCCTGCAAAGACAATCTTATCGCAGTTGTTGCAGCTTACCGGGGGTCCGGGATACGTTTTTTTTGTGCGTTGAGAGACTGCAGGTTTGTGCGATAACACGCAAAAAAAAAACCCGGGACCCTATAATGTACTGTATTGACAGACGTTAAATCGCGTGGAAAGAGTAAACACGCATATAAATGGATCGGCAGCAAAGAATGAATTTTAAAATAACATTGTGTGTATTTTTTAATTATCAAGGCATTTGTGAATGGGCTTATTTAAAAGAGCGTTGAGATAGGCTTTGGAGAATTAATCATCTCGCTCAGTGGATTAATAACAACCGATTAGCAGGAGTTCAATTGCCCGAGCTCTTGACTCACAACTAAAAAGTTACAAATTCAAATCCCGGTTAAAGATCATTCCGTCGCAATCAACTCACTGCGCCAGAGACTCATGATCATCATCATCATCGGCGATCACTCCACGTCGAGTTTGATTGGTCTCTCGGTGCCGTCAGTTGTGGATCTTGGGATGGCTGAAGAGGCCGATCCGAGATCCACAGGCACTGCTGCAGTGTGTGCGAGCAAGAGGCCGATCCGAGATCCACAGGCACTGCTGCAGTGTGTGCGAGCGGTTTAAGAGGTAGTAGATACAGGTGGTTGACCCTTTCCAGTGTCGAGTCTCTCCTTGCATTGTTGCCGCCTGTCCTCTGCCGTTCTTTCCTGGACAATCCTTGCCCATTTGCTCTCGTCTTGTGCCATTTCCTCCCGTCCGCTGCAGCTGACGCGGCGCTTCTTCGTGTGGATTTCAACGTTGTCTCTGAAGCGCTGAATTTTTTCCTGCCCTTCAAGAGTGCGCTGTCCCTTCCTTCAGTTGTCCAGATTAACAACTGTTTAGGCAGGCGGGCGCCAGGCGTGCGCATGATGTGGCCGCGGTCCATCGCCGTTGGTGTCGAACAATCAGCGCGATGATGCTCCGAATGTCAGCTTCGGTCCGGGACGCTGACGTTTGCGCGCCTGGCTTCTTCCCAGCTCACTCTCCGAGATCTTCACCTCTCACGCAAGGCTACCACTGCCTATATCTGGATGGGGCGAACACTTCAATCCTTTGCACCGGCCAATCTGTGAGCCATCTCGTGCCTAACCACTGATTCATGAGATAATTTCGTGGCTCTAACGTGGCCGTGGATTCTGCTGGGAGGGTGAGTGGTAGGTGGCGGAGGGGTTAGGGGGGGGGTGGTGTTGATGGTGGTGAGGAGGGGAGGGTAGGTGAGGGGGTGAGTGAGGTCAGCAGGGGTGACGGCCGAGTCATTGTTCGTCTCAGACACGGGGAGAGTGGGACATACACTGCCGCGTCGATCAGTGAAGAGACATGATAAGCAGTGCGGTCATCCATCACGGTAATGAGCACGTAGCTTTGGGATTATTTCGTCATTTATTTCTCTCTCTCTCGCTCGCTTATATCAGCGGCTCTTTTTAGCACGTTAATTGAACGTTACTTCAGGTGTAGGAGTTGAACTTTAAAAAAAAACCGCCCTATTATCTTCGACTGGCAGCGAAACGAGACTCGGTTTCCATAATTACTTTGAGATGTGAATCTATTCAAAACGGCAGGATTAAAATAATTTAATGGGGTTTTTTTTCAAAGCGTGATGGTTTTTTTTGCCTAAGTGTTTTCCTAAAGCATTGTTGTTTTCCGCTGTCACCTTTAAGCTAAAAGGTCTTTTTTATATAAAAATATTAAACAAAGACCGGTAGCGTGGTATTTTACGTGAGCACAGGAGGCATAATGCAAATGAGGGATATTCGAACGCTCCCAGTTTCAAGGCATTGTCAGGCGACATCGCGAAGCAGAGGGGATGAACGCACGACACGACTATCCCAAAAGAGCAGCACTTATACATCGAACTGTGAAAAACCTACATTAGTACAGTAGTACAACAGTACAGCCGGTGTCACCCATGGCTAATCATTGATGATGCTTCGTCATTGAGCTTCACATCTATCCCCGAAAGAGCAGCTCCCAGAGAGATCTCCATTATTACAGAAAAATATACCCAGTGAGCTTGCAAGCTCTGGATGCGGGATTCCTGCTAAACAACAAACGTCCGACCAAGGCCCTTGATGAGAGCGATTCGTGATTCCGGCTCAATCTACGGTCTCGGCCGTGGCTTAGAGTTGAACGGAGGCCACGTGGTTCTGGGTGTCGGCAAGCAGAGCGCCACCGCTCCGCTCACCCCCCCCCCCGGGACGATGTTGAGAGGCAGGTGAAACTGCGGTAACATCCGCATCTCACGGAAAGGAAGTTCTGCTCGAGGCGTTTCCATTCCTGCCTCGGGCGCCATTTCTGTGTGGAGTTCGTGTGTTCTCTCCCCCTCTTCTGCGTGTGTTTCTTCTGGGTTCTACGGCTTTCTCGCAAAAAAAAAAAACCTCATTAATTAATTGGCTAACATAATAATACATAGGGCGCAGTGTCTGGTAGCTGTTGACACCAGCTGCCTGCACGTCTGCCTTCCCCCACCGGTTTTCTCCTGCCTTGCGCCCTGTGTCTGCCGGGATGGGCTCCGGCTCACCGCGACCCTCGACAGGATTAAGCGGTTTCTGACAATGAGATGAGACGACCATCTGGAAAGAACAGCTCTTGAGGATGATTCTCCTACATTGCGCCGTGAACAACCAACGTCATTACTATGCTGCACAGAGCAGCTTGCCCACAAACTACTGCGGCGTGGCACTTTATCATGAGCCTCAAGCAGAGTACACACCGCACTATTTCACCATTCAAAAATCACACGACCACAAGTGTCACGGATGGATCGTAACCCACTTTCGTCAGTTCTTGGCGGAGGGCCGGACTGACGCAGCAAAACGTCGCGCACATAATCAAACGTCGACTGAAATGACAAATCCGCACGAGCAGTTGGATCGACACGTCATGCTTAGATTGCTTGTGAACAGAGGAACGTTCTCGGAAAATGTCCACAAAGCCTCGTCGGAATTACAAAGCGAACGCGGACAATCGCCTTACCAAAAAAAAAGCCATTGCTCGTAGACGCCCGCAATTCCAATAGCCAGTCGCTTAACCAAAGGAACAAATGATAACGTGGCCACAAATGTTACGGGATTGTCAAACAGCGACTGCTCTCGTCGCAACAGAACTGAGCGGTACAGAGGTTGCGCGCTCGAGGCATCGCTCCAGCGGTTCCTGCTTTGCAATTCGATCCGAGCCCATGGTGCTGAATGCATGTCTGGCTCGTTTTCCAAAACCAACGGCCCACGAGCGCAGCACGGTTGCGCGAGTGGGCCTTTGCGCTACGAGCTACAATCGCCAGCTGAACTTCCAACTCCCCAGGACCTGCTATTCTAATCTGACAACAGTTGTTTTGCTTGCATCCGTCACGAGGCGATCGTACAGAATGCACAAGTTGCGTTAAACGTGTATACCAGCAGGAATTGTAGTTAATTGCTTAAAAATGCAAGTGCCTCATTGTGGAAGAGAATTGCTCCCCAACTTTTCAGAGATTCCTCCCGACACCTCAGACGTGGAAGTCGGGAAGGCGAGAGGCGTAACACTCGACGCGGATATCCTGAAAGAGCGGCTCTTGAGAGCAATTCTGGAGCCGTGAAAACCCACGTCAATTCCCTATGGCAAACCCACAGTCATTCTATTGCGGCATCTTTTACAGGAATGCGGAATTTCCACCACTGATTACCAGCGGACACGAGCGTTGTGTCGAACTGCACTGGAACAATGACAGCTCGACTTTGACGTCAAATAAGTGCAAATCGCATGCGAACAAAGATCAACTCCGCAGGGCTGTCGTGGTACACGCCGAACCGAACACCGGTGGATCACGCACAGCCAACGCACGTGTCGAACCCTCGACAGGCGGCGCGGTGGCGCAGCGAGTCGCGCTGTCGCCGCGCAGCAAGAAGGAGCCGGGTTCGAGCCCTTGCTCGGGTGCCTTTCTGTGTGGAGTTTGCGTGCTCTCTCCCGGTTTTTGCGCGTGGGATTTCCGCCGGGTACACCGGATTCCTCCCACCGTCCAAAGACACGCTGCTGCCTAGGTTAATTGGCCTGCTGAGTAAATTCCCCCCAGTGCCCTGCGATGTACAGCCTGGGTATAGACCCACCTTGCGCTCTGTGTCTGCCGGGATAGGCTCCGCCCCTCCGCAACCCTGCACAGGATTAAAGCGGGTATTGATAAACATTACGATGAACTCTCAATAACTTTCTAGAGGACACCCCAAGATGCTACAAGAGATGGATTCATGACAAATATAAACTTCATATTACGTTTCATGTGTGCGAGTTTTATTTGGTTTGCTTGCGCAGGCAATAATAAATTAAACTTTCCAATATCGCGTTGTCATGGAAATGTTTTTGCCAATTTGTCAACATCTAAGTAAACACTGCGTGAAAGGAAACGAAAGGCATTGTCTATAAGCTCATAAGTACTGTGTTGCCTGGCCAAGAGGGCCTTGGGCAGTGTATTGACATGGTTGGATTTCATGGGGTCCATGGACAAGCCTTCAAACAGCTCCGGACGACAATACCCGTGAGTCAGTCACAGCTAAGCTGTGTGTCACTTGAATGCTGCGGTTGATTTTTGTTTTGGGAGGAAAAAAAAGGTGTCCGTGAAAATTATGTAGATATATATGCAAGCAAATATCGATTTAAAAGCGACGACAACAACTCCCGCCAGGCCTTTGTCGGTGAGAGAAACCCAAACTGCCCTCCCTCCTTTGCTTCAAGTCATACTTCACCACGTGTGTGCGTGCGGATTGGCGAACCAATCGGGAGGAGGGTGCCGACGACCAGTACAGATACCGCATGACACCGATCCTAGTCGTGACCCCTGAATGGAGGGCATTGCCTGATCCAATAGACACCAGGGCCATGACGCCTCCAGCCTGCAGTCTCCCTTGTTGAACAGGGGCGGGAGGAGGTTCTAGAAGCAACTAACGATCTGAAGACCCTCCGATGGGTAGGAGGTTAGCGCGAGGAAGACCAACCAGCCGTGAACAATACAAATAAACGATCTCCAATACTTCCCACCATTGGCGGGTAACCGGCCATTCCCAATTAACCTGGATAAGCCTTTAAAGACCCACAAGAGCAACGGCTGATCCTCACCTGGTCATGGCCAGGAATCGTTCAGATCACCGCGTTCACAGCAGTTTGCTAACCGATGGGCCACTGCTCGATCCGATATACACTGTACACGCATTAAATATCAATAAGCTTCATAGTTTATGCAGCCCATTTTTAATGCCTAAGTCGAGCCAGCATGTTGCAGTTACATTGCACGCTTGCTGGTCCACTGTCAATGTCTATATTTTGACCCGCTGGCTGTGGCAGTTTTCAGGTTTGTGTCGAATTAAAAAAGAAAAACAACTAAATATGTGTTCGCATCTTCTCTGCAAAAAAGTAATGTAATTCATATGTAGGTGACTGAAAATGAAAACGCAATTAAGGTAATTGCCATGCCGTTAATGGTTGAATGGACCTTTCTTATGACGTGCAGTCTGTCAGAACATTAAATTGTTCTTGGGTTTGTTCGCATTTCTTCCAATTTCATCCCAGTCGTGCTGTCAGCCTCATGTCCTCAGGCACTCACCATGCCCGCTGAAAGTAATGTTCATTCACTGACAGTTGGACTGATCTGTTTAATTCTCAGTGTAGGAATTTAGAAGAAATTTTATAGTTTTTTGTGTGTGTGTGCATGTGCATATCGGACGGGTGCTATTAACTCGTTATAAGTGGAGAGTCCTGGCGTAAACGCGAGCGGCTACCCAGGCACCAGCAACAAAAAACGTAACCGTGAATGTGAGACGGCGGGGTGGCGCAGTGAGCAGCGCTGCTGCTGCCTGACCGCAAGAAGGGCCCGGGTTCAATCCCTGCATCGGGTGCATTTCTGCCGTGGAGTTTGTATGATCCACCTGTGTCTGCATGGTTTTTTTTTTGCTAGGAATTCCAGTTTTCTCCCACACTCAAAAGGCACGCTTATGCCTAAATTTGTTTGATTTCTGATTGAATTACCCACAGTACCCTGTGATAAACTGACATCCTAGTCTGGGCATGACCCTGCCTCGCGCCCTGTGTCTGTACAGAATTAATCGGATACCGATAACGATAACGGTGACGTCTTGGGAAGCTGTTCATGGCTGCTGATGATGATGATGATAATTTGGATAAATAAGTCC
>JAZEWT010000015.1:18974517-18986265 GCA_036362905.1 Mordacia mordax
GTATAGCCCGGGCGGCGTTCACACAAGGCTGACCACATTCATCCCATTCCCCGAGCGTGGCTGCCAAGACCACAACAGGGTCAACAGGCTTGAATTAAGAACGTGCGGCGGAACTCGGGTCACCGGAGGAGGGACAGCACGGTGTATCAGCCGACACACCAGGCCACGGCGTATGATAAAATAAGTAGGCAGGCATAACGCCTCCTTGGGGGGGGGGTAGGTTGGTGGCAGAGGTGAAAGGCATGACTCTGTTGATCATTATTCAGCAGCTGAGAGATAATTGGAGTGACGTACATTCATTGTTTTGGGTTTTTTGTCACCTCACCAAAGCACGTGACACTGGTCACAGGTGGTGTTTGTCTTATGTACATTCGGCTGAAGATTCGGGGGAAGAGTTGTTGATTCTCTTTTGTAAGTGGGTTGTAATAAAATAAATGAAATGCTGACAACGCAATGGAATTTCACTTTCAGCGAACAAAACCAAATGTGAATTCATCCGATAACGAAAGTTGTTCTCTCCAGTTATTCTTTCGCGATAGCCGTGTCGAGTGTTCCTTTTTCCTAGTGACGTTTCGCCTCCCATGTTGGAGGCATCGTCACGCGTGAGTCGAGAGTTGCATCGTTTTATTTACGTATTCTTTGTCAACGCTCAAATGCTGCGTCGCACGCACTGAATTTTCACCTCGTACGACCCTCGCAGAGCTTCCATTAAATTCACAGCGAGACGATCGCTTCACCACACAAGTTAAGTCATGGGATTATTTGACCATAATTCACTTTGTCAGTGCAGATCAGTGAAGTGGGTTCCAAGACTCAGGTATAACTCATCACTTACGTCAGCCATGGCCATAAATCGAACTCAGAGGGCCGGGGTTTTTAGCTAAGTCATCGACTCGCCCTGCGTCACCTCTCTCCCCCCCCCACCCCCTTTATTTCCAAATTGTGTCCATCGATAATGTAACCGCATACGAGCCACGTGCACTGAACATTGCACCATGAAAACGGAGGACTTATTACTGGGAAAACTGGAAAGGTTTTTGTGCTCCGAGAAGCGATTATAGTACCCAGGGGAAGATTGAAATTGCATGATGTGGCTCTGCATTGCAGGCAGAGCAACTTACTTCAATTACTAAGAAAGCCTAATACGTACAGATAACAGCACAGTTTGGATTAATGCCAGGTCACTTAATGGGACTGCCTTAAGCAAAACAAAATGAGCAGCCGCGATGAACTAAGGCAGGTGGTATCACCAACAATGACCATTATGGCATTGTTAATGTGCCGTACATGGAGTATTTATATTTAGCCATGATCAGAGGACTCATTTTGTGGACTAATGCTTCACGAAGAGAATATTTTACGTTTAGCTATTCAATATAAATAGAGCCGTGCTCGCTTTTGTAATCATTAGAAGACTTGCTTGAGCACAGAGTGCAAACCCCATAGTTTTTGTTTCGTTATGCTGACACGTTTATTAAATAGTTTCAATACACAGTGCCGGGATGTTTTTATTGAATAGACCGGAACAATACTATTGAATTTCGGGCGACACTGGCACGTTGTTTTCCCAGCGCTCAGCGAGTCATTGTCACCATTCCTATTGAGCGCATTGTCGCAGGTGTCACTGTTCGACCGGTGAGTCAAAGCAAACGAGTTCAACTCCGGTTTGCGAGGCGACTCAATCTATTATCTCACTCTCACGTGTGGACATGAGTTCTAACCGTTGGCCCGGGTGGGTGCGTGTGCGTGTGCGCTACTCGAAAAACGTTCATGAATAAATAAATACGATTTGAAGATCGCTTCGGAAAGCTGCTCTCGCGGGATAACCGCGAGAGCACGGTGTGGCGTGGAGGGGAGTAGCGCTGTGTGGCGTGGAGGGGAGTAGCGCTGTGTGGCGTGGAGGGGAGTAGCGCTGTGTGACGTGGAGGGGAGTAGCGCTGCCACCTCAACAGCAAGCACCCGAGTTCGATTGCTGACTCGGGTAAGCGCGTTCTCCCCGTGTCCGCGTGCGTTTCCTCGTCATGTACTCCGGTTGCTTCCCACACGACAGGCAGAGGACATGTTCTCATCTCATTGTCGGCAACCGCGTAGTCCTGTGTAGGGTCGCGGTGAGCCGGAGCCTATCCCGGCAGATACAGGGCGCAAGGCAAGGACACGCCCACGATGGGACGCCAGTCCATCACCGGGCACTGCGGGCAATTTAGTCTGCGAGCCAATTGACCTATGCTGCAGCATGTTTTTTTGGACTGCGGGAGGAAACCGGAGTGCCCGGCGAAAACCCACGCGGACACGGGGAGAGAACATGCAAACTGCCACACAGCAAGGCACCCGAACTGAGATTCGAACCCGGCTCCTTCTTACTGTAAGGAGGTGACAGCGCTACCCACTGGGTCACCGTGCCGGCCCGCAAGTACATGTAACCTCGGTTAATTGTCCAAAGTCAATTGCTCTCGGTACCCTTAGATGTTGTAACTTGCTTACCCCTTACCGCTGGGCAGCTGATAAAAAGAGCTACACAGCACAACGGGAGGTACCTCAACAGACACGCAACATTATTCATTTAAGAGATTTAATAGTTTAGATCTTATTGTCACAGTAGCGAAGGAGACATTGCACGTTTATTCCCAGCGCACCATCAGCATCGTGTCATGAGCAAAAGAATCGATTTGGAGATCTCTCGAGGTGTCTCCATTCGCCACGTGAGCAGGAGAATGCTGTGACAAGAGATTCTCACGAATCTTCAGAGAAAACCCTTTGAGTGAGCGTCCTGTTGGACTCCAAGAAGCTCACTTTCCCCACGCCCAGACACAAACTGCGCTTTTCTGCCGCGTGACAAACAAGCTTATAAATCCTAGCCGCTGGAATTGAGCAAAAATCAGGTGGTAAAATTGAAATTGTCACGTCATCGTCGCCATTATCAGCTTCGTTAAATCCACAGTCGGATAAAGACCTCCCCAAGCCACCACCATATCTCATTACCCCGCAATGCAATAACCACATAAACACCAAGCACAGGAGCTGCTATTAAAATAAGATATAGTTTTCTCGAAGTCGTTGGTGACGGAGAGAGAAGCCGCTTTAATTACGAGGTGGCCTGAAGCCCCGCATTCAATCCCAGCATCCACAGTGCTGCTGACTCGGCACTCTGACCTCTGAGCCACCCCACCCCCTCCAAAATGAATTCTTGAGAGACACTTTGGAGGTCGGTCCTATTGAATTGTCAGCAGCTCCTTATCAATCCATGCTCATTTAATGATAAGGGAGGTGCTGACAGTACAATAGGGATGAGCGTCTTCTTTTTAACGCAGCCCCTATTCAATCCACTGCTGGATGTAGGCCTTTCCATGCCGCGGAGGTCAATACGGGTCGTTTAACTGAATTTTATCAGAATACATTTTCAGTTGAAGGACCACTCTCCCCGCATTTTAAAACCAAGAACGTTGTGATATTATGGCCAGCGTCCAGATTAAACCCGACAGTTGAATTGCACTCATTTGCAATAGCAGTGCAACGCCAGCCATGGACATTCCACATTACTCTGTCACGGACCAGGATTAGACTCTCCACCAAGTGCTGGAGCCTCACTGCAGTACATGACAGTCGTTTCACTAATCCTGCATGAATGTTGATCAGAATCAGCCACAGTCGGGTGCTGAACTCCTGATTTTTTGACTCAGCCCTCTCACTGCACCAACTCAAAATAAAGCAAAGGCTTTATTTTCGAGTATAATGTTAGAGCCACATCTTAAAGAAAAGCACTAACACCACCAACACGTGTGTCCGTAGCAAGGATGCCTTTCACAGTAACACGAGTTCTGTTAAACGTCTCGATTATTCTCAACAATCAGATGCTGCCGTGTTGTTGTCAGGGCACAGCGAGGCTGGAAGCCAGCGAGTAGCAAAGAGCAACGAAATTATTCAGGAGTGGCTGCTGTCAAAGACAGATGTTGAAAATGTCAAGGGTAGCAGAGAGTGGATTGGAAATCCTCCGCATTGTGCTCTGGATTACAAACACCGATAGTCATCTGGCCAATGACAGGCGGCGCTTAAGTGAACAATGGTGACTGATATATAAGGTTAATAAAGGATACCAGCAAGCACCACTGTTTAGCGTCTCCGTTTTGATACCTATATAGCCGTTGGTGTCATATTAAGGAGTCTGTTGCAGCACCAAGCTGATGAAACTCATCAATGCTTTAGTGCTGCTGACATTGCTCGTTCAACATTTTGTTTTAATTCTTCATTGACCCCATGGGCTACAATGGAAAACAGTTGTATCCCCGAGAACACACTGATCTCCTGTGTCAACACATGATCAACGTACAGGTTTTTCACAAGAATTATGACTTTTTATAAATCCATTGAGTGACCTCATCTTTAACACAAGTAGGGGCACACTTTCTAAAGCACTTCGCTCTGTTTCGCTAGCAGCAGCCAAACGGATACATTTAATTCTCGGAGATAAAATTCAGCCACATTTAGTGCAAAAGCAAAACGAAACTCAAGACGGATTTTCGTGCTTGCAGAATTACATGCTGTGTAGCTAGGATCATAAACTCACTGATTTTGCCACGGGTTAACGATCGCCATCATTGTAATCATTATCACTACCCAGAGTCAAACCCGGGCGGCACGGTGGCCCAGTGGTTAGCGCTGTCGCCCCACAGCTAGAAGCTCCCGGGTTCGAATTTCGGCTCGAGTGCCTTTCTGTGTGGAGTTTGCATGTTGTCTCCCCGTGTCCGCGTGGGTTTTCGCCGGGCACCCCGGTTTCCTCCCACGGTCCAAAAAAAACATGCTGCTGCTGAGGTTAATTGGCTTGCAGACTAAATTGCCCGCAGTGCGCGGTGATGGACTGGCGTCCCATCATGGGAATATCCCTACCTTGCACCCTGTGTCTGCCGGAATAGGCTCCGGCTCACCGCGACCCTGTACAGGACTAAGCGGTTACTGACAATGAGATGAGATTCAAACCCAGGCTTTCAGCTGCGCTGGCTCAGTGCGGTGAGCACTGCTCACTCAGCCACTCACGTTAACGAAATCTCAAACTCGCACAGTGTTAGACCACGTGGCGCTGAATAAGATCTTTTCGTGCTTTTGCATCTGCCACTGTGTTGAGAATAATATTAATTTTCCACAATTCTGAAGAAGGGTCATTGCCTGCATCGTCAGCACGACGTAAATATGTTTTCTTCAGTGAGGCGGCGATGTCGGTGAAGGTGGTAGGTTTTTTCTTCCTCTAGTTCTTAGATTTTCTCTCTCAAGCGTCTAAATACGAAGTATTCCACCGCACCATTTGAAGTTCCTTGACGAACTGGACACCACTCTTTAATTAGTCTCCGCGAAACTGCTAAGAAATATCGGTCAGTAATTTACTGAATTACAAAAATCAAGGTTCCTCCACGCTAAAGTGAGCAGTATATCTCGTCGTCATGGCCAGCGTGTGAGTCATCATCTGCTCACAGATGCGCGATTCAACGCCAGAGACGTGCGTGTACCAATCAATTCCATTGATGAATCAATTTCGCTTTAGATGCCTGCTAACGATCACTGCGGCACACGGCCCTTGAGGAGGTATGGAGCGTTCACGTTTCATCTCGAAGCTGATGATTTGCATGAAAACGTGCTCAACCCGTGTAGTGGTTTTTTTCTTCTGCAAAAGCCAAAGTTGGGCGGCGCGGTGGCCCAGCGGGTAGCGCTGTCGCCTCACAGCAAGAAGGTCCCGGGTTCGAATCTCGGCTCGGGTGCCTTTCTGTGTGGAGTTTGCATGTTCTCTCCCCGTGTCCGCGTGGGTTTTCACCGGGCACTCCGGTTTCCTCTCAGTCCAAAAATCATGCTGCTGCATAGATTAATCGGCTTGCAAACTAAATTGTCCGCAGTGTCCGGTGATGGACTGGCGTCCCAGCGTGGGTATATCCCTGCCTTGCCCCTTGCATCTGCCGGGATAGGCTCCGGCTCACCGCGACCCTGTATAGGACTAAGCGGTTTCTGACAATGAGATGACAAAAGCCAAAGTATTATCGGCCAACAGTAAACACGGTGTGGCGTCCATCATCGTTTTGTGGCCATGCTTAAGAATTCCACACTTCCTGCTGTGGGTTGGTGGGGGGGGTCACGGAACCGCACCAGTACTTCCACGATTGGCTTCCCACACGCAGGCGCTGAGGATATCAGTCACGCGGAGATGATGGACTGCATTGATTTCCAAACAGGCAGCCGAAGCACTCCACCGCATCCGGCCCCTTTTCAACTGCAGCAACAAACTGCCGATTGTTACGTAACGAGACGCAAAGCTATAAACGCACACATCGGGATCGTGCGCGGAGCACTCAAAACTGGCCGATTCATTTAAGTCTTCAAATAAACAATGACGAAATTACAAGCATGTGCCGATGCAGGGTTTCACGGCTCGATGAATGATAATTGCTCTCCAAAAGCTGCTCTTTCAGGGCCGCCGCATCGATCGCTCCTCCTCTCTCCCGCGCGACGCTGGAGGCGAAACGTGGCAAACGAGAGAGGAGCGATCGACGCGGCTATCCCGAAAGAGCAGCTTTTGGAAGCAACCATTAAATGACGAGCTTGTCTAAAAATAATCACCTTACAGGTCGTTAATCTGGCTATAGCTGTGACCCCCCCGCAATCTGTGCTTTCCGCTCATTGACACTGCGTCTGCAGCACACACACACACACACAGAGGATGATCACGACATTGGAGAGGTCACCGCAAGCCACGCTCGCACATGTAACCAAAATATACATGCGATCCACGTTCCTGAGGGCGGCACGGTGGCCCAGTGGGTAGCGCTGTCGCCTCACAGTAAAAAGTGCCCGGGTTCGAGTCTCGGCTCGGGTGCCTTTCTGTGTGGCGTTTGCATGTTCTCTCCCCGTGTCCGCGTGGGTTTTCGCCAGGCACTCCGGTTTCCTCCCACAGTCCAAAAACACGCTGCTGCATAGGTTAATTGTCTTGCAGACTAAATTGCCCGTAGTGCCCGGTGATGGACTGGCGTCCCATCGTTGGTATATCCCTGCCTTGCGCCCTGTGTCTGCCGGGATAGGCTCCGGCTCACCGCGACCCTGTACAGGACTAAGCGCTTGCTGACAGCGAGATGAGATGACATGTTCCTGAGTCGCACAGCATTCCGCACGCGTGGTATCATCATCATCACCATTATCTACCCACGTCTTCATCTCGTGTCACGTTACGAAGCTCTCCTCCGTTACGAAGCTCTCCTAAGCTTCAGCCGCCGCATTGGCGCTGCAGTTACTCGTACTTGCAACGGGAGGAGTTCGCGTACTGATTGAGAAGCCCTCTTATGCCCATCACCAAGCGGGGTTGTGAAAATAGGTACTGCGTTCAAGTAGATTAATATCACTTAGCACGTCGGCCGAATCAGAAAATAAATACAATTTAATTGTTGTTCATTGTTCATTTGCCATTATGTCGTATTTGTTGCTGACATGCCGTTTCTCTCCACAGCTATGTGCAGCGCTTTGTGACCCTCGGGTGAAAAGCGCTCTCGAAGTGCAATTATTTTTATTGATAGTCAGTGACTGATGAACAAAATATAGCGTTTGACTCTTAGAGCCAATGGAAAGTAGGTCCTTATTGTGATGGACTTTGTGTTCATGACGATTTTCGCCGTTCGGTGGATGACGGAGAGAGGAGGAACGCTCAACACGGCTATCCCAAAAGAGCAGTTCTTAAGAGTGATTGTCTTATCAGGAGAGCGCTGCCCACGGCAGAGGTGCCTACGGCAGAGGTGTGGACTCCGCTGGCACAGGAGACGTATTTGATCTTACTTAAGGAAGGGGACACTCTTAATGAATTATATCACTGGAAGCAGAATGGGTTTGGATGGCAGTGGTGGATAGGCACCAGTCTTAGTAAGACCCCAAATGCTCTACAACCAAACTATGATGGTTATCATAAATAACAATTGTGGACGTTCAATTTGTTGTATATTCTTAATAGATTCCACTTAGGTGCATTTACTTTATGATTTTATACGTTGTTCCATTGGGTAGTTCGAACGTTTGTTGTGTCGTAGGAAGCCCACTTCTAGATCTTGCAAGCTCACCGGGTGCTTTCTGCTGTAATAATAAACGTCCCTCTATCTGGAGTTAGAGATAGGAGCCAGTGTTGTGCCGCAGGAATCCCGCATCCGGAGCATGCAAGCTCGCCGCGAACTCTCTGCTGTAATGGTGAACGTCGATGTATCGCAGCATGTGGAGTGGAGTTGGTACCACAGTAGGCGGTGCACTGAACCCCGTAGCCCGAGTTTCATTCCCGGTCACTGCAGAAGACATCAGGCTCACGTGATAGCTGAACAAATAACCACGCACACCACCCTGGTGAAGTATGGTCAAATAACCCCGCCCCCCATTGTTGAAGAGCATAGGCAAACCTCTATCCAGCGGTGGAGAACAAAGGGCTTCAAACGGCAGCTATTATTTACATATCATGTGATGTCATTATGACGCAATAAAGCTCAACATTAACTACAATGATTAATTCATGTAAATGTAAACACACATTACATTGATCATGTTTTCTAGATGTGCCAATATGTTCAAGGTACCATCGCACTAAACCGCGTCCAATTGAAATTATTCTGGTAGTCCTCTTCCATTACAGTGTTCTCTATTGTCTAAGTCTCTAAACGCTCGTTGAATAATTGCAACTATACACATCAATTGGCTAGATTTAGGGCTAGTGTACATAGACTACTTTCAATTAAAATAGATGCCCAAATCTAAAATTATGTTTGGCAGCCTTCAGAGTATTAGCATGCGCACCTATTGTGATGTACTTTTTTAAAATATAGATTTTTTTTTCACGTATGCACTGCCATTGAGTGCATGAACTGTCAGACTGCCAACACAAATTTTAAACTAAAAGGCTCAAAGTGGTAATGTCGGTGACCCAGAATGAATATGATCTCCGATTCTAATGAGCTGCAGAGTGTATGACCTTGGGCAGTGCATCCACTTAGTTATATTAAACAGGTCTGAGTCTTTGGGATAATACACTCACAAAACTAATCCAGCGCTGGAGTCTGTTACTGTGGGACTTTCAGACGTGAAAAGCTGCTTCCTGAATAAAATATTATGATTTCTCGTTCTGCAAGAACGAGAAACGCACGACTGAAGTCACATTTCAAACTTGGGATCTAAAAAAATAAACATGTAAAAATTCTACAAGGCTACACACGTAAAAATGAAACTTGATGCGCTGGTGAATTTGCCGTGAAAACGTAACGCGCAAATTTGCACGAGTATAATGTAGTCCCTCCCATTCAAGCAAAGAAGGATTCTTTGCATTTTTTTCAGAAAATCACTGCTTCCACTTAATGGGTAGAAGACAGTCCCCACCCCCCACTGCAAGTGTCAGCAAGCTGCCAAATGTAATCCTGACATGATTTGTGCAAATATACGGCGACGATAGCCATTCTCTTGCAAATGCCTTGTCTTCAGATTTTCCGGCGCATAATCGGCCGTAAGACAACCTTAATCGCTCGCATTTGCTTGTCGACATTGTTCTCGCAGCGTGCAATTTTGCCTTAAAAGCCGGCGTGCTCTCCAAAGGCCCTCTCGCCGTGTCCGCGAAAACGAACGAAAAGGAACCGTGATGACATCACAACCCCCATATAAACAGACTCGGAAGCGGTTTGCGGGCCATCCGATCTGCCCGACCAGTTTTTTGGCGCGGGTGCCTGATGATGCTGAACGTAATTGTCAGCGAAACGTCGTACAATACATCTTTTGTAAAATATTGTGGGCTCGCTTTTCAACGCACCGGTGGTGCTGAGATAGTAAAGGAATTGGCGCGTTTTCTGTTCAACGTGACAACCCCTTGCTGATTGGCCGTGTCGGGTGGTGGAGGGTTAAACGACACTATTTTATCGCGTCCGCCGAACGCGAATTGATGCTCAAGCTTCTCTTGCATTCTGCAGGCCGGCACGGAACACGCACGGCCAGGGAACGGCGGCGGTGATGTTCGCCGCTGTTTCGCCAGAAAGAAGAAAAAGAAGAAAATGTTCGGACAAAATAATGCTCTTCAAAATGCATGACCGAGGGCAGGATTCCAATCCTTTCACAGGCACAGAGGCGCACCACCGTTTGTGAAAGTGCGTGTACGCGTGTGTATGTGTGTGCAAGCCAAAACGTGTGCGTGAGCGTGTAAATGTTCCTAAAGATTAGATGGAGGGGGGGGGCGCTTCTTGTCTTTTACGCATTTTTGTTCGCAACTTTTTATTTGACAGAACAAGGGTTAAAGAACTTCGGGCTACGATACCCATGGGCATTTCAAGATCCCCCCCCCCACTCTCCCACCCCCACCCCCGGCCAGAACTGTCGCGCATCCACTTGGTGACATTTGGAGGCTGTTTGAACTCCGCTCATCCTCTCTGCGTTTTAAAGGTCGCAAGCTCCATGACAAGGCGAGAGCAGATAAATAAATCAGAAATGGTTTGGGGAGGGGCGGAAAAAGAGGCTACCTCCAGTCGCATAAACACGCTTTCACGGCGAATTATTGGCATTTTTCGTTTGTTTCTTACTGTGAGCAAACATCAGTGAGCTTCGTTATGCTGAACCCTTACCTGATACGCACGACTCTTAAAGTGCTCATTACAGTTACGTTTCTGAACGGCTTTGGAAAGAGCCTCCATGTAGATTTACGCAACTGTTTTGATAGCCTTTAGTTTTGATTCATCCCACTCTTATATTTTCATTTTTCTTTTCTCTTATTTTCTATGAAGTTAAAAAAATATATAATTTGTTCGACAAAATGTGATCTCTGGACACTCGCATATGAATCCGTAGGTCATGACGTCACCTACCAGTGGGGTGTCAATTCACATATTGCCGTCCTTTATTTGTTTAACCATTTTATTATTTGTTATGTAATATCCCACATTGATCTATAGTCATTATTTTATTTAATTGATCTACTCTGATGTTGTTGCTGACATGCCGTTCTCTCCACAGGGCTGTGCCGCGCTTTGTGACCCTGGGGTGAAAAGCGCTCCGGAAATGCATATATTATTATTATTTTCATCCCATTGATAAACTTTCCCCTGCCACTCGAATGTGGAGTTTTCATCCATCGGTTCATGCTCTATCAGGAATGTGAAATACTCAGCGTTTGCATTGAGCGTGAAGAAACACTTATATATTTTTTTGCAATCGTCAGAATCCGTTTTACAAACTCTTGGACATTTAGATACAGAATTACAGTCACAAAACAAATACATCTTCTGTGCTGCGTCTTCAATTTTGTTGTCAAAATGTTGACATACGCGCAATGTTGATGACTTACTCGCAAGAGGGCTGTGCCGTTTTCCTAACTTGCAAAAAAATAAATTCCACACCACTGGGAAAATATCCAGAGCTGGCAGAAGAATGTTTCATCGTCGAGAGCAGTCATCGAATTTGCGGAAAAGCGGCAGAATTTTTTATTGTATTTTGCACGGCGATAGGTTATGGGTGCGACGCCAATATAATAGCAGCTGCTTTCGTTGAATTTACAGCGAGCTTGTATTGCTCGACAATGTCTAAAGTGTTCAGAAAAGTTGGAGGCGCTCGCGTGGCAGATGATGCCAAAAGTCACCATTGGCATGAGGTCATCAAGGCCCTCCTGGGTTCAATTGCGAACACAGTCCTGATATTAATCCGAGATTCTCAAGTGTGGTAGATTAACGGTCCTAGCGCTGTTACGATAGCTGTGGCGGTTAAAACGTTTTACGTAAATGT
>JAZEWT010000015.1:18986857-18997106 GCA_036362905.1 Mordacia mordax
GGGGGGAAATTAAGGCAGAAGCGTAGAGAAATGTACGCTGAGGAGGTACTCTCCGAGACGTGAAGCGAGATATATGGATCATCAAGCCAACACAAATTGGAGGCGTGTTATTAACAGTTGTGGCAAGTAATTGGGCTGGGGCAGAGCAAATCACTGGGAGGGACCGGTGGACATTACTGGTGGGGAAGCAGCTGCGGAAGGGAAGGCCCAAGAGGACGTTCCCAACGGAGATGGAGCGAGCATATTGGCTGACGTGCCGGCGCCAGATGGATCGGTGTGTGGCAGCGGATAAGTTTGAATTCGCTTGATCGTGATGATGATCATGATATTGAGGGCGCTTCAAGGGGGAGCGTCTCCAGACCCAAGCAAATATTTCTTGTCCTGACTTAAGAGTTGACGCTCCGTATTTTTTACGGCTGGCAGCAGTTTGTCCGGCGAACAACCTCTATTGAGTTTTAAAAAAAACTTAGAGTTTGTTATCAATGCTGTGAGAGTAACTCGATTTGACCGCTGACTTAAGACCGAAATCGCAACCTCACAATTCGCAAAAAGAAATTCTCACAGTTGCTACACTTGGCTCCTGGGTGACGGGTTTATTTAATTATCTTTCTCAATACCTAGAATCTATTTTTATTCCTTTTTTTTTCCGCTAGAATCTTAACCCTAAGACTCGGTGAGGCGTAACATAGATCGATGGTAATGATGATTTCTTCCCCACGCCACGTGATTGCCTTCGCAAAACACATTCGGAGCACGAAGCCTGGCCGAGCAATTATGAAGGACGCTGGCAAATAATTTCCGATAACCAAAGTACATTTCGTACGGCGTTCGAAAGCAATCCCCAAGCCATTCCGGCTGCACGAGTTGGACACTGGGCATCCCAGGGGGAGTGGTTATTGAAGTGCTGTGCCTGAGAACGCCAAATGTTGAGAGAGAGAGAAAAATTTTGATGCCAGGAGCATTTTTAGAAAGCTCTTGAAGTGCATTAGGAGCCAGTGTCGAGGCGGTATTTGAAGTGCGCTTTCAGATGAGCAGTTCCAGTTGGGAACATTGGCACACAGGTCATCATTGTTGAATACATCTTGTCTTCATTTACTTGTTTAAAAGAGAGCCCCTCTGAGTGCGCAGAATTATTTTCCGGTGGGTTTTTGCCTACAATGCTTTTCGACGAATTTTTTTTCCGCGCTGAATGAAGAGTGGCCAGGAGAATCTCCACGCACATCAGGGGAGAACGCGCCGAGAGCTGCACGATTCTGGCTTACAGACTACTCGCTCGCACCGCCAGCCATGATCTATCCACTTCTGCATGAATCAGATTGACATTCTCGAGCTGAGTGCCTTTTGGCAACATTTGGCTAACAGTGAGAATAGGCTTGAAGGAACCTGTCTCTGGTGTGGGCCAATCAGTTTCAAGGAAAATTTGCATGCATCATCAAAGTATATTGTTTGTATTGTTTGTCACAAGCGTGTGAGGCGAAACGTCGCGAGGAGAGGAGAGCGAGCCATCGACGCGGCTGTCCCGAGAGAGCAGCTTTTCGAAGCAATCATCACAAGCGTTCGTGTTATTCATTCGCAAACCTGACACTTTACGAGCAGTGTCCAATTGGATTAGCACTGCAGCAGAAAGTACCCAGTGAACTTGCAAGCTCTGGATGCGGGGTTCCTGAGACACAACGTAACAATGCATCGTCATCTCTCACGCTGCTGCAATGTAGCAAATCCACCCAGCGCATGCACAGGGTCGTCATCGCTCCATCTCCACAGCGAACATCCTCTTTCACAAATGTCACCGCCCCCTCCATTGGCTATCACTCCGTCATCAGCGTCACCCGCTATCCATCACCCTTCATAGCACCATGCGCCTCTCAGGGCCACTCGTGGCCAGACGGTAAGCGTCTTAACATCACTCGAAAATCGTTACTCAAAATTATGTTTTCAACTTGCACGTACCACCCCTCCCCCCTTTTTTTTGTTACTCCACTGCCTCCTGCATCCACAACTTTCCTGCCACTGCATGTAACTCCCTCCCTTGGGCGTACAATCTCGATGTGATCCATCCACCCCGTGTCCCTGTAGTTGAATCACGCAGGCTTGCACCCAGCAACGGCAGTAACGATGACTGGCGGCTAATCCCATCCCGCCGATGAATTTCAACTGCACCCTTACGCGTGCCACCACTTCCAATAATGCGCGGCTGAAAATTCACCCCGCTCTTTAACATCAATACTTTTGTCCATCGATCGTCATTCCTCTCAGTGACAAGGCCTGTCTAATTTGTCTTGTGCTTGGGAGATTAGAACGGAAAAGTCACCTTTGCTTTTGACAAAGACGGACCAGGTCTTCATTTAAAATTTGAAACTGGGTGAAAGCGCGGAGTGCAAAACGCTAAGTGTGCTCACTCTCGCGCGTAACCGGACAGTGGTCATCTCCTGTACGCGTCATTAGCCAGTGGCAACGATTCCACATTCTTACGGCAAGAGCCTATGCATTCAGACCAAAACAGTGATTATAATGAGTGGTACGCATAATCTTTACTCTGGATGGATAATGAACTGAACTGACCGGTGGAAAGTTGGTAATTATGCCAAAACATATCCCCAAAGTACACGCAGACAAAATTTCAATCTCTGTGGACTGAAATAAGTATTGAGGGACCGCACGAACCATTTTAGTGAATGAACATTAGTAAATCAGTGATCACATTTCATCATTAATGCCTTCTAGTTTTGATGTTCAGTCACGTTTTTTGGGGGTAATACGATTAAAACCTACACGTCTTAATTTTTATACTTATGTACACACGTGCCCCAAGCAAAGAAAACCATCTCAGTACTGCATGCAGGTGCCAGGACAATGACACCGAATTGTCAATAGCGATGGCAGAAGCTTGGAGACTCCTTCATCCGGCAGTGGATTGACCATGACTGGCGGTGATGGAGATGAGATAACAACGTTGTACAAATGAAACCAGGTCATTTAAAATAAACGATCATGGCACAGCTGCGACTGCAGCATATCGAGGCATATCTCGACTCACAATGCTGACTTATTATATAATAGCAACATTATCCAGGCAGGAAAGATATTGCCAGATTATATGGTCTCTGGGGATTGGAACATCAGTTAACAATTTTCCAAAGAGTGTGGGGATTATTGATGGCTCTTGGCTCGGAAGATGCATTGAGAAGTGAAGGGCACTGGAAGGGCACAGGGGGGTGTGCATGATTTAAGCACAATGAGCTTGCAATGAAGTGAGGAAATTGTCTTGCAAGGAGGCGGACAGGTTTATCTACAGGCAATGCTAAGTCGTGGAAGAGTGACTGTTTCTGCAAGCGCTCAGGTCGTGACTTTGGAAACATCACCAGTCCCGTGTTGTCGGAAGAAACTTACAGTGGCAAATATGGATGAACTTAACTCAAACATTGCAGTGTGTGTGTGTGTGTTTTTATCAGCACGTGACAAGTCTACTAAGGCTATGCGGAGGGGGGGGGCTGGGATCGTTAATCTCTGTGCTCTACGGTGAATTGAAAACATCTACAAATTGCTCAACATGAGTTTGTAATGGACGTTGCGATGATATTAAAACAGCATATTAAATTACTGTTAAAAACACAGACACCTGGGTTAGGTTCTCGACCCAGGCTATCACCAGCAGCGAATAATGTCTGCACCGGTCACGGCGTCGCCTTTCACCAACCTACACCGAGCAGTGTGGTGAAGCATGGTCAAACAACCACCGTAACTAACAATAATAATAACAACTGCGTTTGTATAGCGCTTTTCACCCGAGAGTCACAAGGCGCTGCACAGAGCTGCGGTAAACAACGATATTTGAACGGAAAATCAGCAACAATAACTTAAAAAAAATATATACACATCGTAACTGACACGGCATGTCGAGGATTTCATCCAGCAGTGGATTGACAAAGGGACTGCACATTATTATTATTATTATTAAAGCAGCGTGTTCTTCTCTCAAACATGATGGGGTACGAGGATTGTTTTTTTTGTTGCAAATTCAAAAAAATCTTGATAAATATTTTGAAATCACACGAAACACTGTTTATGTTCAGCATTTATTAAGGACAGCACCTTGTTATTAAGCGTCTGTGGCTGCTGCTGGTAAATCCTGAAGTCAGATCCAACATTTTGGAAGCAAATTTTACTCCCAAAATTTTAAGTCGGGGTGTCACGGTGGCCCAGTGGGTAGCGCTGTCACCTCGCGGCAAGAAGGCCCCGGGTTCGAATCTCGGCTCGGGTGCCTTTCTGTGTGGAGTTTGCATGTTCTCTCCCCGTGTCCGTGTGGATTTTTGCCGAGCACTCCGGTTTCCTCCCAGAGTCCAAAAAACATGCTGTTGCATAGGTTGATTGCCTTGCAGACTAAATTGCTCTCAGTGCTCAAAGATGGACTGACGTCTCATGTGGGTATATCCCTGCCTTGCGCCCTGTATCTGCCCGGATAGGCTCCGGCTCACCGTGACCCTGTACAGCACTAGGCGGTGTCTGGCAATGAGATGAGAGATGAGAATTCTAAGTCGATCGGCCAGTCCGCTCACACACTCTAGCCGCACAAAGATCGTTTCAAACACACACACACACACGCTTTTATACTGAGTAATAATACAATCTTTCGCTTTAATTGGGCAGTATCTATACGTATTAGTGCCCTACAGTGGCTTTTCTCATGGTAAAAAACTGTAATGCTAAATAAATCCTTCTCACACTGAGCCCAATAAATCCAACAAGATGCGTATATCCTGTGTGCATCGCGTCATAGGTTGGCCAAGGCTATGCATCCCATTAGGAATTACTTTTTTTACACGTTCCTGCTACCAAGATATATAGGCAACGACTTATAACCGTTAAAGATGATCTAATCTTGGAAACACGATGTTTTAAATGTATCCCATTGGGGTCGTGGATAGTACAAAGACAAAGGCTACCTCCCGACAGCGTTATTCCAGGCATTTTGGGGGCAAGTGCTGTTGGTTTGGAGGCTGTCAGGGCGGCGAGGAGAGGCAACGAAAGGTCTGGGGGGGGGGGGCTGGCTGGCAGTGGAGCCTGACCTCTGGAGTCCGACCTCCTGCCTCGAGCTGCCCCGGGTCTCCCCAGTGCCGATGCTTGCTCAGTGTACGGGGGCCACTCGCGCTTCTGGCGTCGAGCGATAAATACTGAACGGATTGCAGGGTCAAGTGCTGTTAGCGAACACCTACGAAGGCCAGCACGGCTTACGCGGGAGTTTATTATTATCAGATTGTTATTATCAAGTATAATAATAATTAATAATGGTGCTTCTAGAGCGCTTTCACCCGAGGGTCACAAAGCGCTGCATAGAGCTGGCGAGAGATGTATGCAGTACGCGGTGAGCTTGCCTGCCCTAGATTCCTGCGATACAAAGGACGTTGGAACCGACCAACGCAGCAACGTAATTAGTAATAAAAATAAATTGCATTTATATGACGCAGTTCACCCGAGGGTCACAAAGCGCTGCACAGAGCTGCGGAGAGAACGGCCACGTCAACAACGAGATAAGGACGTGCAACACCAACGGGTGAATAACGAAACTCACAGCAACAATTTGTGCAAAGATGAAAGCCTGACCAACTCCACGCCCGGCCGCCTTTGTCTCCTCAGTGTCGAGGTTTACACACCACACCAGGGACTCATTTAAGGCCGAGTCGACCTATGCGTACACACACACACACGCGGTGAGCACAAGCACGTGGACCCTTTCATGTTGTGACAAACTCACCCACAGTGCCCTCCCGGTCTCATCAGATCTCAGAAGCTCGGCCGGTTTCAGCCTGGCTCCTGCTTGGATGGGTGCCCACCTTGCACAAAAAATTACACAGCTTGTCGATGGTCGACGCTAAGCGTAAAGCGAAGGGAATTCTTGGGGTCCCTGAACAGTTTACAGGGATCCCCCCTACTCGCGGCGTTCCACTCTAACTTATTTTCATAAGCGATTTCCTCCCACCTTTCAAAGACACGCTGCTGCCTCGGTTTATTGGCCCGCTGAGTAAGATGACCCCCAAAAAAGTGTGCCCTGCGATGTACTGGCGTCACATCCTGCGCGTAGCTCCACCTTGCGCCCTATGTCTGCCGGGATAGACTCCGGCCCCTCTGCCACGCTGTACAAGATTACGCTGGCACTGAACTTATTTTCAAGAGACCGTGCCCGTGTAGCCGGTGGTTAGCTAGATGTTCGGGTCCCACAAGGGCCAGCTCCGGCACTGGTGAGCATGTTGCTTGACACGCAGTGAATGGTAGAACAGCAACATCCTTTACCGTCCTCTATGCTCCTAAGTCTATACTCCCTGCATTCACCAACTTGCAGGGCCGATCCAGATGAAGTATAGTCAAATAAAGCCCTATGACCGACACAGCATAAGGGGACCCTCATCCGGCAGTGGATCGGCAGCATCGGGTGTTTTGTATAATGCGGAGTGGAAGTGCCATTATACATTCAAACGGTTCCATTTAAGAGGATTCCACTAAACAGTACCGAACCATACCCAATTACTATCGAAATAATAGTATTTTAGAACCGCTCTGTCAATGGAATGAGAGCCCGCGATTTAAGGTTGGGTTTTATGAATTCATCAAAGTCTGCACAGTTTAATCAGATAGCCCAAACAATGAAACCTGGCTGCATCTGATTGCCTGTAGAGCCTCTCCATCAAGCCTTGGGGTTTCATCTGGAGTGTAGGGAACCTATAGAGCCATACTTGTATTACCAATTTGCTAAGGCACCTGAGGTCATGGAACTAAATTGAGAGGCCACACATACGCCTTTCGCATGGAGTGGCGCTGCGTGCACACGTAATATTAATAATAATACTCGAATTTATAGAACACATGCACTGGTTGCAAAGACACGCATTCGTTAAATGTTCATAGACGCTATGCCTTGTAACGGATTCGCATCATCTCGTCTCTAAGCTGCGCGGAATTTTGAAATGAAATCTACTCGGGGTTGGGGCAGTCTATGAACACGCGTGCTAACGCGAAAACGTGTCGCGACCCACTCACCAAAAACTGCTGATGTCGAACTCTTGATAGAATTCTGATATAATGCACCGCTCTGCCACGTGAATAATGGCTCTGATTGACTGGTCGGCGCACCTTATTTTTAGCCGATCACGCGCCGGCTGAAACATTGGAACGGAACCAAGGTGACAAATGATTTTCTCTCGTGGCGGCTCGCTTTAATATTAATGACTGCGTGAGACACACCGGTGTCAAATCCACATTAATTATGCAACGCTGTCAGCTGGCATCTCCCCGGAGCAAACTTGTTTTAATAGGACTTGTCGGCCACATATTCCACTAAAATAAATATACGTGTATATATATATTTTTTTTTTAAAGCTCCTGTCTCGGTACAGCAAGCACCTGTTGACCGTGTTGATGTAATTACGTCCACCGTAGCACGTGGAAGAGGCATCCGGACATTTTGGCTGTGGCCCGCGAGACCAGCGGTCAGAGGGATGGGAACATTTATTAACGCGTTGGAAAAGAAAGCATGAAGACGATGGGAGTGTGAGGAGTGTGGCGATTTTGGACGATATGTCAAGCTGACATGCGAGAGGCTTCTCATTAAATGCACAAGAGAGCTGTCACGGCGGCGGCCGAGGCAACAGTGTTTAGGTAGCCAGAGTTGAGCTGGTAATGTCACCTTCACCTTAAGCCCTCGGAGAGAAGGGAAAAGCAGTGTAAATGGGTCCCTAAAAAGCGTACGCGTCACGGAGGAAACGCACGCTGGCTCTGCATGGTATTCAGTTGCAAGCGAAAATCTCTCACCAAATGATTCTTATTTTAGCACTGGCAATATGAAGGAAAATGCAACAAAAATCCTTTTGTAATGTTGGTTTGGTGCGGTGGTTCATGCACCGCACTGTGAAGTCAGCCATCTGATATTTATGGCTACCTTTTCCCAATGTACAGATGATATGGAAGGAGAATATCTTAGCCTTTCTGGTAATACCACAAATGTTAACATCTTCATACAACAAATAGGCACCTTTCACAAGGTATCAAGTTTTGCAACAAGAACAATGAAATCCATTTTTTTTAGTCAGGTCACGCAAACAATTATAAAATAGTGTCGTTTAAACCCTCCACCATCCGACATGGCCAATCAGCAGGGGGTTGTCACACGTTGAACAGAAAACGCGCCAATTTTGCGTGACCTGACCCAAAAAAAAATGGATTTCATTGATAATATTGGTCACGAAAGCCTTCGAATTAAAGAAGAATAACAAAAAAACACATGCTATGGCAAAACATGCAAACACCAATAGTCTGAGTTCAACTCCCAGGCAGGAATAAACTCATTGGAGGAGTGACATGTGATCCGAGTCTCCCGGTTCAGCGGCCCCAAGCCTCGCACTTTCTCAGTGACTCGATGCACTTACAGCCGGGTGGAGGAGTGCTGTGCGTACTGCGCTATGAGCCGGTGGTACCCGGGTTCACTCCCGAGTCGAACCATCGCTGTCTCACACAGGAACCTCCGTATCGAGAGCTTGCAAGCACACTCGGGACGTTCTGCCCAAATGCTGCTGGTGGAGTAACAACTCCAACAAACGCCAAGATATGAACGGTGTGGGAAGGCCCTCTACCAGCAGCAGCAGATTAACCAAGGGCTGTCCTGTATTGCATGTATCAGGGCAGTATTGATGATGAAGCTTGTGGAGTTTTTTGAGCTGGGCTCTCACACCACTACCAAAACAATGCCTTCAGTCTGGCCGTGGTACGGTGTTCAAATGCATTATTAATGCCCTCTCTCCCAATACACGATTTGGAATTATGTTGGAGGCATCTTTTTTGCTTGGGACAGTTATTCACAATGCCAGCGGTGCATATCGGGTGAGCAAACTGGCGACGTCATTATGCTGACATATAATTAAAATGTTGCCGAGATGAAACATAAAAATGAGTACACGCCAACATTGGTTGTGCTGATGTTAGACATGATTATACAAATGCAGGTGACGACAATTAAATATCAAAATATATGGGAAAATGTCACCGACACATCCATCTCACTGCATAAAAAATACTAAAAATACGTCTTAAGCAACCCGTAATCCGCACAGCCTTCTGAGAGTGCATAATTTCATCTGCATTTAATTAAAGACAAGCGTATAATGGACAGGTTTTGACACACAGTGTCTCATCAGCAGCGTCAGGCTTGCCTGCGCTAATGCTGTTGAACCGCCAATCTTACGAGCAAGGGCAAGGACAATTAAATATCAGACGTCATTGAAGCGATTAATTACAGCTGTATTTGAACAAGAACGATCCCAATTAAAACTCACTTGGGCGTCCGTCACCGCACACGCTAGGCTTGGATTGATTTTGAAGGAGGATTTGTGCCGAGCGCGGTAGGGAGAGCGATTACTAATGAAGAGCTTTGCATGCAGCAGCAGCAGCGGCGAGCTGTGTAGGATGTTGCCACTGGTGTGCCGCACAGCTCTAACTGAGGCTCCGCGTAAGCCGCAACGCGTGGCTGTTGTGATGTTGGCAGAGCTGGCGAAGGTATGTCTCACAACAACCCATTTCAAGTTCGACGGGGAGTTTTACCAACAAAAATATGGCGCAGCAATGGGATCACCAGTCTCACCCGCAGCAGCCAACATGTATCTAAGCGGTTTTGAGGGGGAAGCCATAAACTCATCCTTACTGAAACCCACCCACTGGTATCGATACATTGATGACACATTCGTCATATGGCCACACGGAATACAGAAGCTAGAGGAATTCCTTGGTCACTTAAACTCTGTACACCCGAACATCAAGTTCACCATGGAAACAGAAGAAAACGGACAAATCCTGTTCCTGGGCATACTGATGAAGGGAAAGGCAGAGGGGATGCTGTATACAGGAAGACAGCACATACGGACAGGTATTTACACGCGGAGTCTCACCATCACCCAAAACATAAATGGGGGATACTGCACAGCTTAGCCCACCGGTCTGGGGGGGGAGGGGTGGGGGGGCTGGGGGGGGGGGCTCCTCCCCAGTATTACGCTGAGTTTATGAGAACGCATTTACTCCGTTTCTGATTCTTCCAAGATATAAAATAACCATCCAATCTGAAGACCATGACAGCCTAACACAAACCACAATCCTAGCCCACGGCGCCTATAAAACGTTTGTTTTCAATACTTTAATCGATTTTTTTAAAGTAGGATGCACGTAAACAATAACTGCAACATTATACTAATCTATTACAAAAAACACAAAT
>JAZEWT010000015.1:18997303-19023199 GCA_036362905.1 Mordacia mordax
ATTCGAACCCGGGACCTTCTTGCTGTGAGGCGAGAGCGCTACCCACTGGGCCACCGCGCCGCCCAGTTGAGTATTAGTACCGGTTTAATCCTGTACAGAGTCGTGGGAGGCTGGAGTCTATCCCGGCAGACATAGGATGCAATGCGGGGCTATACCTATTATGTGACGCCAGTACATCGCAGGGCACTTTTCGCGCAATTCACTAAGCAGGTAAATTAACCTTGGACGGTGGGAGGAAACAGGAGTACCCAACGAGAACCCACGCGGCCACGGTGTGAGAGAGAGAGAGCGAACACGCAAACTCAACACAGAAAGCCACCCGAGCCGGGAAATCTGGGAGATCTGATCCGTTCACTCCCAGAACGGCATTCCCTCTGGAATGTTCACTCTGGTAATGGAGTTCCCGTGCATTAGTCCACAGTTCCACCCCGGATTCCACTGCTGCGCCTCGTGTCGCTTTGTTTCGCCACTGCCCGCGGTGTCGCGGATAGATATCCCTGTTAGTCTCATCTCATCGTCAGACACCGCTTAGTCCTGTACAGGGACGCAGTGAGCCTGAGCCTATCCCGGTAGACACAGGGCGCAAGGCCAGGATATACCCACGATGGGACGCCAGTCTATCCCGGGCACTTCGAGCAATTTAGCCAATCAACCTATGCAGCAGCATGTTTTTTTTGACCGTAAGAGGAAATCGGAGTGCCCGGCGAAAACCCACGCGGACACGGGGAGAGAACTCGCAAACTCCACACACAAAGGCACCCGAGCAGACATTCGAACCCGGGACCTTCTTGCTGTGAGGCGACAGCGCTAGCCACTGGGCCACCGTGCCGCTCTCCCTGATACTCTTCCAGTCGCAACATGAATACGCAATCTCGGAGAGTGCACCATGGATTTAGAGCCACTCGCCACGCGCGTACCCCCTTCGAGTGCTGGGTCTAATGTATGCGGTCGTCAGGTGTACTTTAAAATGTCGCAAGGCCAAGGGAAATGCGTGCCATTAGGATTTACATCACGCTGATGTAAATCACAAGATGTAGGTCATCTGGCAGTGGATTGACAAGCGGCTGTAAATTGGCATTAGACGTAAGGCGCGCGTTGTGTGCACATGCGGGTTTGTGGACCAGAGATTCTCAACCTCTCGCACCCCAGGGCCCAATCGGGTCTGGTCCCCACCGACCCACCAGGTGGCGCTCGTGGTTCGCCGATGGGTCGCGACCAGCCGGTTGCGAATGGTGGCTTAGATGTGGGCAAATAAGGAGCACAGCCTTGCTGTGCAATCGACAACATCTCTAGGGATACAAATATATAAAACAAAAGAGACTGCAACACAAACGAGAGGATTAAAAATGCGCAGCTTGAGGTATAGTTCTTTTGATTAGTTAAGCAATTAAGGCATGCACTCTTGAAAATGTATATCATCATTATCAAGACCCGCTCAATCCTGCACAGGGTCAAGGGGGGCCGGAGCCTATCCCGGCAGACAGAGGGCGCAAGACGAGGCTAAACCCAGGATATGACGCCAGTAGAGCAAAGGCAACTTGGGGCAATTTACTCAAAGCCAATGAACCTTGGCAGCAGCGTGTCTTTTGAAGGTAGCATGAAAGCGGAGTACCCAGCGAAAACTCAGGCGGACTCAGAAATAGAGAGATAACTCGCAAACTCCACGCAGAGGCACCCGAGCCGGGAACCGAACCCAGACCCTTCTTGCTGTGAAGCGACAGCGCTACTCGCTGCGCCACCGCGCCGTCCAAAGACATTCAAATTAGGATACACGTACAAACATGAAGGTGTAACGGAGAGGGCTTCAAATATTGTCCCAAAATCTGGAGTAGAGATTACCTCCTGTGGGAAGAAAAGTTACATGCAAAGCGCAAACGTTTGTTCTTTATCTCTATTTCATTTGTCAATAAGATTGCCTCTAAGCGAAATGTGTAAAAGGTGACGTTTGTTAAACATGCATACTTTTAATTAAGGACACATTTTTTTGTGGATTCATTATCCATTCATTCATTATCAGCACCCGCCAAATTCTCTGGAGCCTTGGAGTAAACTGGAGCCTATCCCAGCATACACAGGATGCAAGAGCTATGCACATGATGGTATGCCAGTCCATCACAGGGCACCAGAAGCAATTTAATCAGGCCCATGAACCTAGCCTGCATGTCTTTGGAACTGCGGAGGAAACCGGAGTACTCAACGAAAAACCCCCCACGCAGACACGGGGTAAACATGGAAACCCCACGCAGAAAGGCACCCGCGCGTGAAATCTAACCCAGCATCATCTTGCTGCTTAATCGCAGCGCTGCTCCACGAACCCCGCATTTATTGCGTTGAAGTTCATCAATGAATGACCACGAAACGATGCGATTAATTAAAAACAGGTTCCCTGCCGGAAAGCAAACAGAAAACAGAGCTTTCGTGCACTCGCGAAATAACCTAATGGTCGACGTAGTTCAGAATATTTAATTTCGCAATCATCTTGTAAATAAGGGCTCATTAAAATTCACATTTCAGCCCGATGAGGTTTCTGAATAATTGAATGCGGTAAAATTATGGCAACCCAATTGAAAATAATTATGGCACTCAGCATAGTGACATTGATAATTGATTAGAATGGCATTCTCAAATATACATATTTTGATTAAATTAATGAGGAACCTGTTTAAGTGCTTTTAAATGTGTATGCGATTATCGGTGCACGGTAGTTTACACATCAATGCAAGGTGCCACATAATTTAGAGAATATCGCCATCGAAGATCAGTTCCACACTCACATCTCATTAAACACAGCGGCTCACATTGAGAAAAATGTCACATGGATTTGCATCGCTTAAATTGCATCACATTCCACAGCAAAGCAGCGTGGTTTAAAAAATAAAATAAAAACCTACTTTGGTCGCAGTTCTCAAAACAGATTACTCATTTTGATCACATACAGCGTACAAACCGGCTGCTGGTGAATGCGCAGCACATTATCAGAGAATTATAATTTGACCCAGATATCGGCGGTACATTGCTCCGCATATGTACGGGTTTTGATTTATTGCAAAGCAGAAGGTATATGAAGCGTTTGAAACATCCACGTCAAGGATGAAGGCCAACACGTGGGACTCTCAGATCCAACGCAATGTGTCGCCACAATGCGGAGACATCGACAAACGAGACTCGTGCCATTGTGTGTTCGACGACCACGTGTGTCCTCTGTCCTTTTACTCACCCGGTGCATACCTCTGTCATCATCTTCATTATCAATACCCGCTGAAGCAAACGAATTTGTTCGCGAACGTCGCAGACAGCTCCGCAAAGCACACACGCATATCGTTAAAAAATAAAAAAAAACCCAACAATAATAAACAAGATTCGAGCCGAACCTTAATTCCAGTATATAGTCGCCGGGCTTAATTGTGAGCCCTTTAGGAGATGTCAATTCCCATGACAAGTTTTGACAGTAATTGATTACGGCGTCAACATGCGTAATTATCTCTTCGACGCTGCAAATTGTCGATAAGGCAGTACACCTCGACGGTGCGTTAATGATACGCAGATTGTGTACATATGCATGACTGGGCACTAGTTAACGGTGGTGAAGGGAAGCGTACACAATCACTCGTGTGATTAGAGTTTGGCTCCACGCTCACGAAATCTGGCGTCGTGAAGGCATCGCCACATGACTGGAGCTTTGGGTTATGAGTTAGCCAGAAGGAGGAAGCACAGCAAGTAGATAATATAATTATCGTGGATGCGTTTGGACAGGTACATCATTTGATCGCAAGTGCAAAAAAAACCCAACTCATCTCATCTCATTATCTGAAACCGCTTAATCCTATATAGGGTCACGGTGAGCCGGAGCCTATCCCGGAATGCACCCGACGACGGGACGCCAGTCCATCGCCGGGCATTGCGGGACAATTTTAGTCTGCGAGCCAATCAACCTATCCAGGAGCATGCTTTTGGACTGTGGGAGGAAACCGGAGTACCCGGCGAAAACCCACGCGGACACGGGGAGAGCATGCAAACTCCACACAGAAAGGCACCCGAGCCGAGAGATTCGAACCCGGGATCTTCTTGCTGTGAGGCGTCAGCGCTAACCACTGGGCCACCGCGCCGCCCAAAAACCCAACTACTCGTTAAATATTTGACCAAATCAACACTATTCTAAAATCTGTCTTAACAAATAATGAGATTTATCTGGATTATTTTGTTTCTTTATCACTTTTGTCATGATTAAGGAGTGCAAATTATAGTGCAAATTTAATCCTGCGACAATTACAACAATATTATTGTCGTTGATAATCATACTAATAATTGCATTTATAGAGCGCTTTGCACCCGAGGGTCACAAAGCGCTTCGCAGAGCTGCGGAGAGAACGGCCACGTCAACAACAACGGCACCACAATGGAAAATCAACAGCAACAACAGTTGATATGCCGTTAATGTCGTTGTTGCTTCAATGCCGTTCTCTCCACAGCTCTGTGCAGAGCTTTGTGACCCTGGGGTGAAAAATGCTCTATGAGTTGCATATTATTATTACCACTTAGGACCCTCGAGTGAAATGCGCTTATTATTATTAATATAATCAAGATGATCAGATGTCTAAGCACAACGCTGCGAATGCCATTACCTGCATGCAATCCCAGCTACAGCTAATATCAGTGGCTATCTGAGCGTGTCTTGCCCGAACCCCTAGCCCAACACCAACCCACACTGATCAGGGTGGTGAAGTATGGTTAATCAACCCCCTTAATCAGCGCGGCGTCAAGCGACATTCATCCAGCAGCAGGCGGGCAAAGGTCTCTTACATTGTTCTCATTATCAAATGCTCATTAGTGGAATTTGGAAACCTATTGGATGGAGGAGCCCTCTGCAACATCATGTAGAGATTCCACAAGGCTTTCTCTGCATGAGATAATCGCTTATGCGCGCGCCTTGCTTTCGGGGAGATTATATGACCATACTTCCCCACGCCGGTCAGTGCGAGTTTGCAAAGGGGACGCCCAGGGTTGGGTCATATGTCTCTTTTTCTCGAGGCAATTCTACAAACTTACCGAGACAGATAAGAGGGCAGGATCCCGAACCCAGATGTTTCAGTTTCCATGTTCGCACTTAAACAACAGAGCGCTAATCAGCACTTGTTTACTATTTTTCCACTTCACGTGCCGATGGTTCTTGATTTACACGCGCGCACAACTGTTAGTGACACGTTTTCTCGATCTAAAACAGAGCGAAGAGATGAAGCAACGTGAATTGTACTTTCAGGAAGCTCCTGATACACTGCGGTAATGAACGTAAAGGCCTGCGTTGCGTACCGCGACACCCTCGAGTACGCGAGTGTGTTTGTGCGCGGGGCGGTAGGTTAAGGGGTTAGCGCACTGGGCTGCAAACCTGGCCACCCCGGTTCGAGTCCCACTCGCGGCCAATAACGGTGACGATTTACTGAACCGGTCGTGGGTCTTCCCCTATGCAGACTCGGCCTTAAAATGAGTACCCAGTGCGGTGTGTAAACATTGCGACTAGGGAGATAAAGACGGCCGGACGTGGTGCTGGCCACCCACCCCCTCGCGTGCCGTGTCGACCTGCATAGGTGTTTGCTAACGGCACTTGACCCTACAATCTGTTAAGCCTACACGGGGGGGCGGAACCTTTGTCTTTGCACGCGTGGGGGATGGCAGCGTGCCCTCCTTTCCTCCATCACCTTTACGACTCCCTCCCCCCTTCCTCCCCCCCCTAAATGCCACCCACATTGATTGTGCAGGAACAATCACGGAGTTATTACCAGCCCCCTGTCACGCCGCCTGGTGTAAATCAATAATTGGCCGCAGCTGCAGTAAACCCAGGGGCTGATTGCTAACACGGAACCAAAATTGGATATGCCACTTCCTTGGTCGGCATGCTGATTAGGGTATGGAAATAGGCGCGCCACCATTTGCCATATTCTGCACATATCAGGTGCCACGTTGTGGTGTGGATTCTCTCTCTACCTCCCTCCCTCGCTCCGTTTCAAAGCAGGACTCTCTCACGCGTCAAGGCAAACTAGTTTTGACGGTTTCTTTTCCGAGCAGGGCTTTATTCTCAACAATACGATTGAGTTTTCGTGCGCGGATGCCGCGCGGTGCCGATGGCATCACAGTGTGCCCACAGTTAGTATCGATGGTGAATATCTTCACCGATTCCTGGACTTCTCTTGCATCTATTCATTGGTTCGTTATTTATTTTTTTGACGAGTGTAAAACACCAGCGGCAGGAAGCGGTGCTTGCCACATCACCCTCTCGTGTTCCATCCATCCCAACATTCCTAGATTCTCGCTGGCAGCTCTTGCCCCTATAGACCGTTAGGCGCTATATGGGGGACCTTTGTGCTTTTTTTATGCAGGTAATAGTTGATAGCTAACAGCACTCTCCCGGAGAATCCCCTAAACACACATCTACAGGTGTGCGCATGCATACATTACAATATAATTATGTGCAGTGCCAAAGTGTTACAATCTTGGCAAAGCTGCGTTTGATTCCTTACAAGACACAGCATCGCAAGAAAGTGTACTTCCCCTAGGTTGACGGAGTTGCAAATTAGTGTTTAGTAAAAATGTGTCTGTGTTGGTAGGTTGGTGAGTTTGGACGCTTGTTGTGTCGCAGGAATCCCGCATCTAGAACTGGCAAGATCACTGGGGACTTTCTGCTGTAATAATTAACATCCAACGCCCTATCGTAAACATCTATCCATCAATACGGGAACGAGGAAGATACGACACATGAGGAATTGTTTTTATGCACCCCATATATAAACGGTTATATTAATCTTAAGCAAAGCTCATGAACGCCGCAGTACACCTGAAACTGTTGCTATATGGTTAAAGAAGGGTAGGAAGAAGTTGTAACTTCAACAAGTACGTCTGCCTAGCAGGGGGCGCAATGGTGCAAAATCCATTTTTTGCAAGACGTAGAATGTGAATCGGATGAGACAGAGGGCGCGGGTGGCGGCGTGAGCGGTCCTCTGTGCGTCGGATGATCGGACTCAATCACCGCCCAGCCGACAGCTGACGCCTCGAAGCGCTCGCTGAACGGCGGATGATCTACAAATGAAACGTGACGACCCACGCGTTCGGATCGCGGTGTACTTACCCTGGCACGGCTGTCGGTGACCGTGCAGGCGGCGCACGGGAACTTTGCGTCCGTACTGATTTTTCTTGCGCTGAGAGGAAGGGGAGGGGGGAATGCCACCAGAGGAGTGAAATCTGCGTTTTGGATCATTAAAAAAAACAACAACAGCATTTGTAGACGTAAATAATGGTGCGGGTGAATTTATGTTCGCTTTACACCGATAGTGGGATCCATGGGCCTATGGTAATTTGCCCGATATGATGACACAATGTTCACATTGTGGCGTCTGCAACGTGGTGTTAAACGCCACTGATCGTAAAACTGCTGTACCGTAGCGATGTCGCTTTTCACGGCCCGATGCGCCGATGGTCGCTTTCCAAAGCCGTTCTTTCGGGACAGCAGTATCGAGCGCTCCTCCTTTCTCCACCGCAACGTTTCGCCTTCCACGTTCGAGGCGTCGCTACCAATTAAAAGCAATCAGCTCCGCTGTGTGTATCTACATTATACTAGTTTAAAAAAAAAAATAATCCATGCCTCGAGTTTCGTGGATTGTCCAAAAGCATGCTCCTCGATAGGTTGGTTGGCTCGCAGACTGAAATTGTCCCGCTTTGCCCGGCGATGGACTGGCGTCCCGTCGTCGGGTGTGTTCCTGCCTTGCACCCTGTGTTTCCGGGATAGGCTCCGGCTCACCGTGACCCTATATAGGATTAAGCGGTTTCAGATAATGAGATGAGATGAGAGTTTCGTGGATGGGCTGCTCACGACTCCCAACATCAGCCCCATTGTTCATGACTGCTGCGGACTTTTGCCACCGATTCTAGCTGGGTAACTGGCTAAACAGGATTTTCCGTGAAACAATTAACCGCTGCATTCCAACGGCAGACGTTCGGAAGGCACATCTTATTTTCCACTGCTGACAAACGGATGCTCTCCTAGTGTCATTAAAAATATAAGTTCCGTACATTGTCTCGTCTCATTGTCAGAAACCACTTAATCCTGTACAGGGTCGCGGTGGGCTGGAGCCTATCCCGGCAGACACAGGGCGCAACGCAGGGTTATACCCACGAATGGACGCCAGTCCATCACCAGGCACTGAGAACAATTTAGTCTGCAAGCCAATTAACCTATGCAGCAGTATGTTATTTGGACTGTGGGAGGAAACTGGAGTGCCCGGCGAAAACCCACGCAGACACGTGGAGAGAACTCGCAAACTCCGCACAGAAAGGCACCCGAGCCGGGATTCGAACCCGGGTCCTTCTTGCTGTGAGGCGACAGCGCTACCCACTGGGCCACCGTGCCGCCCACCGTACATTGTATGTTACGAACCCACTCGGACGCAGTGAGTTTTTATTTAAGCTCGAAGAAACCGTTAAGCTACGTACGTATTTTCAACAGTTCCGCTGGGAAGGGGTGAGGCTACAACATCTCGGGGTCATCGGCGGAAATTTAGGACAATTAACCTAGGCAGCATGTCTTTGGACTGTGGGATTAAACCGGAGTACCCGGCGATAATACACGGGGAGAGCACGCAAACTCCAGCCAGGCAGGCACCCGAGCCAGGAGTCGAACCCGGTTGCTTCTTGCTGTGAGGAGGCAGCGCCACCGTGCCCTCCCCCCTCCCCACAGAGAGGCGGTGTCGATTGGACCCCGAGCAAAAAGCAACTTAAATGTCTGGATGCCAGCTGTCAGACCTCGTATCGGATTATAAGACGCACCCACAACTTATGCTATTGAATAACTGAGAATGCGAGTCATAATCCTGAGAGTAGCTTCGCACTGAACCATCGCTGTCAAACGGTGCGTATCTGCGGTGTTGCTGTACATGTCTGTCACTGGAAGAACGTACAAGGCTTAATGCTTTGACCGCGTTTACAACGGCCGGAATATGATCGTGAAATTCACACCCTGAGTATGCATTGTACCATTAACAGTTTTATCAATTTTATATTTTCACGGCAGGCAACACAGAGCTCCATACCGGGTGCGTTTTCTCACACGGACTGAGAGAAAAACCACCTTTTTTTCGGGAAGCCTGTACTATCTAGCGCTTAAAACACGAGCAGTACAATCCCTTGCTGTTGCATGCGCTGATTGAGATAAAATTGTAAATCGTGATTGTCTCTCATCTCATTATCTGAAACCGCTTAATCCTATATAGGGTCACGGTGAAGCCGGAGCCTATCCCGGAAACACAGGGCGTAAGGCAGGAATACACCCGACGACGGGACGCCGGTCCATCGCCGGGCATTGCGGGACAATTTTTAGTCTCCGAGCCAATCAACCTATCCAGGAGCATGCTTTTGGACTGTGGGAGGAAACCGGAGTACCCGGCGAAAACCCACGCGGACACGGGGAGAGCATGCAAACTCCACACAGAAAGGCACCCGAGCCGAGAGACTCGAACCTGGGACCTTCTAGCTGTGAGGCGTCAGCGCTAACCACTGCGCCACCGCGCCATTGTGATGCATTCAAAATCCACAGCCGTCCTGTAACAGATCACACTCTTAGAACCAGGAATCATTCAATGGGGACAATGTTAATCACCGTTACAGGTGGCGGTCTATGCAATGCAGTGCTTGACAATGTGGTTGTGAGTGCATCATGCACTGCCACCTTATTGCGCTGCTTTGTGGTGAGAAACAGGCAGCGCAGCAAGTGGGACGCTCGTGTATTTGTTGATATTTGCGAGTGCTGTCCTCTTATACCTGTCAGTTGGAATCCTGCCTTGTGTAAAACGATGCACTAAACAAATCGATGCCCGTAAAAAAAATCCTGTAAAAAAAAAACCCACTCCCTTCGAATCCGGACGAAGGGGAGAACCTTTTCGATTAATGGGGGCTGTCTGGAACACTGACAATTATTAAATGGCTCCTCATCTCATCTCATTGTCAGAGCAGCTTAATCCTGTACAGGGTCGCGGTGAGCCGGAGCCTATCACGGCAGACACAGGGCGCAAGGCAGGGATATGCCCACGATGGGACGCCAGTCCATCACCGGGCACTGCGGGCAATTTAGTCTGCAAGCCAATTAACCTATGCAGCAGCATGTTTTTTGGACTGTGGGAGGAAATCGGAGTGCCCGGCGAAAACCCACGTGGACACGGGGAGAGAACTCGCAAACTCCACACAGAAAGGCACCCGCGTAGAGATTCGAACCTGGGACCTCCTTGCTATGAGGCGACAGCGCTACCCACGGGGCCACCGCGCCGCCCTAAATGACTCCGAATTATTCTTCAACATTTAAATTATGCCATTAGTTAATAAAGAGAACTCACGACACATTTACAATTTAATATTTACGGTTTCACGACACGCATCAAGACGGAAGGACGAGTATCGAATCGAAAAACACAAGCGGATTCTGACAAGTTTTCAGCAACATTTTTATTTGGCGTGAAATTCATACAAACATGGGATGTGAGCGAGGGAATGGGGCAGGGAGAGCGTGGCATTCGGTTCACGGGTGACTGAATTCTCCCTGCGAGTGATCAGTACATTTTGTACAGAGCTTTAGAATTGCTGGTGCGCATACGCGCAGTAATTGCGTCGGATTCCATTTACCGTTTTACAATTGTTGGGGATAACATTTTATACTTCCTAGTTTTAATAAGCACGTGTCACATTTCCCGCAGATTTGGAAGGTGTTAAAAATATGTTCTGGCGAAATTTACACTGCACGGTATTTATTTATTACTTTTTGGACCAGGGGTTTGGACTCCAGCTTACCCTCAATGCTGGTTTATTCTGAATTTCGGATTTTTCCGAATTTGGATTGGTGAGCTATTTTGGTTTAAAATCTCATCTGAAATCGAATTTTTATTCACTGCCTTTTCAATCAATCATGCACTCTCATCCGCACCCCATCTTGCGACAGTACATTACTTATTGACATCTATTTGTAGGAATATTTATTCCTACAAAACAAACGTTATTATTATTATTATTTATTCAGTGAAAGGCACTATTTAAAATAAATTCTAGCATTGTACCCTATACTGTAGTTGTGCACCTCGTAAGCTTCCATTACAAATCAGAATTCACCGTAAAAAAAAAGAGAGAGAAAAGACTAAAATTGTCCCGCAATGCCCGGCGATGGACTGGCGTCCCGTCGTCGGGTGTATTCCTGCCTTATGCCCTGTGTTTCCGGGATAGGCTCCGGCTCACCGTGACCCTATATAGGATTAAGCGGTTTCAGATAATGAGATGAGAAGGTTTTTTTACCATTTCTGGCAATTAGAACAGAGGTTAACATCTTATAACACCAAATAGACACCTTTCACAAAGTGCCCGGTTTGCAACAAGCGACACATACTTGTGGAAAAATATGCAAACAAAAAAGCTTTGCTAGTACATACAGACATGTCATTGTGCAGCGCTGTGTGACCCCAGGGTGAAAAGCGCTCTAAAAGTGCAATTATTATTATTATTGTTCTTGAATCCTATTGGCCCATATCGGAATCAACGGCGCTGAATATTCTGAAGCCTTCACGAGTACTATCGTGAAGCAGATGAACGTCGCAAGACCTGCACCCGAGCACACACGAGAGACTGATTTCTCGCTGGCGATTACAAGCGTCGTAGACGTATTTGTTAATGAATCCGCATCAATGCATGCGAGTCTACTTGAAAAGTCACCGGTAAACCCGACGCACTGCGTGTAGTTTCGCGTGCGCTGTTTGGTGACGTTTGCACAGAGTTTCCATGAAGCCTCGGGTAGGCTCGCAACCCTGCCTACTCCTCCGACTTCTCTCTCCTACCTCTCTCTCTTCTCTCTCTCTCTTACCTCCAATACCTGTCCAACCCCATCCTACATCTCCTACCTCTCTCTCTCTTCTCTCTCTCTTCTCTCTCTCTCTTACCTCCAATACCTGTCCTACCCCCATCCCTCATCTCCGACATCTCCCCTCTCATTTCTCTCTCTCTCACCTCCAATACCTGTCCTACCCCATCCTACATCTCCTACATCTCCCCTCTCATCTCTCTCTTACCTCAAATACCTGTCCTACCCCCATCCTACATCTCCTACATCTCCCCTCTCATCTCTCTCTCTCTCTCCTGCCTGTCAGCAATCTCACAGTTAATTACACCACGAGACGGTATTTTTTTTAAAGCGCGGCGGGGGCGGGCAGGACACTGGTACTGTTCACGCACGACGCATCATTTAGGCGACTTGAAACCGTCCCTGTTACTCAACGTGATGACAGATTGGCCCTAGAGGCCAACGGAGGAAAGAAAATAACCGTCCTGAAAGAGCTGAGCTGAAAGTAACACTGCTAGTGCACCTTAAAGGCGTGCGCGCATCATGTACTTAAGCTCCAGTGGATACCATGTTGAGACTTAAGCGATGCGTTCGTTTGGGATCCTTTGTTCAGCCAACAGCAATTGCATTCAAGTATAATGTTGAAAACAATGCAAGCTATGTTTTGTGGTTAATCGTAACACGGGGTGAACCGTGCGAAATGGAACCACGTGGAGGTGAGCGTCAGACACTCGTGCGGCAAGGGGGCACAACCCGAAACGTCAGACATCGTGTCGTACAACCGGCGACACAACCAGAAAACAAACATCGGAGAGCTGCGCGGCTCCATCTCGAAAACCTGCACGTAATGAATCCACGTGCTTATCATTCACAGTCCGATACCTTGGTCACACCGCGCACAGCTTGATCCAATCACTGCTCAGACGCGACGCAGGGTCAGGGCTGGTCAGTATATTGAGCGATTGCCATCAGTTCAAATCATATCGCTGCGTCAAGCAATGCCGATCGCGTTGTACGATTTGCTTTCTACCGCTGAGCAGAGCTCAACGGTTGCCGCGCGTTCCCCCGGGGGGCTTTGTGTCGTGTAAGGGCCCGGACTTGAAACGAAGCGCTCAGCTCTGCTCCCTTGCAATACGTGCGCGCTGTGTGCCTCGCTCTGGCTTGTTTGGAGGAATAAAAAAAAAACGACCCAATAGTTTTACGGCGAAATCTCTGCGATGCGCTATCGCGTTGCACTGCACGGTTGCTTAAAAATATCACGGGACGTGGAGCATAATGTCTGACAGCATGCCCATCAAAACGCTGCACTACGTGAACATACCGCGGAGAGATAGCCCTGCGCAGCAATTTCCATTGGCAGTGGCGACTCCAATGTAATGATGTGGGTTTTCACGGCTCGATGCATGATGATTGCTTCGAAAAGCTGCTCTCTCGGGACAGCCGCGTCGATCGCTCCCTCTCTCTCCTCTCCTCGCGACGTTTCGCCTACTCGCACGTTAGAGGCCATCCTCAGGCGTAGCTTTTCGAAGCAATCATCAGTGGTGACTCCGTTTTTAAAGCCAGGACATTCTGTTCCCTTTTCCATATTTTCGTGTTCAGACGCACGCTCTCCGTTGTTGTGTTGTTTGCAAAAATTACAATAAAAAATTAACCCAGAGTATTCTTTGAAAAGTATGAATATCGGAATAAAGTACTCCGAATGTAAATATGTTACAGGAGATTTCCATGATATATATTATTATTTCTAGTTACTAACTTAACCTAATTTTATTCATATATCCACCCAGATTTTTTCTGCAATTTTTCTCGTCTTTAAAAAACTTAACGCAGTGTTTAAAACGTTCGCGTATGGAAATAACTTTCCTTACAAACTATTAAATAAGGACATGGAATAGATGGCTAAACAGATATAAAAAAAAATCTCAGATATAAATGCTTACTTGCGTGGTGAGTTTGACTGTTCACGTTAGAGTCCACAGACGCTGCGCTTCCCCCGTTGAGCCAACAAACATTCGGGCTCTGAGTTTCATTAGAAACGCACGGACCAGAGCTTCGGGTACCTGGTGGTATTTCATCGGGTAAATTTCCCCCCAGTGCCCTGCAACGTACTGGCGTCACATCCAGGGTATATCCCGGTCTTGCGCCCTCTCTCTGCCGGGAGAGTCTCTGATCCGCCCGCAGCTTTGTGCAGGATGAAGCTGGTATTCATACAAAACACAAACCCGGCCCTGTCACCTAGACACGCAAACAATACCACGCTCGGCATGCGACTGCCTGCGCATATTTTTCCCTTTGCCCTTCGGCGGGTCTTAGTTCATTATCCTACAATATAGAGGGGAGACATCAGTGTCTGTATGCGCCATCGGTAGCTTTAGAAATTAAAATAACACTGTCGGAATATGAGTTAACGTCAATGCCAGTCAGCCGAATTGCACCGTGCCGCACGTGGCCCGGGGGCAGATGTACAACCTTTATTTTCTTGCGGTTCCGCGCAAAACGAGACAATCTCCGTTCTCGCCGCGTCGGCAGGACAGGTAACGCGGACCGAACAGCGGCCAGACGCGCGTCATATTTTGGTTTTGGTCGAGGCGCAAATTGATGGCAGCCACGTCGGTATCGGTTCGCTCCGAGAGAGAGAGAGAGAGGCTTGGCCGCATCGGAGGCAGGGTGGCAGTGCGGCCAACACAATGAGGTCCACCCTTACCCCCAACCCACCCCCCATCCACCCCCCTCCCCGTGCCGCGCTATGAAGATGAATGGGTGTCTTTGGAACGGAGGCTTGGCGCATCAATCACGCAGAGATACCGCGCTCAATTTTACGAAAGTTTGCAGTTTGGTTGACTGATGGACACATTTTTTGGAGCGAACGAGAAAAAGAAACCTTCCGAAAGAAATAATGTCAAAATAAGAGCGCGCCGCGCAAATAAGGGAAAATAATTAAATGCGCTTCTGCTTGGTGGACCTTGCCATCGCGGCCTGACAAAGCTGGCCATGGAGGGGGTGTAGGGGGCGTAGGGGGGTGGAGGGGGTGGAGGGGGGTGCAGGGGGAGTGCAGGGGGGTGCAGGGGTCGCCAACTGTGCGGGCTTAGAGTCACACGGAGTCACGCGAAGCGAGGATCGGAAGAGATTCGTGTCGCTTAGTGATCTGGCAGGGCGGCACGGTGGCGCGCTGCGTAGTGATGCTGCTGTTGTTGCCTGACAACACGACGTAGCCTGGGTTAGATTCCCGGTTCGGGTATCTTGCTGTGTGGAGTTTCCACGTCGCTCCCCCATATAGGAGCAGAATTACCCGCCCTGCTGACGATTGTGTTCCAAGCGTGCGGCACGTTCCTATTCCCCTTTTAATGACATTTCCAGCTGATTTGACTGCTTTCGCCCAGATTTCTTTTTGGTAATATCGCTGACTTTCTGAAGTTTCAGAATATCAAAACGTGACGAAGAAATAGGAAGTAATCTGAACAACAACGAAAAAAGCCATACAAGCCTTGGTAAGCGCTGTGCAGATACAATTTATACTTCCAACCCGCCACCTTCCGTACGGTTGCACATACATAACCACTCTCGCTCCATTGTGTATATATGTAGCATAGTCCAGTAAGCGTGCAATCATTGCCAGAAAACCCATGGCTTTGTCAACGCAAGTACGGCAGGAGAATGCTTGCTTGTAGAGGCGAAGCGAAGCTTTCCATTTAATAAACATTAGCCGAGATCCGAGCAGCAGTGTCATCCCGAGCAACATTACGGCACGGCCTGCAGTGGCCTTTTAGAGAATCATTACCAGATTATCTCAGAGCGTGTAGTGAATGGATTCCACAACCCCTTAATTGTATTTCAGAAGTCCTATCCCACGCATTCGTGTGCCGCGTTCGGTAAAATAAATAAACTCCGCTTGCCAGCACTAACCGAGCGCCGAGGAAGCTGGGGATGAGTGCGTTCTCTGCGCTTTTTTGCAGCGTTAACGAGTAAGGGACACGTGTCTGCTTGAGCCTCGACAGCCGAGTCACCCAGATCACCACCACCGTCGACTGCAACTGGCCCGCTGCTAGATTCCGAGGTTGTCGCAGAGTCATCAGCCAGTCGGGTTTTCTGTTCAGAGACAATACGACTGCACTGATGCAGATTTTCACGGCTCCATGCAAGGGATTTTGCTCGAGACGGCTGTTGAAACTGGGATGGCTGTGGCGAGTGTTCCCGATCATCCTAATTCGCGACGTTTTCACCTCCCACGTTGCAAGCAATGTCAGGCTCTAAGCAGTTTATTGACAGGAGGTCAGCAATTAAATAATGCAGAAGCTGGCACCCTCCATAGGATTGTGAATTATCCATCAATAACTCAGAGCTGCCAATTGGGAACAGCGCTGATTGCTCGTTCGAGCAGCGAGGCGTTTCGGCTTCTGGTGAATAATTGACACGCAGGTGTGTATCTAATTGGGACGATCTCGTCTCTTCCGTGCACCTCCGGGCTTACGGGGCGAGCGGTGTCTCTCACACACACACACACCCCGTGACGGGAGCCACAGTGGAGACGCGCAGGTGTGGACACGATCAATCATTCTGCGTGGGATGTGACACCGGAGAATTATCTGCGGCACTGCTTCACATCACGCGGCACTGGCCTCCTCCTCCACCACCACCACCAGTTGGCAGGCTCAGCACAACCATAAATTAACGCTCGGCGATCGTAAACCGAGGTTTGGGCAAACAGTTTAAGTGCAGGGAAATTAAGTCTAGTCCGGGTACTCTTTGATCAAACCTCGTACTCATTTGGTGCATCCTGTTGGGCTCGATTAGGAATAACGGTGCTTATTTGCAGTCACCTGAAATGACTAACTGGGAAGAGGGTGGCGTAGCAGTGAGCAGCGCTGTTGTCTCAGAGCAAGAAGCGTCTGGGTTCGATTCCCGGCTCGGATATTTGTCCGTGTGGAGTTTGCAAGTTTTCCCCGTGTCGGAGTGGGTTTTCATCGGGTACTCCGCTTCCCCTCCCCCCACAGTCCCACAACATGCTTCCTAGGTTTATTGTCCTACTAACGTTAACCCCAGGTGCTCTTAGCGGTTATAACTTGCATTGCCGCTCCACACTGGGCAACGGTTGAAAAAATCGCTACATTATCAGAACGGTTCCTTCCAGCTTAAATAAAAACTCACTGACTCAAGTGGCTATTGTGAAGCTCCTCTTATAAACTTTACTAGCAGCCATACTTCTCCGCAAACAGTCATCATCCAGGGGCTTGCACACGATTATTCTTGACGATCCAAGCCATATCGCTGTCCTGTGAGCGATAAGACTCACAACATTGAACAATGTTGGGTAACATTTCGCTAATCGCAAACGCCTGTAAATCTATAGATCTTACTTGACAAGTCACCTCTTTCCAGTGAGAGTCTCGGCATTTCACCTGGCTTCAAAGTGCACGTAGCCTGGCACAGGCCCCGCAATTCACTCGCTAGCAATTACAGCAGTGATAAACAGTCGCTGTTGTGAGTCAGCGCGTCCGCGCACGTGTGCGCGCGTCAATTAGGACGCTGCTGGGCAGTTGGGGGAGGCAGTCGCCCTCCCAACGACAGCGCAGGGCAGAGGAGCGACGCTCACAACAACGAGCAGAGCGCCGGGTGGTTAAAACACAGCAATTTGGCACGGTAGGGAGCACCGTTAGTGCACCTGCCAGTCATCTCAGTCAGGCAACCCATAACACCTGGGATCTGTCCCGTCACCTCCTGCCGGTGAGCCTTCGACACCACCACGTGGCCCGGCACAAACCACGTGGTGTTGTCGCGTCCACTTAGTGGCGAATGGCCGTTGTCAACAATACTTGCAGAGCGCTTTTCACCCGAAGGCCACAAAGCGCTGCACAAAGCTGCGGAGAGAATGGCATGTCAGCAACAACAACAACAACACAACATCAAATTAGCAACAATAACTTATTTGGGGTTTTTTTATTGTTTATTTTTGTTAATTGTTTTATTGTTGCGTTGCTGTTGTTGGAATCGATCACAGAGCCGGTGGAGCAATCGCTGCCGGGCCTGGGTCGCGACCCACTCGGCGATGGCTCGCGGTCCCCTGATGGGTTGAGAATAGCGCGGTTCCAGTACGCAGGGCAAGCCACATTCTCAAGTCGCGCTCAGCATCAGTGGCAAGTGATCTTGGAACCCGTCTCGGGATTGATGGACGTTGACTGAGCTGAAAAAACCTGAGCGTTTGACACAAACGCAGCTACCGCATGGTTTGCGTCACAGCAACCGCCCCAGCACCTCTGCCTCTTTAAGAACGACACTTGTACCTACAATGCAGGGTCGTCCAGATGTCTTGTCTTGCGGATTGTACGCGCGATACTAAAAGCCGCTCTTCCATAGTATAAGAACTCGTATCAGCTGCTTGAAATGAATAAACACTCGCTATTGTACACAGATTAAAACGCAAAGGAATAAAATGTTACGGGTAACTTAAATGGGGGTCACAGGACATCTGGATCACCCTAGAAATACGGCTAAATAGGGGAACTTTGTATGTATGAGCTATTAACTGAACGTTATTTTATTATCCACTGTTCATTAACGTTAATTTCAAGCAAGTGCCGGTTTCTGAACAAATCTACTTGGGGCATTGACGGCTCCCAGCGAGTGGTGGACATTCCACGTTCCACGGTGCGGGTCAGTCTCTCCAGAGGCCAAACGTGGCACTTACTTTATCGTTGCGAGAGGAATGATGGGTTGATGCGAGACAGGAGCTCTGCGCCAGTGTCCCAGTAGGCGAACCGTGCGCCGTGCACTTAGACATTCAGAAGACTATGCTCGCAAATAAAAACTGTGTGTTCGGCAGTTTGCGAAATCGTGTTTCCTGTCGCGTGAAACAATTCCTATTCCTATACCTCCAGGGGGCACCGCGTTTCCGTAGGACCCAAGAGACGTCGACTCGTCGATTTTTCTGCACAACTCCTGATGGACTCCGCTGACAAAGCCCCCGCACGTGTATATTAATCGTAGCGCGCAACATTGATCATCTGTGGCGCAGACGCACTCGTGGCCATCGGAGCAGCTTAGCAGGGCTCTGCGTTCTTTAGACGTTCCTAATGGAACCTGAGTGCTAAATGGCTGCATTATGTGCAAGTCTAAGGGGCCTTGTGTTGTTGACATGGCTGGGACCAGGTCATCTCAATAGGCGGCTCTTGTAAAGCTCTCCCTTTGATATGTGATGCCACAATTTTATTTTGAGAGGCATCGCGACTGCGCACCTTTGAGAGACTCTCGTGTGATTGATTTCGCTGTAGGCTTGGCTTTTTAAGGCCACAGAGAGACGGCAGACGATGATGCATTCTTGAAAACTATGAAGCCACTTTGGCAAGACGTGAACCTGGTAATGTAAATAGAAATAACCAGCATTGAAATGTTGCACTATTGTCGTTTTCGACATATCCTGTGTCCGTGTGCTCCATTGTATACTATAATGATAATATTTGCATTTCTAAAGCGCGTTTCGCCCGAGGGTCACAAAGTGCTGCACAGTGAATATGGAGCCAAAGCCGAAATACTTCGATAAATTAATTAAAATCCTGGCATCTGCCAGAAAACAAACCTCGCAAAAGGATGTTGTAATAATAATAATTGCACTTCTCGAGCGCCTTTCACACGAGGGTCACAAAGCGCTGCACATGCATGTGGACGTATCAGAATTGCTCTCAAGAGCTGCCTTTTTCCTGGAAAGCCGTGTCGAGCGTTCCTCCTCTACTCCTTCGCGACCTCTTGCCTCCTGCGCTGGAGGCACCATCGTGCTTCTGAATGATTAGACACATGAGGAGTCCTCCGATGTGAGAGGTGAAATGCCCCAAGGGAAAGAGGAGGGGGGGGGAATGTACTTTGTGGTCATCCCAAAAGAGCAACTCTCAAGAGCGATGCTCATTCATATCGAGCCGTAGGAAGACCACTGCAGTGTTTCTGGGATGTTCACGCAGTGGAATGGCCCTGCGGTTCCATCGTTGTCCTCACAAGCTGCAAGACATGCAATTTGAAATAGCCGTGGGGGTCCCCACGCTACCCGTGCTGCCCTGCGCGTTCAACAAAACGCCACTGCATGTAAGCACACGCGCAGTGCGAGGCGCAGTCGCCTGGTGGTCAGAGCGCTGGCGCTGTGAACCCGGCGACGCGAGTTCGATTCCGGTGACGAACTTCTGGGCCTCCCCGGGCGGCGACTCAAGACTCACACAAGTACTTGGTGGTGCGCTGAGTAAACACCACTGGGGAGGCGTGTTGTCGGTCACCCGCCTCCTCGTGTGCTCTACTGACCTTCACAAGAGCTCGCTCGCGGCACTTGATCCTCCAGTCTGTTAAGGCTGTAAGGGGGATGTGGTTTTATTGTCTGTGGGCACCTCCCGTGGGAATGAGAAGAATTCGCTGATGGATCAGACCTGCTTGTGGAGAACAGATCCACACCGCTGGTGATTGCATGATCATTTACCTTGACTTGGAAAGCCCTCCTCTTAGTGGCCGATAAAATAGGTAGCGCTTTTTGCGACGAGTCAACAATGATTGTTGTTTGACAGCGTGCTTCCTGTGCCATAGCAAGGTGGAATTTCCAGCTTTCTTCTGCCAGTTCAATGCACACGAGCGCAGCGCCGCCACACACGTGTGTGGAGTGGGGAGACACTTTGAGTATATTTTATGTGAATTGTTTTTTAGAGCTGCTCTTTCGGGATATATTGTATGTTTTAAACATGAAAGTCAATTGTAAAAGAAAAGAAAAAGCTTTTGTTCCCTTTCTATGTGAAAAGTGTCTGATTGGTGTTTTAAGATCTTAACACCTGTATAATTGCCAGAAATGGTAAAACATTTTCTTCTTTTTGACATATGTCTACTGGTAAAATAACCCATAGTTTAAACTGCTCGACTTGAACTTCTAAAGCATTGATATTGCATTGTCCTGAGCTAACTGCCTTTTGGCAATATACATTATCAAAGCTTTTTCCTTGCATATTTTGCCACAAGTATATGTGGCTTTTGCAAACTAGACACTTTGTGAAAAGTGTCTGTATCTTGTTTTAAGATCTAAACACCTGTATGATTGCAAGAAATTGTAAAGGCACTTCTTTTTTTGTACAAATATACTGGCAAAAGTACCCATAGCTTATGAAAGTCAATTGTTGAAGTAGGAGATCAATGTAGGGTGGAATTATTGTAATATTTTCTTAAGCGTTGCAGCGTTTGTTCATGTGTCGCAGTTGAGTTTTTGTAAAGTTTCTCGTCACTGTATTTGTTACATAAAATAAAATTGGGAAATTTTTGGTTGAAGTTCTCTGCCTGTCACTGTTGATGCTGCGCTTGGATGATGGCTCGCTGTTGACCTGCGCCTGCTCACCAACACGTGTTCCTTCCTTTATTTGTTTAACAATAGTTTTATCTGCTACTACTCTACGTCCTTCAATTGATTTATAGTCATTATTTAACTTAAGTTGATCTACTCTGATCTTGTTGCTCTTGTTGTTGTTGACATCCCGTGCTCTCTACGGCGTGCAGCGCTTTGTGACCCTCGGGTGAAAAGCGCTCGAGAAGATTTGCTGTCTCGCGTGCGGTTTCAGGTTTCCTGGGGTTGTGAGCATGGACGCGAGCTAAAATTATAGCAATTAGGGGCCACACCGAGAGAAGGCGGCACGCGCAGAGAAAAAAAACCCACCAACCATTAGAAAAAGCCAATACAGGTTAGGAAAATGGGTCTCCAATGAAATGGCACGATCTCCGTGGCCACTGTTCCTCTTTCACCAAGGCTATGGCCACAAACGATTATCAATTAAACAAAGCAACACATGCAACCGCTTATTAATACCAGTATTGACATTCACTGAAGCCCCGTGACCTGCTCAGAAAGTCACTTCACCGCAAAGGTCATCTCTATTTGTAACCGACTACTTAGGGTTAGCGCTCTTCGAATCATTCCCAACCGCACAATGCACTGTAATGAGCAAATGCACTGCATGGATTCAGCTCCATCCATCATCTTGTCTGCTACGAATATTTTATTTCTTTCTCGCATTGCTTTTCATGTATATTTGATGAATCCTTTTAACTGGAAGGTTATCGTCAGTCGCTTTTGCAAATTCAACCCCCCCCCCACCACCAATTACGATAAAGGATTAAAGTCTGGCCGAGGTAATTAGATGTGTCAGTGACAAATTGGCAGATCACAATAGCCTGCGGTGTAAGTGCTTTTCCCAGTTATCGGCTAGCAAAACCGGTGTCATAAGCGCAACGGTGTAATTCATTTCCCACTTTCACGGTGAAAGCCCAGTGATAAAGGTATAGAGAGGCCTGCCGAGCCACAATTACATTGAAGCACGAGCCACTTCAACTCATTGCAGCCTGTGCACATCGACCGGACCGGGCTTTCACGGGAGTGCAGGTGCAGGTCTCACCTGCATACTATTTACACCAACAATGGAGAATTCGGTACGAACCAGGAGGCTACCGTGCATCGGAGATCTCGCTGGTTTTAAGCAACGCCAAGCTAAGCGAGAGACTATAAATGTCGCAGCCTCTGGCTTATACTTTTTTACTCATCTCATTGTCAGAAACCGCTCAGTTCTGTACACGGTCGCGGTGCGCCGGAGCCTATCCCGGCAGACACAGGGCGCACGATGAGACCGCCAGTCCATCACCGGGCATTGCGTGCAATGTAGTCTGCACGCCAATTAACCTATGCAGCAGCATGTTTTTTTGCACTGTGGGAGGAAACCGAAGTGCCCGGCGAAAACCCACGCGGGTACTCTGACGTTGTGCTGACGAGCCGTTCCCTCCAGAGCACTGTGCAGCGCTTTGTGATCCCCTGGTGAAAAGCGCTTTGGAAGTGCAATAATTATGATTAACAGCAGGGACGTGAATGGGTGAAGCTCATTACAAGAAACACTGTCGAGGTTCCAAAAGCGGAATGATTTACCTACGATGGTAACCCCGTCTCAGGTCTCAGTACGGGTGCCTGAGCATCATTTGTAACCGAATGTAACAATTGTCCTTGTTGCGCGCGAGGCTGACGACGCTTCGGCCCCAATGTGGGCCCCAAGGTGGGCCCCAAAGTGGGCCCCAACGTGGGCCCCAAAGTGGGCCCCAGAGTGGGCCCCAGAGTGGGCCCCAAAGTGGACCCCAGAGTGAGCCCCAAGGTGGGCCCCAAAGTGGGCCCCAACGTGGGCCCCAACGTGGGCCCCAACGTGGGCCCCAGAGTAGGCTCCCCCGGTAGAGGAGGCGCTTCAAGCCGCGAGCAGGGAGACGCGACGCCAGCGTCTCCGCATCATCCCCACGATCACCCCGGAAAGTGGCAACGGTACCACGAGGAGGGTTGGGAGAGGGGGAGGGGGGAGGGGGGAATCAGTCGGCGCCAACCCGCTAAACACTGCTCCCTATAGATTACGTAAACGGCCAATTAATTAACGAATGGGTGGAGACTGGAGAACCCGGAGGATAGCCGAGCAGAGCAGGGGAAGACACAATCGCCACACAGAAAAACATCCGAGGCAGGAATCGAACCGCCCCGGATAGGACCTTCTCTCTGTAAAGCGCGGATGTCACCGCTGCACCATCTTTCCACCACCCGAATGTGAGGTTGACTTCAAAATCGAAGCGCAAATCCATCAAAATAGATCTACAAAGAGCTCATGAAGATAATGAGCTTTAATTGTAATTGAATACTGCAGTAGTTTACGCATTAGTTTGCTTTCATTGACGTTGCTATATCGTGAGTGTTCATTTGCAATGATGTTAATTCTATGTTACAAATGGTGTATTAACGCCGTTCAGTTATTTACTCATAGTTGCTGACTAGGAGAGGGCAGTGCATTGTTGTTCCCTACTCCTATGCTCCCACGTCTTGATCTCTGCTTTGACCGACCCGCAAAGGCTGGCGTCGTGAAGTATGGCCGAATAACACCGACGAAGCAACGACCCCTCATCCAGCAGTGGATAAACAATGGGATGTCTTGTCAAGGTAACCGTGGCGCATTGATGTGATTTGAAATTAGATTTTTTGCGAATAATAGCGCACGAAGTCAGTGGAATTTTCAATCGAGAGACTCTGGATCACACTTTTATAGTCTGTGTGATACATTGTAACCACTTAAAATACAGCATTAATAAACATTGGTGAATTATTTGATATAAATCTAGGACTTTTTTTGGACACAAGTTTAAACATGATTGCTTGCCGAAGCTGTTCTTTCGGGAAAGCCATGTCGAGCGCTCGTCTTTGTGATACTGAGCACTCAGTCACGGAAAGCGCTGACGATGCCTCCAACGCGCGAGACGAAACGTCGTGAGCGAGAGCGGAGCAGCGCTCGACAAGGCCATCCCGAGAGAGCAGACTTGAAGAGCAACCATCCTATATCAAGCCAGCAAAACCTACACTCGGCATAGCCGTGTCGAGTGTTCCCCAGCTCATCTCATCTCAGTGTCAGAAACCACTTAGTCCTGTACAGGGTCGCGGTGAGCTGGAGTCTAGCCCGGCAGACACAGGGTGCAAGGCAGGGATATACCCACGATGGGACGCCTGTCCATCACCGGGCACTGCAGGCAATTTAGTTTACAAGCCAATTAACCTATGTAGCAACATGTTTTTAGTCTGTGGGAGGAAACCGAAGTTCCCGGCGAAAACCCACGCGGATATGGGGAGAGAACATGCAAACTCCACACAGAAAGGCACCCGAGCCGAGATTCGAACCCGGGACCTTCTTGCTATGAGGAGGCGACAGCGCTACCCACTGGGGGCCACCGTGCCGCCCACACGTAATCATAATAATATTATTTGCAATCGTAGAGCGCTGCTCACCCGAGGGTCACAAAGCGCCGCACAGAGCTGTGGAGAGAACGGCATTTCAACAACAACATCAGAGTAGACCAATTAAGTACAATAATGACTATTAATCAATGAAGGGCATATGCGTCTACGTCGCTCACACACAGATATCTCGCGCTCGGGAATTAATAGTTTATCGCACACTCCACGGACCGTCGCCCACGTCACTGCCTACGTGCGGCACAGAGTGCCTGCCCGTGGTTAGGGTTTCACCTGTACACAAATTGGTGCTGTGAGTTTGTTCGCCTGCATTGTGTTTTTATGTTGCTGGCTCGGCGAGTTCGCACGTTTTGTTGCGTCGCAGGAATCCCGCGCCCAGAGCTTGCAAGCTCGCCGAGCAGTTTCTGCTGTAATAAAGAACGTCCATCGATTCACCTGCGCGGCGACGTCGTTGCGGCCGTGTGACACGTTCCTCTGACGTCAGGATGACGGTGGAAGAGCTTCCCTTTCTGGGTTCACGGCGCTTGTGCAAAAGTGGGAATTAAATAAGTGGGAAGTAACTCGGACACAGGGCGACGCGGCGGCCCAGTGGGTAGCGCTGTCACCTCACAGCAAGAAGAGCCTGGTTTCGAATCTCAGCTCGGGTGCCTTTCTGTGTGGAGTTTGCATGTTCTCTCCCCATATCCGCGTGGGTTTTCGCCGGGCACTCCGGTTTCCTCCCACAGTCCAAAAACATGCTGCTGCATAGGTTAATTGGCTTGCAGACTAATTTACCTGCAGTGTCCGGTTGTGGACTAGCGTCCCATCGCGGGTATATCCCTGCCTTGCGCCCTGTGTCTGCCGGGATAGGCTCCGGCTCACCGCGACCCTGTACAGGATTAGGCGGTTGTGACAATGAGACGAGATGGTAACTCTGACACAAAACAACAATCCACTGCAGTGGCGCAGGCAACATTTGCGCTTATAAAGGATGCAGAATTCAAACGCGTACCCTCAGCGCAGGCATACAAACACCGGCTCCATTATATATAACAATGAAGGATTGGAAACTGGTACCGGCTCATCTGTGGGTGAAGCAACTACTCAATGCACCTGATGGTTGGTAAGGCACCGGCAGCTGTCCTGTGGATGGCTTGCGTGCGCCTGAGCATTTCATGCGCTTGACCCACAAACGTTGGAAGGTCTCTCATCTCATCTCATTATCTGAAACCGCTTAATCCTATATAGGGTCACGGTGAAGCCGGAGCCTATCCCGGAAACACAGGGCGCAAGGCAGGAA
>JAZEWT010000015.1:19102621-19114504 GCA_036362905.1 Mordacia mordax
AAGAACAATGGGATAAGACAGCCTCAAATATGATTTTAAATTGAAAAGCTCACAGTTTGAGATAAGGATTCTGCCAAAAAAAAAAAGAATCGTCCCGACTAGAAATGTTACTTTTGCAGATCCACGGCACGTTTTTTGATTGTATATTCACTTTAAACGTGACAATGTATCGCTTTCATAGAGATCTATGGCAGCAAGCACCTGTGCATTAATGATCATGTCTCATCTCATCTCATTATCTGAAACCGCTTAATCCTATATAGGGTCACGATGAAGCCGGAGCCTATCCCGGAAACACAGGGCGTAAGGCAGGAATACACCCGACGACGGGACGCCGGTCCATCGCCGGGCATTGCGGGACAATTTTTAGTCTCCGAGCCGATCAACCTATCCAGGAGCATGCTTTTGGACTGTGGGAGGAAACCGGAGTACCCGGCGAAAACCCACGCGGACACGGGGAGAGCATGCAAACTCCACACAGAAAGGCACCCGAGCCGAGACTCGAACCCGGGACCTTCTTGCTGTGAGGCGTCAGCGCTAACCACTGCGCCACCGCGCCGCCCTAATGATCATGTAACTACATTAAAGTTATCAACACGGCATTGCCTTGAATTACTTGTACCATTAATTTTACCTTACAGTTAGTGTTAATGTTATAGTTTTAGCGCAACACGAAACGATTAAAACTATATTTAAAACAATACCATTACCGTATAATGTGGAGGTTTTAGACTCAAAATGAAATACTCCAACCACCAGTTCAATAAACTGTAATGAACACAAACTAAGCTATTTTCACTCTAAATCAAAATAACTGTATATTGCTTAAGGACAGATAAAATAAACACGAAGCTTTTACCAAAAATATTACACCTTGCGTGGCGATGTCATGCACGAGAATAGCCACACGGATTCTCGACAATTCTTCTGCCCTCGCCGATAGGATTCGGGCGGCGATTTACAACTAAACAAGTCCTCTGAGCGCGCACATTTTCGATGAAATACCAGATAATGTTGATCTGCAGCGATGTGTATATTTAGAAATCCCACCCACAAATGTTTTTGTTATTGCCGATTTTCCGTTTTAGTGCCGTTGTTGTTGACGTGCCGTTCTCTCCGCAGCTCTGTGCAGCGTTTTGTGACCCTCGGGTGAAAAGCGCTCTAAAAATGCAATTAACATAATCGTTGCAATTCACGAAGGAAGGCCACGGTGACGAGACGGTGGCTGTAGAAACACTACTCCGAACAACTCCAAATGCGTCCAACTCCCCCCACCCCCACATGGTTCATGGAAACACTGCGTTGTTTGGAACACGGGCCCTCATTCTGTACCACCCTCCCCCCCAAAATCCTCTGCAACCCCAGACACCACAAGCCTTTCGATAAACACCGCAGATGTGTGCCCTCGTCTCCCCCAACGCTACTCTCTGGCAGGCCCAGAGCCGCCAAAAAAAAATGATTCCGCCTGGGTATAAATATATATTCTTTTTTGTTATTCATTGGCAAATATTATACTTCGGCAAACATTTAAGGCGCTGGAGAAAATGATGAATTTAAATTAAAAGCGGAGTATGCCCTCACGACAGATGTGGCTTGCTGTGCCAATACCTGCCCCGCTATGCACATTGTCCACCGTGGAGAAATTGTTTGCGGCTGTGAGATGCATGTGCGTGTGTATGTGCGTGTGCGTGTGTGTGTTTACGCGTGCGTACGTGCTTCCCCGCAGAGTGGCAGCGTGGTGGGTTCGCGCTCTACGCCGCGAACATGGGCGGCAGGGTTCGATTCCCGCTGACGGCAACTACCAGTGACGATTTTCTGAATCAGTTGTGGGCCTCCCCTAAGTCAACTCGGCCTCAAATGGGTACCTGGTGTGCTGTGTAAATATAGCCACAATTATGGAAATAAATGAGGCCGGACATGGCGCAAAATACTCCAACTCTCGTGTGCTGTGCTGGCCTTTATAGATGCTCGCTAACAGCACTTGAGGCTACAGCCTGTCACGGCTATGTGTGGGCCTTTGTCATGTCTGGCTAGGTTTTTGCCCTGTGCCACAAACCCAGCGACCTGAGTTCAAGTCTCACTAACAGCCAACATTAGTGGAAAAAAATATATCTGAATTGGTCCTTGGGCTCCTGTGGATTGACTCAGCCTTAAATTAGTACCTGGCATAGCGTGTGGACATAGATGGCTGAGCGTGGTAGATGTTCCCCCAAAACACTTGACCCAACAGCCCATGCAGGCTATCCGGGGCACCTTTATACGTGCAGGATTTGTTTTGCTTTAATGCCGCTGCGCTCAAAAGAATAAAAAGTTGAATAAGCTGTAAATAATCGTGATCTATGCTCCACGTATAATCAATTCTGCATATGGGTTAACCTTGCAGTGCGATTTAATGTTGTTGGGCGCTGTTTTGCATGTGTAAATTGGGTGAAGGTAATTCGCGTGAGTGAGGGCAGATGCTTTAATGTTCTCTGAAAAAAAAAACCCCACATTGCTCTCACATCATGACTTGAAGGGGAAAAAAAGCACCTGAACCAGGTGACATAACACACAGTGGTCGCAATGAATATAAAATAGTATTTGAGAAATGAGCATTGAGCATGAGCCTTCACTGCGAACACTCGAACGTAAGCATTGGCAAACAAACGGGAAGAGAACAACACTTTAAAACATAATCCCACCAGCCGGTCACGATTATTTGTCCCCAAACTCATAGGAACGGTACCAGCGATGACAGCGCACGGGTGCTCAGTGTGGCTTGATAATCATTAGGCATTGAGCTATATTTCAACGTTTCTTATAAGTGAGACACTCAAAGTTTAAGTTGTTTGAGCAATCACTAACAACACACGACGCATTAAAATTATTGATTTAAAATGCATAAGGTTGCATAATTTGGGTTTATATAAATAACACAGGCGGCGCGGTGGCCCAGTGGTTAGCGCTGACGCCTCCAAAAAGAGCAGCTTTGGAGAAGCTCATCGTCATGCATCGAGCCGTGTAGACCGACATGGCTGCAATATCAGCATCGACGACGAACACGGTGAAGTATGGCCAAACAACTCCCACGCCTGACAAATGTACGTCGTGAGTGGTCAGCAGATTAGCGAAGGGCTGTAAGTACAGCTCGTCAACACGGGTGCCGGTATCGACGTGCGCTCTGTCAGGGTCACTCCTCCGGTACCTGGCGCGCCATGCACCGTCGTTGGGGTTGACCTCTGTAATTTTTCGCGCAAACATTTGCGCGAACCTCGTCCCGGGCAAGAGCAAACACAGCACCCATGATGATAATTAAGTACCCAAGACATTAACCACACGTTATCATTAGCTCAGCCTGCTTGGCTCCAGATGGAAACAACTCCGGTAGTGCGATGCTGTTGCCGCCGCTACAGATGACTTTGTAATTTCCTCTAAGCACCGCGCAATTATCACATGAATAAAAACCGCACGTTTGTTGTTAGTTATTTATGTATTCCCACGAAGCAAATTACTTCCATTATTATTGCTGATAAACCTTCAAATGAACGGCCCATCTGTTCAACGGTTATTTTACACTTGACTTGCTGATTTAAACTACTCCACGTGCCGATAATGTGCTTGGACAGCCAATGATAACAAAGGATGGGGAAATGGTTTACAAATACAAACAATAAAACAATCCCCTAAAAAACTAAATAGAGCAATCAATTATGTTTACGGGGCTTTAGAATCAAACGAGAATTGCATTGTTTTCTTGTAGTTAAATTTAATTTCAAGATGCATTTCCGGGCGGGGGGTGGATCTTTTGATTAATCTTCTCGCTGAGATGCAGGTTGTTTCATTTGTATGTCATTCATGATCTATCCGCTGCTACATGAACGCCTCTTCGTGTCATAACAACACAACCCCCCCCCCCCCCGTGGCTTTACCACGCTACCATCCTACTCACCTCATCACTCGAAGCTCGTGGTGGTCATCATGGCAGGATTGTTTCTCCCTTTGGATGCAATTGCGTCACTAACCTCACCCTAAGACACCTGACACTGCCAACAAAGTATCCTGTACGTGATCGCTATGATGTCACCGATTTGCATTAGTCAATAAAAATAATAATAGGGCGGCACGGTGGCCCAGTGGGTAGCGCTGTCGCCTCACAGCAAGACGGTGTCGGGTTCGAATCTCGACTCGGGTGCCTTTCTGTGTGGCGTTTGCGAGTTCTCTCCCCGTGTCCGCGTGGGTTTTCGCCGGGCACTCCGGTTTCCTCCCACAGTCCAAAAAAACCCATGCTGCTGCATAGGTTAAATTGGCTCGCAGACTAAATTGCCCACGGTGCCCGGTGATAGACTGGCGTCCCATAGTGGGTATAACCCAATGCTTTCAGACAATGAGATGAGATGAGAATAATAACACTAATTGCTCGATGTCAGTGTTCCTCTTTCCGTCACTCACGGTTTAACCGAGCGTGCATCGCTTCACACTTCCATGAGCCCTTTAAATACTTAGTTCAATTCTCTTTGCGAGTGCCCCGTGCTCTGTGATCAAAGCCAGTGGCAAGCAGCGTTTGTTGTGTGTGTGTGTAAGCGTGCACGCAGCGAAACGTGCCACGTGTTAAATACAGTCATTTATTTTCCAGCAAACTGAGAATGTGGCGATTCAATCTGCTTCCGGGATGAATTGTCAGTGACTTAAGTCAAGCCCAGTAACGATTTCACCACGAGATTACGCATGTCAAAATAACATCACTTACGTTAGAGACCTTATCATCCAGAGCACGAACAGACACAACACACACACACGAACAATAATTTAAACATTTTTAAACGCCTTTCACCACGCCGTCGCAAAGCTCCGTACAAAACTAAGATTTGGAGGAAAACACAGCACACAGGCTGATAAACACTGCAGACGATAAACCCCAATAACTCGTCTCATCTCATTGTCAGAAACCGCAGAGTCCTGCGCCGGGTCGCGGTGAGCCGGAGCCTATCCCGGCAGACACAGGGCGCAAGGCAAGGATATACCCACGATGGGACGCCAGCCCATTACCGGGAACTGCAAGCCAGTTAACCTACGCAGCAGCATGTTTTTTTGGACTGTGGGAGGCAATCGGAGTGCCCGGCGAAAACCCACGTGGACACGGGGAGAACATGCAAAAGTCCACACAGAAAGGCACCCCAGCCGAGATTAGATTCGCTGTGAGGCGACAGCGCTACCGACTGGGCCACAGCGCTGCCCCCTATAACCAATGATTGAATAAGCCCAAGTGAAACCCCAAAAGAGACAGTTCTATAGGCGTCGCTGTGGAACCTGTATGAACTGAAGCAAGAGGCTCTTACATCTACTTCCCCTACGCACATGTACGTAGACCGTATTACACCATGAACCTTACCACGACCGGAACAAACAAAACTGGTGAATCATCGAATTTTTTTGCCTTTCACGCATGGTTTGAGTTAAGGACTTAACATAATTCGTGAGCACAAACACGAGTAGTGGTCGAACGTCTTGCGAAGTGGATTTATTTTTTTAATGAACCGCCTCTGTTCACTCCACAATCGTGCAATGACGACTTCGTGGAGCCAATCATCCGATGGATGAATCATTATCGTGATGACACAGAGGTTTAGGGACCGCGCGGTGGTGCAGTGAGTAGCGCTGCTGCCTCGCGGCAAGAAGGTTCCGGGTTCGATTCCCCGCTCGGATGCCTTTCTGTGTGGAGTTTGTGAGTTCTCTCTCTCTCTCCGTGTCCGCGTGGGTTTTCGCCGTGTACTCCGGTTTCATCCCACCGTTCAACGACACGCTGGTGTCTCGGTTAATTGGCCGACTGAGTTCATTGCCCTCAGTACGATGGCGTCACATCCTCGGTATAGCCCCACCTTGTGCCCTCTTTCTGCCGAAATAATCTCTGGCCTCCACGACCCTATGCAGGATTAAGCGGGCATTGATAAAGGTGACTTTGACAGAGGTGTAAACTAACCGAGAGATCGATTCATTTCATTTTTTGGGTTGGGTCGCGTAAAAAAATGTTTGTCGTAAACCCTCCACCACCCGACAACAGCCAATCAGTAAAGATTTTCAACGTGAACAAAACGTGTCAATAATTCACTATGTCAGCACACGGGTGTGTTGGAGAGCAAACTCACAGCATTTACAAAAGAAAATACGACGTTGCGCTGATAATTGCAATCAGCGTCACCATTAAACCCGTACCTACTTCAGACGAGTTCGCTTCAGAATAAAGAGTAACCGTCTCGATCACCTTGTATTTGGAAGTTGTGTCATCAATCGCGTGTTCACCCGTGCAAGGATCCAATGGGAGAGTTTGGAGGGTGTGGTAACAATACAGAGGTGTTGAAAGTTTGGTTAATTAGATCAGATTAGTCAGGTGTTTTGAACGGTGTGCTGAGATAGTGAAGTCTTGGCACGTTTTGTTCACGATGACAAACTTTACTAATTAGCTGTTGTCGGGTGGTGGAGGGTTTACGACAAAACTTTTTAGGTGACCTAACCCAAAATTTTGAATTTATCGATAACATTGGTCAAGAAAGCCTTTGAATTAAAGTTAACTGAGAGATGCCGTAATGATCTTAATTGGATCCAATGATTCATGTGAGATTTGAACCATCTGGATAGAAACACATCACAGTAAGCTAAGTATTTAACAAATTATACGAACAGAGCTGTGAAATGAAATCTAAAAAGCAAGAAATCAACACAACGGTCAGTTCAGAAGTCTTCTAAGCACCATTTAATGCTCTCACACGTAATACTTGTGAATACCAATGGGTGTGCAATGTAAGCAGGCAGTATACACATGACATGTATAAACGTTATACGTCTGAAATAAGGCAAAATTCGAAGCAGAAATGAACGCGCAAAAGCAAACAGCTTTGCAAGGCACGTGGACCACCCCACACGTGATAAGCACTGCGAATTGAAATCCTGAATAACTCCGCCAAGGTCACTCGAGGTAGTGCTGATGTCAAGAGGGGCAATGGGTCATGGAGCAGCCCAATGGAAGGCCGGATAAATCACAATATAGACAGGGAGAGCAGAAGCATCCGTGTGGAAATGCCCGTGCCCAGAGTATTGAGGAACACGAGATGCTCAATGGGAAACCGTTAATCGGCCTTCCAGGGAATGTCCACGGAGATCAATCAGTCAATCAATGACGTTAATTCAGAAGCACGCCATAGCGCTTCAAAATAAGTCTCTTTTGCGGGTGAGGCCCGGGGACAAATAATGTAACCGATGCAAATCCAATGGTGCGTGTCGAAAGTGGAAGCGAGGTGCGCACACACAAAACAATGCCTACCCACAGGGCGCAATTACGTGTCACGAAAATCAAATGCGAAAAACAACTTTAAAAAGGGGTGGCACGGGGGCCCAGTGGTTAGCGCTGTCGTCTCACAGCAAGAAGGTCCCTGGTTCGAATCTCGGCTCGGGTGCCTTTCTGTGTGGGAGTTTGCATGTTCTCCCCGTGTCCGCGTGGGTATTCGCCGGGCACTCCGGTTTACTCCCACAGCCCAAAAACCATGCTGCTGCATAGGCTAATTGGCTTGCAGACTAAATTGCCCGCAGTGCCCGGGATGGACTGACGTCCTATCATGGGTATATCCCTGCCTTGCGCCCTGTGTCTACCGAAATAGGCTCCGGCTCACCGCGACCCCTGTACAGGACTAAGCGGTGTTTCTGACAATGAGATGAGAGCCTTTAAAAAGACTATTTTTTGGAAAAACACTAACAAAAATGTAAACATCACACTGCAGGGAACTGCTGAAGTAAACGAGCCATTGGATGCATCACAGCCTATATGCGATTGGACACAAGACAGTCCAGCTTCGTGTTCTCAGACCTTCTATTCTGCTGGCAGGAGCAGGTGGCTCAAGAAATCCATCCTCTGGGCACCGAGTAATTTGTTGAGCGCCTAACCCAGTGGGAATTGAACGCTGCCCACGAGCCCGTCGCCCACGGCCATCAAGCCAGGCTGGCCCGGCCACTGTCATCCTCCCAAATACACAATGGTGCCCCCCCCCCGGGGTTCGTTCTCCCCTTTCCGCAGACATCCCCCCCGGCTGTGGCCCAGTTTGCAATTACTGTGTCCTTAATTCTCACGCTGCCCAAAGGGCACAGGAAATGGTCACCGACACCTGCGGCACTCGCTGATAAACCGTTTGTCAGTCTGTTGTTTAACCGGACACGCGCAAACAGGTGGAAGAGACGTCACTCGTGTGGGTGGTGCAGTGGATGTTGTCACTTCATTGGGACAACTTTGCTCCAGGTGAGCGCGTTGGTCGATCGTTTTGCTTTGAATGATTTTAGTGAATAAAGGTTCGCAACGTTTAAAAGGGCAAGCCACTCGTGCCCATGACTTGGAGTTATTGCCAAACAAATTGGTGCCTGCCAGGTTAAACCTTACACATATATATTGCACTGCACACAAAGCTCTCAGTGCTGTAAGCCACATGGAGCTATTTGGCAATTTCCAACAAATCTATCGTGAAAATAAATATTGAGCGACATGCCGAATGCACTCTATACCCGTTACTCCCATACCGAAACTAACACGTAGCACAAACTGCATTGCTTATTATATAGTCTTGTTTTTCATTCAATTGGTTTCACTGGCCTCAGAAACTTGCTGCAGTGAGCCAACACCACTCCGCAAGATGCGAGAGAATGTGAAATACCAGGTTAGCTTAAAACTCACAACTAAACATATCTAATTATATAGCCGAACATCTCGCGGCATCGCAAGATCACCTGTCTCAAGAAGAGCACGACAATTTCCAGTAAAGTCATTCACCGCATTAGTGATTGCAAGGACAAAGCATGAGACCAACGGTAAATAAAGTGCAGCCACACTGCCGCGATGGGAATGAGTCCATCCACAGACAAACCACATTGGGCTTGAAAAAAAAGGTACACATTTCATCGAGGGCGGCACGGTGGCCCAGTGGGTAGCGCTGTCGCCTCCTCACAGCAAGAAGGACCCGGACTCGAATCTCGGCTCGGGTGCCTTTCTGTGTGGAGTTTGCGTGTTCTCTCCCCTCGTGTTCGCGTGGGTTTTCGCCGGGCACTCCGTTTTCCTCCCACTGTTCAAAAAACATGCTACTGCACAGGTTAATTGGCTTGCAAAGTAAATTGCCCTCAGTGTTCGGTGATGGACTGGCGTCCCATCGTGGATATATCCCTGCCTTGCGCCCTGTGTCTGCCGGGATAGGCTCCGGCTCACCGCGACCCTGTACAGGATTAAGCGGTGTTTCTGACAATGAGATGATGAGATGATATTCCATCGATTCTAGCAGAATGGAGGGGTCTGAGAGTCAATCGCCAACTTGCAATGTAAACTAATCCACTCTATTGCTGAGTCACCTGAAAGGACAACTGTGAAGTTAGGGAAGGGTTAAAAGCAATTCTATTTTAATCAGAGCGCCCTCCCTCCCCGACCCCCTAGGTACAATGCCTGTAAATGTCATGGGCTTCCCAATAGATTACACAACCTGTTGTGCTCGTAGGCTCACAAGACGTGCCCGCTTTAGGCGTTAACAGCTGTTTAATGGCTGCTTTGCACGAGTTAACGTGGCTCGCCAGTGCAAATTACCGTAAACAGTCCGACTTGGCTCGGCGACAGGGATAAGTACTAATTAGCAACCATTCACGTGTTCCCCTTTGCCAATACACTTTTAATTTATAAACAAGTTGGGTTTTCATTCCGTTGACGTGGCAAATTGCCCATTAAAAGCAAACAACACCGGGGCCTCAGTGAGCACAGGCGTGACCACAGAAAAGTATTCTAAAGTTATTTGCAGACCAATTAATCGCTCGTTAATCCAGCCGGGCCCAGCAGCAGGGTGACAAAGTGTGCTGTGCAAGGGTTAAAAGGTTGCGAGGTCAAATCCGGGTCGTGCCGCTACCTTGGTCATCGCTTGTCTGGGGTCGATGCAATAAGTAGCACAATCGTGGGAATTCACCAATTGGGATTCGATGTGGATTGATCCCACCCGCAGGAGAATGGAACTTCCACCTCTGGCTCAGGGCTGCCAAGGAAAATGAGTATTGACCCTCAACACTTGTTAAGTTTGACTTTAAATTCTGCAGTGCTGCATAAGGGTGGCTTGTAAAACGACATTGCAAGAGGGCACATTTTTATCGGCAACAAATGTAGCTCATCTCAGCAAGCCAAACCCAGCTATGGACCACCACAGCATACCCTGAGGGCATTGCTTACAGGAAACTACAAACTCTGCGACCCTTAACATTCGAAGTGACATTGAGACAGGAAATATTTTATTCTCCATTGGGGTTGAATATTATTATCTGCTGTGTGCGTGTGTTTATGTAACTACATGTGTATGACTCTATTGACACTGGGTACACGTTTAGGGTGCAGTTTAATTTGTAGAGCATCTCACAGAACGATTTTGGGAATGCAGTCTCTGATTTACTCCCAGAATCTGTTTTTTTACACTGCTCCAGCGAGCACAGGAGGGCCCCACCGACCACGAGCGTGGCAGAGCTGGGAAACCAGTTTGGCAAATTCGTGAGCTTCGACAAACACCGCGAACCGGTTAGAGCCCAATCGGCGAATGGGAACGGCGCGGTAAGCTAGGCTCCTCCGTACGTTGTCTCGTTGCTCGTGTTTAACTGAACACCTTCACGTAGAAAGCAAAAGCTGCCCTATGGAAATGCCCTTAGTTTATAATCCACTGGGTACAGCTGAGTATGGGTGACCACACGTTCCCATGGAATCCCATCCCCGTTGAGACCCCAGCCGGTCCAAGGGACCATTTCTTTATTCCCCAGCGATCACTCGGTCCCCACAACGAAGGCTAAATTTACCTTCTAGTTTCCCTCTGTGAGACCGTGGCCAATAATAAACTCATGTAAACACTGGGATAGATCGGGGGTATTTATAGCCTCATAATGCCATACCCAAGAAATTGAATTGCTCGAAAACACATCATGGTTGTGCAACAAGTGGGAGGCTCATATATATATCGTCTGAGCCGTGTGGTTAGATTAAGGCTCTTATTAATCCACTGCTGCATGAAAGCACCCCCATGCCATGATGGTCATGGGAGTGATTTGACAATAGTTCACCGGGCTGATTATTGCCGGTTAGCGATGGCAGGTGGCAGCAAAGACGTGGCGGCAGACACAGTGGTACAAATCGACAATTGATTTCGCTGCACCACTGCTCTGTTGCAAAGCCACGCAGGATCACGGTTGGAGTCACTTCGATTGAATGCGGGTCAAACGTAGCGGTGCAGGTTTTCATGGATCGATGGGTGACAGACTGCCTGCTTGCAATGGCTGTGTGTGTGTGTGTTTTTAGATAGCCGTGTCGAGCGCTCCACCTCTTTCTCCTTCGCCGCGTTTCACCGCCCACATTGGAGGCATCCTCGGCACGCCTGTCGATGCCGCCAACGTGGGGGGGGGAGCCGTCGTGGCGAAAAGTGGCGGAGGAGAGAGGGGGGGGAGCGTGCTTGACACGGGCTGTCATCCCGAGAGAACGACTTTTGGCAGCAATCACGCACAGAGTCGTGAAAGAGTCTCGGAGCGGTGAACGTGCGGAAGGTTTGCCTACCCTCCACCCTGTTGGCTACCCTAGACACTGATGGAATTGAGACGTTGCCATAGTGTGCCGGCCATACTTTCCATACAACAACGCCTGCCGTCACCTCGTGCAGCAATGCTTTAAACAGTTTGATGCTGCTAACAGGGCGGCGCGATGGCCCAGTGGTTAGCGCTGTCGCCTCACAGCAAGAAGGTCCCGGGTTCGAATCGCTCGGCTCGGGTGCCTTTCTGTGTGGAGTTGGCGAGTTCTCTCCCCGTGTCCGCGTGGGTTTTCGCCGGGCACTCCGGTTTCCTCCCACAGTCCAAAAGCATGCTGCTGCATAG
>JAZEWT010000015.1:19126152-19138553 GCA_036362905.1 Mordacia mordax
AAGTCGCTCTACGAGTGCAACTATTGTTATTAATATTACAATCGCATCGCAAACCGCGGTACCGAGAGCGTCGGCTGCTCTCTAAACGGACCGTAACCAGGTTACTTAATCTCGAGGTGGAGTTGTATTGCCACTTGTGAGCAATGAGGCTCCGCAGACCACGAGCCTGATCGCAAGGTTGGATTTACAGGGTGAGGAGGCAAATGCAAAGATAATTTGTGAACATTGTTGGGAATTGATGACGAATTGTTGCAATCATAAACTTTTAAAATGTGTTCCAAAAATGCCACTTTATAGACCTGTTGGGAGCGGCCCAGTGGCCCAGTGGGTAGCGCCGTTGCCTCACAGCAAGAAGGGCCCGGGTTCGAATCTCGTCTCGGGTGCCTTTCTGTGTGGAGTTTGCATGTTCTCGCTGTGTCTCTACGGGTTTTCGCCGGGCACTCCGGTTTCCTCCCACAGTCCAAAAAAAAACCATGCTGCTGCATAGGTTAATTGGCTTGCAGACTAAATTGCCCACAGTGCCCGGTGATGGACTGGCGTCCTATAATGGGTATATTCCTGCCTTGCACCCTGTGTCTGCCTGGATAGGCTCTGTGCCCGGTGAAAACCCACGTGGACACGGGGAGAGAACATGCAAACTCCACACAGAAAGGCACCAGAGCCGAGATTCGAACCCGGGACCCTTCTTGCTGCGAGGAGGCGACAGCGCTACCCACTGGGCCACCGTGCCGCCCGTTATCAAAATTATTAATCAAGTTCCTAAGACCTTGGGAAAAGAGACGACGGGAGGAGATTCCAAACTCATGCAGCGCGCTTGAAATTACGCTTGGCCACACTACGCAGCGACTCACGCACAGGCCTCCACAGTACTGAAGTCACTGCCCAAGCACCAGTTAAGTGCTAAGTCATGTGCGTCTGCAAGTCTGCTCTTCGTACGCTTGATAAATCGTGCAACATGACCGTGTTGTCATTCTATGCCCTCTGGAATTTATCATGAATGATAGATTAAGGGTTTTGGAAAGAAGGAGGAAAAAAGACCCAGTTGCTACAGGGACCTAAATATGATGGTAAATGTAAACACGCTTTCAACTTTAAAACATCCGTGTGCTTTTAAGCGCAGCAAATAGGCAATGATGAAAGAGACGAGGAATTGTGGCGACGTTTTGTTATTTATGAGTTCTCTGTTCGTGCACACAAAAGAAGGCGTCAAGCCTGGAGCTATTAGTGAGCTCCTATTAAGGCCAGCAAGGTACACACAATGGGGATTATATGGTTAGTACCATACACTCACTGCACAAGGTGCTCAAGTGAGGCTGTGCTTACGTCGTGGAGGCCCCATCCCATCACCGCCATCCAGTTGCCAGGATGGCGGGGGCATTGTGTTAACCACGATGCGTACATATACACACAAACACACAAACACACGACGCATTTCCCTGCACATTCGCCAGCACCCATTACACCTGGCATGGCACGTGAATGCAATGAGTGATCTTGGTCACATGACCCCCACACACACTCACACACACACACACACGCAACGATAACGTTTACTCTTAAAGCGTGGCCCAGTGGGGAGAGATATCACCGATTGGAGCCGGCACAGCACAAGTGTGGATGGTGAGGACGGCACTACGCCTGGCTGCCTTTGTCTTCCCAGCGCTGCCGTTCAAATATTGCACCAAGCAATCAAGCCAGGACACACCGATGACAGCTTATAATACCATGTGGATTCTAGCCATGGGCTAGAATCCATATTGCTTTGTCTTCTTGGAGTGGAATCACCACTGTACCACAGCTCTAAAAATAAAGACAAAGGTCCCCCGTACAGGCGGTACGGGCTGTTCTGGCAAGTGCTGTTCGCAGACACCTATGAAGGTAATGGCGGTGCATGATGTGGTGGGGTGGTCAGAACCATGCCCGGCCACCTTTGTCTCTCCAATGTTTACACACTGAACCGAGTACTCATTAAGGCAGAATGGACCTAGGAGAGACTTAGGACTGGTGCAGACTTTTCTCGCCGATGCTGGTCCGGAGCAGGGATCGGAACCTGTGCTGCCAGGTTCACGGACTTGTTGGCTACACGACCAATCCCCTGGCCCCGATATTCTGCTGATGAACTGCACGATAGTGCAGACCGCTAGAGAGAATCATAACTTAACGCCATGGCTGGTGGAACGATTGATTGATAATCACCCTCCTGCTGAACCGTGCATTTCAGATAAATTATTCTGCCTGATATGGGGGAGGAGGAGAGCAATGATAAGACAAGGAGTGGAAATAGCCATTGTGTGTTCTCCCACGAAGTCCTAAATAATAAAAATCCCCTAGAGATCCCTCAGCAACTGGCTGCCACCTTCCATCGAAAATACATAATTAAAATATAAATTGCATTACGTGGGCCCTGAGATTGAATTAAACGAAACGGCTCAACAGATGCGTTAAAGAAAAATATTAAAAGGTGGCTCGGGATTGCGACGAACACGAGAACGCGGGATTCGCGTTTGGGTTTTCTCACGCTACCGAGCGGATCATCGCCATAGCACCGTTGTTGTTTGTCGATGATACAAGGATGGGAAGTGCGCAAAATGCATGAATCCGGTGCGATCGCGTCAGTGTTAACGAAACGGAACGTTCAGTCTGAGATGAGGACTTGTAGACTTGGGTAAATAATCCAAGTGGCGGCGTCTCGCGGCTTAGGAGCAATGTGGAGCCGCAGCAGCCGTGACCTCTCTTTGGCAGGGAGCCGGTGTTGTGCGCATCGGGAAAGCATATGCGGTGAAGAACAAAATACAATAAAATAGCGTAAAATGTGATATGTTTCAGGAATGTTGTACATTTCTAGACAAGTGACCTAACTAAAACGTTAAGAACAGCACTCAAATTGAACCAGTAGTAAAACGTTTAAAAACCTATGGTAGGCCCCAATCGGTCTGCGAAGGCAAAGGTGCAACGCTGCAATGCCTCGCTCGTGCCACTGTTGGAGGAAGGGCCTCTACTACAGGAAACTCCATAGAGCAGGATTTGTCAACATTTTGCAATTCACGGTCCACTGAGGTACGGTCTCTCGTGCCCCACTGATGGGTCACGGCCCACCAGACCAGAATTCTGGACATGGACAACAATGGAACAACTCTTTCACACGGGCCAGAGGTCTTGGGAGAGGTGGAAGTTCCCACATTTTATCCCACCACACAACAAAAGTTGCTGATTAACGACTAATTAACAACAGGCTGCCCACTGTGTCCCGGCACACCTGATCGCGCGGGTGATGACATCACTACCTCCATATAAACAGACCCGGAAGCGGTACAGGTCATCCGATCTACCCGCCCAGGTTTTGGCGTGGGTGCCTGATGATGTTGAACGTAGCTATCAGCGAAACGTCGTACATACATCGTTTATAAAATATTGTGGGGTCGCTTTTTAACACACTGCTGAGATAGTAAAGGAATTGGCGCGTTTTCTGTTCTACGTGACAACCCCTTACTGATTGGCTGTGTCGGGTGGTGGAGGGTTAAACGACACCATTTTATAATTTTTTTTACGTGTCCTGACCCAAAAATGGATTTCATCGATAATATTGGTCACGAAAGCCTTCGAATTAATGTAGATCTATTCTTTGTTGCCAACCAATTTCTACATCTGGAGGAACCTTCACAGTTTGCACGACTACTTAACAGAAGTGACTGCACATAAGAACATGAGATTTTATGGTTGAAAATATCTGAAAGAGGCAGGCACGTTGAAAAATTGATTGCAGAACAAAACAGGAACCAGACATCTTACTCGGTGTTAAAACAGAGACGTGTACTCAGACAGGAAGCGCAATTAGACACGATGACAAGCGAGAGACAACTTCAGTGACAGACTGACAGCAGAGAGCGGAGAGCGATAAGGAAAACTGATGAAATAATTAAACGGGAGGGCGCGTAGGAGTTCGCTCGTCATAAAGCAGGGCTTGCTGCGGTGAATGATGAATGCACTGCTCGTAGGCGGCACCAAACAGCAGGCCCCCACGCTAACAGCGGGGTGTGGCGCCAGCGCCGTACCGGGCAGGACCCTGAGCTCGGCCTCATCGCTGGTCCGCGAGCTGGCGACGTTGTCGGCCACGCAGCGGTAGGCGCCGGCGTCGCCCGCCTCCACGCGCTCCAACAGCAGCGCCCCGCCGCTCAGCAGCACCAGGCGGTGGCCGTCGAGGGTCAGGTTGGCCCGGTCCTTCTGCCACCGCACGCCGGGGGCGGGTTCGCCGCCCACCTCGCACGCCATCACGGCGGCGTCGCCCGCGTGCGCCGTCACCGGCTCTGGCTGCGCCGTCACCCGGGGAACGCCTGGGGTCAAGAGGTCGGCGCGGGAGAGGTCGGGAACGAAAAACGACAGCGGGTTAATGTTTGTGCGCGTCTTCATGTGAAGAATATCTACGAAGGATGGCCATGAGCTTTGGTTCATGACCACAAGAGTACGGTCCCGGACACAGACGGCTGAAGTGAAGTTCCTCCGAATGTGCGTGTGAGGAGCTCAGTGGTCCGGGAGGATCTCAGAGCAGAAACGCCGCTCCTCCGCATTGAGAGGAGTCAGTCGAGGTGATTCGGACATCTGATAAGCATGCCTCCTCGGTGCCTTGCTCTGGAGGCATAACGGGCACGGCCACCTGGAAGGAGACCCCAGGGCAGACCCAGGACCCACTGGAGAGATTATATCTTTCAGCTGGGCCTGGGAACGACTTAGAATCCTCCGGCAAGAGCTGGAAGAAGTTGCTCGGGAAAAGGACATCTGGGCTGCTTTGCAGAGCCTGTTGTCTCCAAGACCTGGACCCGATTAAGTGGCATGACAATGGATGTATGGATGCTGCAAGTGGACACTACACATCCACCCTTAATGGGATTAAAACTGGCACACGAGAGGTGGAATAGAGGAATATCTATGAGCAGATGGGGAGACACAGTGGACAGAGACTTATCACCATCTCTATATATGCAGTGATATCAACAGCTGTGTATATACGCCAACCCACACGCATACAAACGACATTCACGTGAGACTGGAAATTTTACTGCGAGTAAGGCATAGGCTCTACAGCAGCACTAGACCTACCAACAACACATCAAGTGGTCGGTGACAACCACTGTGGATCCATATGTTCATTATGTTAATTTGCATGAACTGAAAATCTGTTTGAAATTGACTCAGCCCATCAACCATGCATAGTCAATAAAATATGACTGAGATTAGTCAACAGTCGCTGTCTCTATGACTTCAGCAGCTCAAACCCTGTAGGGCAAACGTCCCTTCTGCTGGATGCGGGCTTTGCCCCACCAGTGCAGTGCCCTCTGCTGCCAAAAACATAACCCCAAAGCAGCCTACAGCAACCAGTTTATGCAACAGAAGGTCACCCATCCGAGAACTGATGAGCTCACGGCTCCTGCCTTCGTGAGCGAGAGCTGTCTCGGGTCATCGTAAGAGTCGTACGGGAACTCTGTCCGGCAAGTTTGAGCACACGAGCGTTTCATACATTATTTAAGATAATCGTGGCACCGCACGGCAGAAGAAAGTCGTAAATAAATCCCGCGTCCCGTCTTGCCCCAGTGGCCCGCACAAGCCTCTGAGCCTTTAAGCGTGCCCGGGCCTGCTTTTGCCCGCGGGGCTCGACGCGGGACACTGCATCTTTTAAGAACACCACAAAAAAAAAGGGGGCAGAAGTTACCGTCTCCCGAACGGAGATAACAATAATTGCATTGATAGAGCGCTCTTCACCCGGGGGTCACAGAGCGCTGCACAGAGCTGCGGAGAGAACGGAACGTCAACAACAACGGCGCCAGAGCGGGAAAATCAGCAACAAAAAACTTTTTACTTTAATTCGAAGGCTTTCATGACCAATATTATCAATGAAATCCATTTTTTGGGTCAGGTCACGTCGAAAATTATAAATTATAACACACCGGTGTGCTGAGATAGTGAAGGAATTGGCGCGTCTTCTGTTCAACGTGACAACCCCTTGCTGATTGGCCGTGTCGGGTGGTGGAGGGTTAAAGGACACTATTTTATAATTTATAATTTTCTACGTGACCTGACCCAAAAAATGGATTTCATTAATAAACTTGTTTGGGGGTGGAAGTTTTCACGGCTCGCATATCATAAACAAAACGCGTTTTTTTTCCTTCAAAATAAACAACCACCACCTCTCCACAGGCTGGTTTATTGCACCACAAAGGTGTATTATTTTATTTCCCAGTGCAATTAAGCAGGCTTCCAAGATACAAGCACATCATGCTAAAGTCTTCACATTACAGACTTCCCCAGCCAGCCGAGCTTTAAGACAGTTTGAAACAGTTGTCTGGTATGTGATGGAAATGCCACATTTCAAAATGTTATTTTCCCCTCGTAGAGTCTGTCCAGACCATGAAAGCCATTACGGTGTTTGCTTAACATGTGAATAATGAAAAACAATCTTCAAAACACCACGCAGGCATTTATTTTTTTGTCAACACTGCAGAAAAGCAATTCCATTAAGTGATAATGTAGAAGTATTTTAAATGACCAGCCACGGAGCTACATTCAACAGCCATTTGTAAATAAACAAGCCACTGAAAAATAAAAAGTAGCTTTAAAAAAACGAAAAAGCCAGAGATGGGAGGGGCTGGGGGGATTGTGAGCATTTAAACAGCCGCAGCTGTTTAAACGTGCAGCATTTCGCCGTGACTCGCATTTTAAACCATGGGGCTCTGTGCAGCGCTTTGTGACCCTCGGGTGAAGAGCGCTCTAGAAATACAATTATTGTTATAAACCATGGGGCTGAGCGCTCCGTGCATGGATACTCTGCCACTTTGAAACGGTAAGGAGGTTCCACTTCAGACGTGGCCTGATATCAAAGTTTCAGAATCCCGCCGTGGCGTTTCTCTTGAGTCGTTCATAAAAGGACCGAGTTGCGAGCGTTGCTGCTGCTCGAAAGAAAGAGGCGGGTGGCCAAGTGGGACGGAACGCCACGTCCGCAGTGGCACAATCAAGGTGCGCGCATCCGCCGAGGCTGCACCGCAACGCCTTCGCACCCACCGAGCTCTCTCCCATGAAGGGGAGTCGCATGCATACGAGAGACACTCTAATATGGGATGTGGCGTGTGTGTGTGCGTGCGTGCGCGTGCGTGCTCGCGTGCGAGTGAGGGGAGTGTCTGCACGGTGGCTGGGACACTTTTGACAGTTGCTACGTCTCTGCACGTTTCACTCCCGGCCCACGCATTGTCTACCGTTCATATAATCTCTGCAATGAAGCGCGACCTTTATATCCTCGCTGCTATGTAGCGTGAACCTCCGTCACTGCGCTTGTGTAACTCGAGCTGTGCTAACATCTGGACCATCGCACAACGCCCATGATGAACACGAGAGTCGAGCAGCTCCATTGGGTATTTTTTTGGCGAAGATAATTTTTAAATCTATCGACCTACATCGCAATGTTTTGCAACGTTTAACCAAAACATGCTTTTTGGAAAGTTAGTTTGTAAAACGGCGTTGGCAGTTTCGCCAGAATCACAAATTAGAAAAAAAAAGAACGCACATTGTACGGATACTTTTTTGCCAATATAGAAATGTGAAAAATGAGGCTTTACCATTTTTCGAGCAATAATAGAGTGTGAAGATCTTAAAACAACGAAACAGACAGCAAAGAGGAAGCCGTCTCTGGTGTGGGCCAATCAATTTAAAGGACAACGCATACATGATCAAAGCACTGGTCTTCATATTTTTTTTGCCACAAGTATGTGTGGTTTTGCAAACGTGACACTTTACCAAATGTGTCTATTTGGTGTTTGAAGACGTTAACACTTGTATTATTTAACGCCTCTTCTTTACATTAAACCCACGTTCATCGATATATCGGTCTTTTAAATAAATGTATATATTATAGATGACATTTCGAGCAATGGTTATTCTCAGTTACCTGGCCACAAAAGTGGCCAGGCGTGGTGCTGGCCACCCACCCCCTTGTATGCCATGTGCCAGCATTCATAGACGTTCACTGACAGCCTGTGACCCTACCGTATGTTAAGACTATGGGGGGAGAGATCTCTGGCTTTAAAATTTATTGGCAAACAAGGAAAAGTGGACTGCAGTGGAAGAATGAGGGACCTTGGTTTTGAAAGCACTGATATACAGTGGTTAGTATGAACCTCATGTGCTTTGAGAGGAGCGAAGTGAGCACGAGCAAGATTTATTTGCTCATTTACGAAACGAGCGTCGCTTAAAGGTCCAGCTCCACAGCTTCATTTCACATGACATCCGGCGCACGGAAGATCTTATTAAAACGACGGCGGGACAAACGAATATGAAGGTTCCGGGGGCGTGATTGATACACGGGACCGCATTCTGAGCAATTGTGTCGCGCCACTGACGCATTCGTATTCACTGCGTGGAGTTCATCTGCTTCACAGATGCTGCGGCCATCGGCGTTCCAGCCCATGCACGGTTTCGCAAACAACGTGCGCAGCGCGCACCGTTACGGACACAGGTGCAACGGCGATTAAAGCTTAATTTCACAAGCGAACAAAGCGCAATTATTGGAGGAACGTGGAAATTAAGCTAATCATAACCACACCTGTGCACACCAGAAATCGAAGGCGCGGCAATAGAACAGCGATCGAACGGCGAATCCATCTGTGTTGGGAAGAGCTTATACGCTGTCGATAACTCTGGATCACCAGCCAAACTGCACGCACTCCGGCTGAACTTACGATAAGCGCGAGCCTTGGGCGAGCCATCGGTTCATCATTCCACGGCTGGCCGACCTCCTAAGAGCAAATCTTTCCAGCTCGTAGAGAAAATGCGAGCAAAATGAATGTGTCTCTTGCACAGGCCCGTGATGGATGATGCCATGGCAGCCTGAACCGCCGACAGTGGTACTGCATCGAAATCTCAGCACCAGCCTGTGGAATTCACTCTCCTACATGGAATATAATTCAGCTATGACTTCCGCCCCCCCCCCACCGAGCGCCAGCTGGAGTACACAAAATATTAAGTCTCGCTTTATGCAGAACCTTTGATTACAATGCATGGCAAAGTGGAGCTATTGTGATTGATAATACGGTTCAGGCACCAATAATCTGATAAACTGTCCTTGAGCTTCGTGACAGTTGGCTTAAGAGAGTTGCAGCAGGGCAGTAGTGGCAATACTTAATCTTCACAGCAAGGAGCGCCTGAGTTCGATCCCCGACATGGGTGCCTTTCTGTGCGCAGTCTATATGTTCTCCCCACTGTGCTTGCAATGAGTTTACAGTTCTGTGATTTCCTCCCACATCTAAAATAAAATCCATACAATGTTACTGGTATCGGCCAAACCATCTAATGCTTGAAAATAATTGCCTGCAAACATGTCACCTGGGATTTTGGGATTACACATAGCAACGCCACGATACTCTGAGGTTTTTCCAAATAATAATTAAAAAACAGAATTTAGAAATCCCAACAATTCACCAATACATTGTATATACCTTGCGAAAGCTTAGTTGTATTATCTAAGAGTCCGCATGCTGTGCTGACAACCTTTTAATATAAAAAAAAATTCAGTGAATGCGATGATAAGCAGGCTAGGATATCCCATTGTACCTCTAAAAAAAATCAGTTTGAATAAATATACGTCTAATATGAGATTAATGAATATGTTTATAGATATAGAGCATGAATAAGGGAGCATTGAACTATAGCAGATGTGTGATCCCAATGTTAGAAACGTATTGCTTGCGGCATTTACAATTTTACTATTTTTTTTGCAAGCCCACAAAAAGAACCTGTACTCACAAGCCGAAAATAAAAAAAAAGCCACGCACTCCCCCTTAAATTGCGAGATTGTTCCCAGGATTCTAGAATAATGCCCCACTTTCAAAGCCGGAAAAGTCAAACTCGTGTCTCACAGGAAGAAAAAAAGAACCCAGGGAGGCAGAACAAAGCAACCTCTCTCTCGCTCTCTCATTTAAAATGGCTGGTGGTGCCATGGTTATGCATGGGGCAATGCTACACCATGGCAACGGCCTGCCCCTCGGGAACCCGCCGCTCCGCTCCTCAGCTCTTTGGGAAGCGAAGCAACATTGCCCATAATTAGTGGCAATTTTCCGAATCGCACCTTGCGAGAGCAACAAACACCAACCGTGAGATAATTGCAAACGGGGGTCACCTTTCGCCGCGGTGAGCGATTATAAAGTGACTTGAAAGCAAGCGTTTAAACAATTATTTTTGTCGCGCCGATGTGGGTTTTTCGCGGCTCGATGTGTGAGAATTGCTTTTGCGCGCTGCTCTTTCGAAACAGCGCTAGGGAGAGAGAGAGAGAGAGGAAACGCTCGACAGATTATCCTGAAAGAGAATCTCTGACGGGCGGCACGGTGGCCCAGTGGGTAGCGCTGTCGCCGAACAGCAAGAAGGTCCCGGGTTCGAACTTGGCTCGGGTGCCTTTCTGTGTGGAGTTTGCATGTTCTCTCCCCGCGTTCGCGTGGGTTTTCCTCCCACAGTCCATAAAACATGCTGCTCCATATGTTAATTAGCTTGCAGACTAGATTGCCCGCAATGCCCGATGATGAACTGGCGTCCCACGCATGGGTATATCCCTGCCTTGCGCCCTGTGTCTACCGGGATAGGCTCCAGCTCACCGCTACCCTGTACAGGTCTAAGCAGTTTCTGACAATGAAATGAGATGAGACTCTCTTGACGGGCAACTCTCAATAGTGTCATTGTCTGTGTTTATCTCTTTGCTCAACTCTACATCTCGTCACGAGGTAACATACTTCACCATCAAAATCCCATTTGAGGACTGGGCAGTGTCATCTGCCTGGACCTTATGAAATGAGTACCACTGTGAAAAAAAATAAAATAAAACTACAGTCACCTCCAGTTGTAACCACGTGTTGTCAGGCCGATATGCAACGTTTCTCCCCACGTTCTGGGCGAGAACTTCTTCAGTCTCATCGTGTGGACCACCGCTCGGTGAACACTGATTTCTAATCGGAGAGCTGTACAGTGCGCCTGCGAAAACCTGCAGAGCTATAGTCAACGGGGGTTTCGTGTTTCTTATCCAACGAAATGAAATGACTCGGTCATGGTGAATATTCACCCGAACAGCACAGAGGGAATTCTAGAGCCAACGATTGTGACAAATTAACGCCGCTTTTAACACTAAATCTAACTGCCTGAATAAACTGGCATTGTGTTACAAATGTGGATTATATTACCGTTATGGTGCCGTAGTTAATTCAAACGCTAATTAAATGCACATTTTGGTCTCTGCTCTGAAGCGTCTACTATTGCAACGTGTATGATGCGTTGCAAATTTAATCGGTAAACAACGGCACAATAGCGATAGTGCGAGATCAAATTCGTCTTCGTGACTGCATCCACATCACCAGCAACGATTTCATTTCCACATTGTTAAAACAAAAACACATCACAGCGTACACACAAACACGCACACACGGATGACAAATTTGAGAAAAGTTCCAAAACGAGGACTATAAAGTGTGTGTTCTAAATGTATGCTTTGAGCGTCACTAATTTCACCGCGAAAGTAATTATACGTTTTACCGACAGGAAATCCACATTTTTCAAAGAGTCACGACCTGCACATTTCCTTAAAGCATTCCAGGGTATAGCTTCCATTCATGCAACTCGCAAACTCTGAAAATGACATCAACATTTCACATTTGCAATGTGACATTCAGAACCCGGTAGGATATTATAGTAGTCGCTGCTCTTACACTCTGCACGCTCCCTCTCCTACTTAGATTTGCTATGTTTCCAGTACTCTGGCACTTAGAGCCAATTAGCCATGCACATCGGTTCTATTTTGTTTTAAAAACGAGCACCTCGGCATTTCAACCACTGCGTTTTTTTTAAAGAAGCCCTTATGTGTTCGAGAGTAGTTGGGGGGTTGGAGCCCAATTATATTAATGAATGTTGCCTTATTAGGTCAGGTAAGCACAGGTTCTAATGGCAGCACTGTGAATGTTCTTATTAAGCTGCGGTTATAGGAGCGAGCATGACCCGGTCTCCGGTAATTGGTAGGCGGATGCTTGGCCTAGAGGCGGGCACGTGTGCTACCAGAGCCAGGCCAACGCACACGGCGGTTCAGTGCCCCCCAAAAGACTTACCCCCGCCTCCCCCCCCGTCTAGGGGAAGAGATTTATAGACGCGCGGCCTGTCCTCTGGATCGCGCGTTAAAGAACTCTGTCGCATAATTATGTAGGCGTGTAACGAGTCACCTCCCCCCACCACCCCATCATCACAAAGGCGATTTGATTAAATATCACAAGCGGAGGTCATCACGAACATGTGGGCGCTCGAGTCTCGCAGGATTTTCTTTGCGGCGCCGAGAGACGGATCATCTGGACGTTTAACATGACTGGTCGGCTTCAGCCACTGTTCAATAGCAA